>CM039675.1:1278552-1638428 GCA_022496015.1 Hordeum marinum | reverse complement strand
AGCCTATGGCTAAAGCATAGGAGATGACACTCATCTTTTCTTTATCTTCTGCCGTGGTCGAGTATTGAGTCTTACTCAATTTCACACCTTACAATACAGTCAAGAACTCCTTCTTTGACCCATCTATTTTGAACTCCTTCAAAAACTTGTCGAGGTATGTCTTCGTTGAAAAAACTTATCAAGCGAATAGATCTATCCCTATAGACCTTGATGCTCAATAAAATAGTAGCTTTATTTGGGTCTTCCTTTGAAAAAAACTCTTTTCAAACAACCCTTCATGCTCTTCTAGAAATTCTACATCATTTCCGATCAATAATATGTCAACTACATATTCTTATAAGAAATTCTATAGTGCTCCCACTCACTTTCTTGCAAATACAAGTTTCTCATAAACTTTGTATAAACTTAAACACTTTGATCACCTCATCAAAGCATATATTCCAACTCCGAGATTCTTGCTCCAGTCCATAGAAGGATCGCTGGAGTTGCATATTATTAGCATCCTTAGGATTGACAAAACCTTCTGGTTGTATCACATACAACTCTTCCTCACAGAAACCATTACGGAAACCTTGTTTTGTCATCCATCTGCCAGATTTCATAATCGAAAAATGCAGCAACTGCTAACAAAATTTTAATAGACTTTTAGCATCGCTACAGATGAGACAATCTCATTGCAGTCAACTCCTTGAACTTGGCGGAAACTTCTTTGCGACAAGTCGAGCTTTATAAACGGTGACATTTCACCATTAGCGTCTATGTTATCTCAAAGGTCCATTTGTACTCAATGACCCGCCATTCAACAGGCAAGTCTACCAAAGTCCATACTTGGTTTTCATACATGGATCCTTTCTCGGATTTCATGGCTCCTAGCCATTTGTTGGAATCCGGGCCCACCATCGCTTCTCCATAGTTCGTAGGTTCATCGTTGTCCAACAACATGATTTCCAAGACAGGGTTGTCGTACTACTCAGGAGCAGTACGCGTCCTTGTCGACCTACGAGGTTCGATAGTGACTTGATCCGAAGCTTCATGATCATCATCATTAACTTCCTTTTCAACTAAGTAGGCTCTACAGAAACATCTTTCTGTGTTGCGCTATTCTCTGGTTGAAACAAAGGTTCAACAACCTTATCAAGTTCTATCTTCCTCCCACTCAATTCTTTCGAGAGAAACTCTTTCTCAAAAAGGACCCGTTCTTAGCAACAAACACCTTTTGCGCTTGGATCTGAGATAGAAGGTATACCCAATGTCTCATTAGGGTATTCTATGAAGATGCATTTGTCTGCTTTGAGTTTGAGCTCGCTAGGTGAAAAACCCATTTTCACATAAGCGTCGCAGCCCCAAACATAAAGAAATGACAGCTTAGGCTTCTGTCAAACCATAATTCTCACGGTGTCATCTCAACAGACTTAGATGGTGCCCTGTTAAAGTGAATGGATTTGTCTTTAATGCATAACCCCATAACGATAGTGGTAAAACGATAAGAGACATCATAGTACTCACTATATCCAATAGAGCACGACTACGACGTCCGAACACACCATCACACTATGGTGTTCCAGGAGGCGTGAGCTATGAAACAATTTCCACATTGTCTAAAATTGCATACCAAACTCGTAACTTAGATATTCACCTCCATGATCATATCATAGACATTTATCTTCTTGTCACGATGATCTTTAACTTCACTCTGAAACTCCTTGAACCTTTCAAACATTTCAGATTCGTGTTTCATTAAGTAAATATCCCCATATTTACTCAAATCATCAGTGAAGGTAAAGAAAAACAACGATATCCACTGTGTGTTTCAACACTCATTGGACCACATACATCAACATGTATTAATTCCAATAAGCCACTTGCCCGCTCCATCATATTGGATGACGGGGTCTCAGTCATCTTGCCCAAGAGGCATGGCTCGCATGTCTCAACCGATTCGAAATCGAGTGAGTCAAAAAACATCCATCATCATGGAGTTTCTTCATGCGATTTATACCAATATGACATTACGTGGCAGTGCCACAAGCATGTGGTACTATCATTATTAACTTTGTATCTTTTGGTACCAATGTTATGAATATGTGTACTACCACGATCATGATTCGATAAACCATTTCGAGTGGGTGCATGACCATTGAAGGCATTATCCATGTAAACAGAATAACCATTATTCTCTAACTTATATGAATAACCGTATCGCACTAATCATGATCTAATCACGTTTATGCTCAACGCAAACACCAAATAACATTTATTTAGGTTTATCACAAATCCTGAAGGTAGAGAGAGCGTGCGATGGTGATCACATCAATCTTGGAAATACTTCCAACACACATCGTCACCTTTCACCTAGCTAGTCTCCATTTACTCCGTAGCTTTTATTTCGAGTTGCTAACACTTAGCAACCGAACCGGTATCTAATACCCAGGTGCTACTAGGAGTACCAGCAAGGTACACATCACTAACACGTATATCAAATATACTTCCATTGACATTACCAGCCTTCTTATCTACCAATCATCTAGGGTTTTTCCGCTTCAGCGAACATTCTCCTCATAACAGAAGCACTTAGTCTCGGGTTCGGGCTCAACCTTGGGTTTCTTCACTAGAGCAACAACTGGCTTGCCATTCCTGAAGTTTTTCCCTTCTTGCCCTTGCCCCTTTTGAAACTAGTGGTTTTCACTTAACCATCAACACTTGATGCTCCTTATTGATTTCTACCTTCGTGGTGTCAAACATCACGAACAACTCAGGGATCATCTTATCCATCCCTGGCATGTTATAGTTCATCACGAAGCTCTAGTAGCTTGGTGGCAGTGACTTGGAGAACTGCATTAATCACTATCTCATCTGGAAGATTAACTCCCACTTGATTCAAGTGATTGTAGCACCCAGACAATCTGAGAACACGCTCACCGATTAAGCTATTCTCCTTTATCTTGCAGGCAAAGAATCTTGTTGGAGGTCTCATACCTCTCAACATAGGCACGAGCTTGAGATCACAATCTCAGCTCCTAGAACATCTCATATGTTCTGTGACGTTCAAAACATTTTGAAGCCTCAATTCTAAGCCGTAATGCATGACGCACTGAACTATCACGTAGTCATCAAAAAGTGCCTGTCATATGTTCACAACATCTACAGACAACGCTTGAGGGAGTGATGCAGTTAGCGGTACATCAAAAACATAAGCTTTCTGTGCAGCAATGAGGACAATCCTCAGATCACGGACCCAGTCCGCATTATTGCTACCATCAACTTTCAACTTACTTTTCTCTAGGATTGTATCAATAAAACTGGGGAGCTACAGCGCGAGCTATCTACGACATAATTTGCAAGGACATTTTTAGACTAAGTTCATGATAATTAAGTTCATTTAATCAAATTATTAATGAACTCCCACTTAGATAGACATCTCTCTAGTCTTCCAAGTGATACATGATCCATGTCAACTAGCCCATGTCCGATCATCACGTGAGACGGACTAGTCATCCATGGTGAACATCTCTATGTTGATCGTATCTTCTATACGACTCATGTTCGACCTTTCGGTCTTCCGTGTTCCGAGGCCATGTCTGTACATGCTAGGCTCGTCAAGTCAACCTAAGTGTTTCGCATGTGTAAATCTGGCTTACACCCATTGTATGCGAACGTTAGAACCTATCACACCCGATCATCACGTGGTGCTTCGGAACGACGATCCTTAGCAACGGTGCACAGTTAGGGTGAACACCTTTCTTGAAATTTTATTGAGAGATCATCTTATTTACTACCGTCGTTCTATGCAAATAAGATGTAAACATGATAAACATCACATGCAATCAATATAGTGACATGATATGCCAATATCATCTTGCTCCTTCGATCTCCATCTTCGGGGCACCATGATCATCACTGTCACCGGCACGACACCATGATCTCCATCATCATGATCTCCATCATTGTGTCTTCATGAAGTTGTCTCGCCAACTATTACTTCTACTACTACAGCTAACGTTTAGCAATAAAGTAAAGTAATTACATGGCGTTTATGATTGACACGCAGGTCATACAATAATATAAGACAACTCCTATGGCTCCTGCCGGTTGTCATAGTCATCGACATGCAAGTCGTGAACCCTATTACAAGAACATGATCAATCTCATACATCACAATGCATCACATCACATCCTTTCGGCCATATCACATCACACGGCATATGCTGCAAAAACAAGTTAGACGTCCTCTAATTTGTAGTTGCAAGTTTTTACGTGGTTGCTATAGGTTTCTAGCAAGAACGTTTCTTACCTACGTCAAAACCACAACGTGATATGCCAATTGCTATTTACCCTTCATAAGGACCCTTTTCATCGAATCCAATCCGACTAAGGTAGGAGAGACAGACACCCGCTAGCCACCTTATGCATCTAGTGCATGTCAGGCGGTGGAACCGGTCTCACGTAAGCGTACGTGTAAAGTTGGTCCGGGCCGCTTCATCCCACAATACCGCCGAATCAAGATAAGACTAGTAGCGGCAAGCAAATTAACAAACTCGACGCCCACAACTGCTTTGTGTTCTACTCGTGCATAGATTCTACGCATAGACCTAGCTCATGATGCCACTGTTGGGAGACGTAGTAGTAAATCAAAAATTTCCTACGCGTTCACCAAGATCCATCTATGGAGAAACCAGCAACGAGCAAGGGGAGAGTGGATCTTCATACCTTTGAAGATCGCTAAGCGGAAGCGTTACAAGAACGCGGTTGATGGAGTCGTACTCGCAGCGATTCAGATCGCGGTAGATCCGATCAAGTGCCGAACGGACGGCACCTCCGCGTTCAACACACGTGCAGCCCGGTGACGTCTCCAACACCTTGATCCAGCAAGGAGGAAGGAGAGGTTGGGGAAGGGCTCCAACAGCAGCACGACGGCGTGGTGGTGGTGGAGTAGCAAGGTATTCCGACAGGGCTTCGCCTAAGCGCTGCGGAGGAGGAAGAAGAGAGGTAGGGCTTCGCCGTGAGAGAGAGAGATCAAATCTTGTCTCAAAACATCCAAAACCTCAAGTATATATAGGAGGAGGGACGTGGAGGGCTGGCTTGGCCTCTACTCCAAAGAGGAGATGGCCGGCCGAATTAAAGGGAGAGTCCACCTCCCACAAGGGAGGTGGATCTCCTCCTTTTAAATCCCTTTTGCCTTATCTCCTTATCTCCAGCCACATGGGCCTTTAGCAAAAGTATTTCCCAGCCCAATAAGGGCTGACACACTTTATCTAACAGCCCATGAAGTCCTCTGGTCGTCACACCCCTCCCGGGGGTCCTCCGGCACCCTCCCGGCACTCCCGGTACAATACCGATGAGCCCGAAAACTTTCCGGTGACCGAAACTGGACTTCCTATATATCAATCTTTACCTCCGGACCATTCCGGAGCTCCTCGTGACGTCCGGGATCTCATCCGGGACTCCGAAAAACCTTCGGTAATCACGTATACCTTTTCCCTATAACCCTAGCGTCATCGAACCTTAAGTGTGTAGACCCTACGGGTTCGGGAGACACGTAGACATGACCGAGACACCTCTCCGGTCAATAACCAACAGCGGGATCTGGATACCCATGTTGGCTCCCACGTACTCCACGATGATCTCATCGGATGAACCACGATGTCAAGGATTCAATCAATCCCGTATACAATTCCCTTTGTCTATCGGTATGATACTTGCCCGAGATTCGATCGTCGGTATCCCCATACCTTGTTCAATCTCGTTACTGGCAAGTCTCTTTACTCGTTCCGTAATACATCATCCTGTGACTAACTCCTTAGTCACATTGAGCTCATAATGATGATGTCTTACCGAGTGGGCCCAGAGATACCTCTCCGTCACACGGAGTGACAAATCCCAGTCTCGATTCGTGTCAACCCAACAGACACTTTCGGAGATACCCGTAGCGTACCTTTATAGCCACCCAGTTACGTTGTGACGTTTGGCACACCCAAAGCATTCCTACGGTATCCGGGAGTTACACAATCTCATGGTCTAAGGAAATGACACTTGACATTGAAAAGCTTTAGCAAACGAACTACACGATCTTGTGCTATGCTTAGGATTGGGTCTTGTCCATCACATCATTCTCCTAATGATGTGATCCCGTTATCAACGACATCCAATGTCCATGGTCATGAAACCGAGACCATCTATTGATCAACGAGCTAGCCAACTAGAGGCTCACTAGGGACACGTTGTGGTCTATGTATTCACACATGTATTACGGTTTCCGGTTAACACAATTATAGCATGAACAATAGACAATTATCATGAACCAGGAAATACAACAATAACCATTTTATTATTGCCTCTAGGGCATATTTCCAACAGTCTCCCACTTGCACTAGAGTCAATAATCTAGTTCACATCACCATGTGATTAACACTTACATCACCATGTGATCATATCATCATGTGATTAACACCCAATAAGTTCTGGGGTTTGTTCATGTTCTGCTCGTGAAAGAGGTTTTTAGTCAGCGGGTCTGCGACATTCAGATCCGTGTGTACCTTGCAAAATTTCCATGTCATATTTGTAGATACTACTCCCATGCTCCACTTGGAGCTATTCCAAATGGCTGCTCCACTATACGTAGCTGGATTTCTACTAAGAGTCATCCGGATTGGTTTTAAAGCTTGCATCATCGTAACACTTTACGATGAACTCTTTATCACCTCCATAATCGAGAAATATTTCCTTAGTTCTCAAGTTACTAAGGCTAACTTTGACCGCTGTCCAGTGATCCACTCTTGGATTACTCTTGTACCCCTTGACAGACTCATGGCAAGGCACACACAGGTGCGGTACACAGCATGGCATACTATATAGAGCCTATGGCTAAAGCATAGGAGATGACACTCATCTTTTCTTTATCTTCTGCCGTGGTCGAGTATTGAGTCTTACTCAATTTCACACCTTACAATACAGTCAAGAACTCCTTCTTTGACCCATCTATTTTGAACTCCTTCAAAAACTTGTCGAGGTATGTCTTCGTTGAAAAAACTTATCAAGCGAATAGATCTATCCCTATAGACCTTGATGCTCAATAAAATAGTAGCTTTATTTGGGTCTTCCTTTGAAAAAAACTCTTTTCAAACAACCCTTCATGCTCTTCTAGAAATTCTACATCATTTCCGATCAATAATATGTCAACTACATATTCTTATAAGAAATTCTATAGTGCTCCCACTCACTTTCTTGCAAATACAAGTTTCTCATAAACTTTGTATAAACTTAAACACTTTGATCACCTCATCAAAGCATATATTCCAACTCCGAGATTCTTGCTCCAGTCCATAGAAGGATCGCTGGAGTTTGCATATTATTAGCATCCTTAGGATTGACAAAACCTTCTGGTTGTATCACATACAACTCTTCCTCACAGAAACCATTACGGAAACCTTGTTTTGTCATCCATCTGCCAGATTTCATAATCGAAAAATGCAGCAACTGCTAACAAAATTTTAATAGACTTTTAGCATCGCTACAGATGAGACAATCTCATTGCAGTCAACTCCTTGAACTTGGCGGAAACTTCTTTGCGACAAGTCGAGCTTTATAAACGGTGACATTTCACCATTAGCGTCTATGTTTATCTCAAAGGTCCATTTGTACTCAATGACCCGCCATTCAACAGGCAAGTCTACCAAAGTCCATACTTGGTTTTCATACATGGATCCTTTCTCGGATTTCATGGCTCCTAGCCATTTGTTGGAATCCGGGCCCACCATCGCTTCTCCATAGTTCGTAGGTTCATCGTTGTCCAACAACATGATTTCCAAGACAGGGTTGTCGTACTACTCAGGAGCAGTACGCGTCCTTGTCGACCTACGAGGTTCGATAGTGACTTGATCCGAAGCTTCATGATCATCATCATTAACTTCCTTTTCAACTAAGTAGGCTCTACAGAAACATCTTTCTGTGTTGCGCTATTCTCTGGTTGAAACAAAGGTTCAACAACCTTATCAAGTTCTATCTTCCTCCCACTCAATTCTTTCGAGAGAAACTCTTTCTCAAAAAGGACCCGTTCTTAGCAACAAACACCTTTTGCGCTTGGATCTGAGATAGAAGGTATACCCAATGTCTCATTAGGGTATTCTATGAAGATGCATTTGTCTGCTTTGAGTTCGAGCTCGCTAGGTGAAAAACCCATTTTCACATAAGCGTCGCAGCCCCAAACATAAAGAAATGACAGCTTAGGCTTCTGTCAAACCATAATTCTCACGGTGTCATCTCAACAGACTTAGATGGTGCCCTGTTAAAGTGAATGGATTTGTCTTTAATGCATAACCCCATAACGATAGTGGTAAAACGATAAGAGACATCATAGTACTCACTATATCCAATAGAGCACGACTACGACGTCCGAACACACCATCACACTATGGTGTTCCAGGAGGCGTGAGCTATGAAACAATTTCCACATTGTCTAAAATTGCATACCAAACTCGTAACTTAGATATTCACCTCCATGATCATATCATAGACATTTATCTTCTTGTCACGATGATCTTTAACTTCACTCTGAAACTCCTTGAACCTTTCAAACATTTCAGATTCGTGTTTCATTAAGTAAATATCCCCATATTTACTCAAATCATCAGTGAAGGTAAAGAAAAACAACGATATCCACTGTGTGTTTCAACACTCATTGGACCACATACATCAACATGTATTAATTCCAATAAGCCACTTGCCCGCTCCATCATATTGGATGACGGGGTCTCAGTCATCTTGCCCAAGAGGCATGGCTCGCATGTCTCAACCGATTCGAAATCGAGTGAGTCAAAAAACATCCATCATCATGGAGTTTCTTCATGCGATTTATACCAATATGACATTACGTGGCAGTGCCACAAGCATGTGGTACTATCATTATTAACTTTGTATCTTTTGGTACCAATGTTATGAATATGTGTACTACCACGATCATGATTCGATAAACCATTTCGAGTGGGTGCATGACCATTGAAGGCATTATCCATGTAAACAGAATAACCATTATTCTCTAACTTATATGAATAACCGTATCGCACTAATCATGATCTAATCACGTTTATGCTCAACGCAAACACCAAATAACATTTATTTAGGTTTATCACAAATCCTGAAGGTAGAGAGAGCGTGCGATGGTGATCACATCAATCTTGGAAATACTTCCAACACACATCGTCACCTTTCACCTAGCTAGTCTCCATTTACTCCGTAGCTTTTATTTCGAGTTGCTAACACTTAGCAACCGAACCGGTATCTAATACCCAGGTGCTACTAGGAGTACCAGCAAGGTACACATCACTAACACGTATATCAAATATACTTCCATTGACATTACCAGCCTTCTTATCTACCAATCATCTAGGGTTTTTCCGCTTCAGCGAACATTCTCCTCATAACAGAAGCACTTAGTCTCGGGTTCGGGCTCAACCTTGGGTTTCTTCACTAGAGCAACAACTGGCTTGCCATTCCTGAAGTTTTTCCCTTCTTGCCCTTGCCCCTTTTGAAACTAGTGGTTTTCACTTAACCATCAACACTTGATGCTCCTTATTGATTTCTACCTTCGTGGTGTCAAACATCACGAACAACTCAGGGATCATCTTATCCATCCCTGGCATGTTATAGTTCATCACGAAGCTCTAGTAGCTTGGTGGCAGTGACTTGGAGAACTGCATTAATCACTATCTCATCTGGAAGATTAACTCCCACTTGATTCAAGTGATTGTAGCACCCAGACAATCTGAGAACACGCTCACCGATTAAGCTATTCTCCTTTATCTTGCAGGCAAAGAATCTTGTTGGAGGTCTCATACCTCTCAACATAGGCACGAGCTTGAGATCACAATCTCAGCTCCTAGAACATCTCATATGTTCTGTGACGTTCAAAACATTTTGAAGCCTCAATTCTAAGCCGTAATGCATGACGCACTGAACTATCACGTAGTCATCAAAAAGTGCCTGTCATATGTTCACAACATCTACAGACAACGCTTGAGGGAGTGATGCAGTTAGCGGTACATCAAAAACATAAGCTTTCTGTGCAGCAATGAGGACAATCCTCAGATCACGGACCCAGTCCGCATTATTGCTACCATCAACTTTCAACTTACTTTTCTCTAGGATTGTATCAATAAAACTGGGGAGCTACAGCGCGAGCTATCTACGACATAATTTGCAAGGACATTTTTAGACTAAGTTCATGATAATTAAGTTCATTTAATCAAATTATTAATGAACTCCCACTTAGATAGACATCTCTCTAGTCTTCCAAGTGATACATGATCCATGTCAACTAGCCCATGTCCGATCATCACGTGAGACGGACTAGTCATCCATGGTGAACATCTCTATGTTGATCGTATCTTCTATACGACTCATGTTCGACCTTTCGGTCTTCCGTGTTCCGAGGCCATGTCTGTACATGCTAGGCTCGTCAAGTCAACCTAAGTGTTTCGCATGTGTAAATCTGGCTTACACCCATTGTATGCGAACGTTAGAACCTATCACACCCGATCATCACGTGGTGCTTCGGAACGACGATCCTTAGCAACGGTGCACAGTTAGGGTGAACACCTTTCTTGAAATTTTATTGAGAGATCATCTTATTTACTACCGTCGTTCTATGCAAATAAGATGTAAACATGATAAACATCACATGCAATCAATATAGTGACATGATATGCCAATATCATCTTGCTCCTTCGATCTCCATCTTCGGGGCACCATGATCATCACTGTCACCGGCACGACACCATGATCTCCATCATCATGATCTCCATCATTGTGTCTTCATGAAGTTGTCTCGCTAACTATTACTTCTACTACTACAGCTAACGTTTAGCAATAAAGTAAAGTAATTACATGGCGTTTATGATTGACACGCAGGTCATACAATAATATAAGACAACTCCTATGGCTCCTGCCGGTTGTCATAGTCATCGACATGCAAGTCGTGAACCCTATTACAAGAACATGATCAATCTCATACATCACAATGCATCACATCACATCCTTTCGGCCATATCACATCACACGGCATATGCTGCAAAAACAAGTTAGACGTCCTCTAATTTGTAGTTGCAAGTTTTTACGTGGTTGCTATAGGTTTCTAGCAAGAACGTTTCTTACCTACGTCAAAACCACAACGTGATATGCCAATTGCTATTTACCCTTCATAAGGACCCTTTTCATCGAATCCAATCCGACTAAGGTAGGAGAGACAGACACCCGCTAGCCACCTTATGCATCTAGTGCATGTCAGGCGGTGGAACCGGTCTCACGTAAGCGTACGTGTAAAGTTGGTCCGGGCCGCTTCATCCCACAATACCGCCGAATCAAGATAAGACTAGTAGCGGCAAGCAAATTAACAAACTCGACGCCCACAACTGCTTTGTGTTCTACTCGTGCATAGATTCTACGCATAGACCTAGCTCATGATGCCACTGTTGGGAGACGTAGTAGTAAATCAAAAATTTCCTACGCGTTCACCAAGATCCATCTATGGAGAAACCAGCAACGAGCAAGGGGAGAGTGGATCTTCATACCTTTGAAGATCGCTAAGCGGAAGCGTTACAAGAACGCGGTTGATGGAGTCATACTCGCAGCGATTCAGATCGCGGTAGATCCGATCAAGTGCCGAACGGACGGCACCTCCGCGTTCAACACACGTGCAGCCCGGTGACGTCTCCAACACCTTGATCCAGCAAGGAGGAAGGAGAGGTTGGGGAAGGGCTCCAACAGCAGCACGACGGCGTGGTGGTGGTGGAGTAGCAAGGTATTCCGACAGGGCTTCGCCTAAGCGCTGCGGAGGAGGAAGAAGAGAGGTAGGGCTTCGCCGTGAGAGAGAGAGATCAAATCTTGTCTCAAAACATCCAAAACCTCAAGTATATATAGGAGGAGGGACGTGGAGGGCTGGCTTGGCCTCTACTCCAAAGAGGAGATGGCCGGCCGAATTAAAGGGAGAGTCCACCTCCCACAAGGGAGGTGGATCTCCTCCTTTTAAATCCCTTTTGCCTTATCTCCTTATCTCCAGCCACATGGGCCTTTAGCAAAAGTATTTCCCAGCCCAATAAGGGCTGACACACTTTATCTAACAGCCCATGAAGTCCTCTGGTCGTCACACCCCTCCCGGGGGTCCTCCGGCACCCTCCCGGCACTCCCGGTACAATACCGATGAGCCCGAAAACTTTCCGGTGACCGAAACTGGACTTCCTATATATCAATCTTTACCTCCGGACCATTCCGGAGCTCCTCGTGACGTCCGGGATCTCATCCGGGACTCCGAAAAACCTTCGGTAATCACGTATACCTTTTCCCTATAACCCTAGCGTCATCGAACCTTAAGTGTGTAGACCCTACGGGTTCGGGAGACACGTAGACATGACCGAGACACCTCTCCGGTCAATAACCAACAGCGGGATCTGGATACCCATGTTGGCTCCCACGTACTCCACGATGATCTCATCGGATGAACCACGATGTCAAGGATTCAATCAATCCCGTATACAATTCCCTTTGTCTATCGGTATGATACTTGCCCGAGATTCGATCGTCGGTATCCCCATACCTTGTTCAATCTCGTTACTGGCAAGTCTCTTTACTCGTTCCGTAATACATCATCCTGTGACTAACTCCTTAGTCACATTGAGCTCATAATGATGATGTCTTACCGAGTGGGCCCAGAGATACCTCTCCGTCACACGGAGTGACAAATCCCAGTCTCGATTCGTGTCAACCCAACAGACACTTTCGGAGATACCCGTAGCGTACCTTTATAGCCACCCAGTTACGTTGTGACGTTTGGCACACCCAAAGCATTCCTACGGTATCCGGGAGTTACACAATCTCATGGTCTAAGGAAATGACACTTGACATTGAAAAGCTTTAGCAAACGAACTACACGATCTTGTGCTATGCTTAGGATTGGGTCTTGTCCATCACATCATTCTCCTAATGATGTGATCCCGTTATCAACGACATCCAATGTCCATGGTCATGAAACCGAGACCATCTATTGATCAACGAGCTAGCCAACTAGAGGCTCACTAGGGACACGTTGTGGTCTATGTATTCACACATGTATTACGGTTTCCGGTTAACACAATTATAGCATGAACAATAGACAATTATCATGAACCAGGAAATACAACAATAACCATTTTATTATTGCCTCTAGGGCATATTTCCACGATTGCTTTGGGGTCCCAGAGTGATTTCCACGATTGATGAACCCCGGGGTGCGTTTACGTGTCGGTCAACAACATTCGCGGTTTTGGCCGATTCTGGCCGCTTTCGTGGACCATTACTAACTGTTTTGGGTCCCGGAGTGATTTCCACGATGGATGAACCCTGGGTTGCGTTTAAGTGTTGGTCAACAACATTCGCGGTTTTGGCCGATTCTGGCCCGTTTCGTCGACTATTACTTACTGTTTTGGGGCCCCGGAGTGATTTCCACGAGTGATGAATCCTGGGTTGCGTTTACGTGTTGGTCAACAACATTCGCGGTTTTGGCCGATTCTGGCCCTTTTCTTGGACTATTACTCACTGTTTTGGGGTCCCAGAGTGATTTCCGCAATTGATGAACCCCGAGGTGCGCTTATGTGTCGGTCAACAACATTTGCGGTTTTGGCCGATTCTGGACCGTTTCGTGGACCATTACTAACTGTTTTGGGTCCCGGAGTGATTTCCACGATTGATGAACCCTGGGTTGCGTTTATGTGTCGGTCAACAACATTCGCTGTTTTGGCCGATTTTGGCTCATTTCGTGGACTATTACTAACTGTTTTGGGGCCCCGGAGTGATTTCCACGATTGATGAACCCCGTGGTGGGTTTAGGTGTCGGTCAACAACATTCGGGGTTTTGGCCGATTCTGGCCCGTTTCGCGGACTATTACTCACTGTTTTGGGGCCCCGGAGTGATTTCCACGATTGATGAACCCCGTGGTGTGTTTAGGTGTCGGTCAACAACATTCGCGGCTTTGGCCGATTCTGGCCCGTTTCACGGATTATTACTCATAGTTTTGGTGTCCTAGAGTGATTTCCACGATTGATGAACCCCGTGGTGTGTTTAGGTGTCGGTCAACAACATTCGCGGTTTTGGCCGATTCTGACCCGTTTCGTGGACTATTACTCACTGTTTTGGGGTCCCGGAGTGAGTGATTTCCATGATTGACGAACCCAGGGTGCGCTTACTTGATGGTCAACAACAATCGCGGTTTTAGCCGATTCTGGCCCGTTTCGTGGACTATTACTCACTGTTTTGGGGTCCCGGAGTGATTTCCAGGATTGATGAACCCCGGGGTGCGCTTAAGTGTCGGTCAACAACATTCCCAGTTTTGGCCGATTCTGGCCCGTTTCGTGGACTATTACTCATTGTTTTGGGGTCCCGGAGTGAGTGATTTCCATGATTGACGAACCCAGGCTGCGCTTACTTGATGGTCAACAACACTCGCGGTTTTGGCCGATTCTGGCCCTTTTCTTGGACTATTACTCACTGTTTTGGGGTCCCGGAGTGATTTCCACGATTGATGAACCCCGGGGTGCGCTTACGTGTCGGTCAAGAACATTCGCGGTATTGGCCGATTCTGGCCCGTTTCGTGGACTATTACTCACTGTTTTGGGGTCCACGAGTGATTTCCACGATTGATGAACCCCGCGGTGCGTTTACGTGTCGGTCAACAACATTCGCGGTTTTGGCCGATTCTGGCCCTTTTCTTGGACTATTACTCACTGTTTTGGGGTCCCGGAGTGATTTCCAGGATTGATGAACCCGGGGTGCGCTTATGTGTCGGTCAACAACATTCGCGGTTTTGGCCGATTCTGGCCCGTTTCGTGGACCATTACTAACTGTTTTGGGTCCCGGAGTGATTTCCACGATTGATGAACCCTGGGTTGCGTTTACGTGTTGGTCAACAAGATTCGCGGTTTTGGCCGATTCTGGCCCTTTTCTTGGACTATTACTCACTGTTTTGGGGTCCCAGAGTGATTTCCGCAATTGATGAACCCCGGGGTGCGCTTATGTGTCGGTCAACAACATTTGCGGTTTTGGCCGATTCTGGACCGTTTCGTGGACCATTACTAACTGTTTTGGGTCCCGGAGTGATTTCCACGATTGATGAACCCTGGGTTGCGTTTATGTGTCGGTCAACAACATTCGCTGTTTTTGCCGATTTTGGCCCATTTCGTGGACTATTACTAACTGTTTTGGGGCCCCAGAGTGATTTCCACAATTGATGAACCCCGTGGTGGGTTTAGGTGTCGGTCAACAACATTCGGGGTTTTGGCCGATTCTGGCCCGTTTCGTGGACTATTACTCACTGTTTTGGGGCCCCGGAGTGATTTCCACGATTGATGAACCCCGTGGTGTGTTTAGGTGTCGGTCAACGACATTCGCGGCTTTGGCCGATTCTGGCCCGTTTCGCGGATTATTACTCACTGTATTGGGGTCCCGGAGTGAGTGATTTCCATGATTGACGAACCCAGGGTGCGCTTACTTGATGGTCAACAACAATCGCGGTTTTAGCCGATTCTGGCCCGTTTCGTGGACTATTACTCACTGTTTTGGGGTCCCGGAGTGATTTCCAGGATTGATGAACCCCGGGGTGCGCTTAAGTGTCGGTCAACAACATTCCCAGTTTTGGCCGATTCTGGCCCGTTTCGTGGACTATTACTCACTGTTTTGGGTCCCGGATTGATTTCCACGATTGATGAACCCTAAACCCTAAACCCTAAACCCTAAACCCGATTCTGGCCCTTTTCTTGGACTATTACTCACTGTTTTGGGGTCCCGGAGTGATTTCCACGATTGATGAACCCCGGGGTGCGCTTACATGTCGGTCAAGAACATTCGCGGTATTGGCCGATTCTGGCCCGTTTCGTGGACTGTTACTCACTGTTTTGGGGTCCCGGAGTGAGTGATTTCCATGATTGACGAACCCAGGGTGCGCTTACTTGATGGTCAACAACAATCGCGGTTTTAGCCGATTCTGGCCCGTTTCGTGGACTATTACTCACTGTTTTGGGGTCCCGGAGTGATTTCCAGGATTGATGAACCCCGGGGTGCGCTTAAGTGTCGGTCAACAACATTCCCAGTTTTGGCCGATTCTGGCCCGTTTCGTGGACTATTACTCACTGTTTTGGGGTCCCGGAGTGAGTGATTTCCATGATTGACGAACCCAGGGTGCGCTTACTTGATGGTCAACAACACTCGCGGTTTTGGCCGATTCTGGCCCTTTTCTTGGACTATGACTCACTGTTTTGGGGTCCCGGAGTGATTTCCACGATTGATGAACCCCGGGGTGCGCTTACGTGTCGGTCAAGAACATTCGCGGTATTGGCCGATTCTGGCCCGTTTCGTGGACTATTACTCACTGTTTTGGGGTCCACGAGTGATTTCCACGATTGATGAACCCCGCGTTGCGTTTACGTGTCGGTCAACAACATTCGCGGTTTTGGCCGATTCTGGCCCTTTTCTTGGACTATTACTCACTGTTTTGGGGTCCCAGAGTGATTTCCGCAATTGATGAACCCCGGGGTGCGCTTATGTGTCGGTCAACAACATTTGCGGTTTTGGCCGATTCTGGACCGTTTCGTGGACCATTACTAACTGTTTTGGGTCCCGGAGTGATTTTCATGATTGATGAACCCTGGGTTGCGTTTGTGTTGGTCAACAACATTCGCGGTTTTGGCCGATTTTGGCCCATTTCGTGGACTATTACTCACTGTTTTGGGGCCCCGGAGTGATTTCCACGATTGATGAACCCCGTGGTGTGTTTAGGTGTCGGTCAACAACATTCGCGGTTTTGGCTGATTCTGACCCGTTTCGTGGACTATTACTCACTGTTTTGGGGCCCCGGAGTGATTTCCATGATTGATGAACCCCGTGGTGTGTTTAGGTGTCGGTCAACAACATTCGCGGCTTTGGCCGATTCTGGCCCATTTCGCGGATTATTACTCACAGTTTTGGGGTCCCAGAGTGATTTCCACGATTGATGAACCCCGTGGTGTGTTTAGGTGTCAGTCAACAACATTCGCGGTTTTGGCCGATTCTGACCCGTTTCGTGGACTATTACTCACTGTTTTGGGGTCCCGGAGTGAGTGATTTCCATGATTGACGAACCCAGGGTGCGCTTACTTGATGGTCAACAACACTCGCGGTTTTAGCCGATTCTGGCCCGTTTCGTGGACTATTACTCACTGTTTGGGGTCCCGGAGTGATTTCCAGGATTGATGAACCCCGGGGTGCGCTTAAGTGTCGGTCAACAACATTCCCAGTTTTGGCCGATTCTGGCCCGTTTCGTGGACTATTACTCACTGTTTTGGGGTCCCGGAGTGAGTGATTTCCATGATTGACGAACCCAGGGTGCGCTTACTTGATGGTCAACAACACTCGCGGTTTTGGCCGATTCTGGCCCTTTTCTTGGACTATTACTCACTGTTTTGGGGTCCCGGAGTGATTTCCACGATTGATGAACCCCAGGGTGCGCTTACGTGTCGGTCAAGAACATTCGCGGTATTGGCCGATTCTGGCCCGTTTCGTGGACTATTACTCACTGTTTTGGGGTCCACGAGTGATTTCCACGATTGATGAACCCCGCGTTGCGTTTACGTGTCGGTCAACAACATTCGCGGTTTTGGCCGATTCTGGCCCTTTTCTTGGACTATTACTCACTGTTTTGGGGTCCCAGAGTGATTTCCGCAATTGATGAACCCCGGGGTGCGCTTATGTGTCGGTCAACAACATTTGCGGTTTTGGTCGATTCTGGACCGTTTCGTGGACCATTACTAACTGTTTTGGGTCCCGGAGTGATTTTCATGATTGATGAACCCTGGGTTGCGTTTGTGTTGGTCAACAAGATTCGCGGTTTTGGCCGATTTTGGCCCATTTCGTGGACTATTACTCACTGTTTTGGGGCCCCGGAGTGATTTCCACGATTGATGAACCCCGTGGTGTGTTTAGGTGTCGGTCAACAACATTCGCGGTTTTGGCCGATTCTGACCCGTTTCGTGGACTATTACTCACTGTTTTGGGGCCCCGGAGTGATTTCCATGATTGATGAACCCCGTGGTGTGTTTAGGTGTCGGTCAACAACATTCGCGGCTTTGGCCGATTCTGGCCCATTTCGCGGATTATTACTCACAGTTTTGGGGTCCCAGAGTGATTTCCACGATTGATGAACCCCGTGGTGTGTTTAGGTGTCAGTCAACAACATTCGTGGTTTTGGCCGATTCTGACCCGTTTCGTGGACTATTACTCACTGTTTTGGGGTCCCGGAGTGAGTGATTTCCATGATTGACGAACCCAGGGTGCGCTTACTTGATGGTCAACAACACTCGCGGTTTTAGCCGATTCTGGCCCGTTTCGTGGACTATTACTCACTGTTTGGGGTCCCGGAGTGATTTCCAGGATTGATGAACCCCGGGGTGCGCTTAAGTGTCGGTCAACAACATTCCCAGTTTTGGCCGATTCTGGCCCGTTTCGTGGACTATTACTCACTGTTTTGGGGTCCCGGAGTGAGTGATTTCCATGATTGACGAACCCAGGGTGCGCTTACTTGATGGTCAACAACACTCGCGGTTTTGGCCGATTCTGGCCCTTTTCTTGGACTATTACTCACTGTTTTGGGGTCCCGGAGTGATTTCCACGATTGATGAACCCCGGGGTGCGCTTACGTGTCGGTCAAGAACATTCGCGGTATTGGCCGATTCTGGCCCGTTTCGTGGACTATTACTCACAGTTTTGGGGTCCACGAGTGATTTCCACGATTGATGAACCCCGGGGTGCGTTTACGTGTCGGTCAACAACATTCGCGGTTTTGGCCGATTCTGGCCCTTTTCTTGGACTATTACTCACTGTTTTGGGGTCCACGAGTGATTTCCACGATTGATGAACCCCGGGGTGCGTTTACGTGTCGGTCAACAACATTCGCGGTTTTGGCCGATTCCGGCCCTTTTCTTGGACTATTACTCACTGTTTTGGGGTCCCGGAGTGATTTCCAGGATTGATGAACCCCGGGGTGCGCTTATGTGTCGGTCAACAACCTTCGCGGTTTTGGCCGATTCTGGCCCGTTTCGTGGACCATTAGTAACTGTGTTGGGTCCCGGAGTGATTTCCACGATTGATGAACCCTGGGTTGCGTTTACGTGCTGGTCAACAACATTCGCGGTTTTGGCCGATTCTGGCCCGTTTCGTGGACTATTACTCACGGTTTTGGGGTCCACGAGTGATTTCCACGATTGATGAACCCCGGGGTGCGTTTACATGTCGGTCAACAACATTCGCGGTTTTGGCCGATTCTGGCCCGTTTCGTGGACTATTACACACTGTTTTGGGGTCCCGGCGTGATTTCCAGGATTGATGAACCCCAGGGTGCGCTTAAGTGTCGGTCAACAACATTCCCGGTTTTGGCCGATTCTGGCCCGTTTCGTGGACCATTACTAACTGTTTTGGGTCCCGGAGTGATTTCCACGATTGATGAACCCTGGGTTTCATTTACGTGTTGGTCAACAACATTCGCGGTTTTGGCCGATTCTGGCCCGTTTCGTGGACTTTTACTCACTGTTTTGGGGCCCCGGAGTGATTTCCACGATTAAGGAACCCCGTGGTGTGTTTAGGTGTCGGTCAACAACATTCGTGGCTTTGGCCGATTCTGGCCCAATTCGAGGATTATTACTCACAGTTTTGGGGTCCCAGAGTGATTTCCACAATTGATGAACCCCGGGGTGCGCTTACGTGTCGATCAACAACATTCCCTGTTTTGGCCGATTCTGGCCCGTTTCGTGGACAATACTCATCGGGACCCTATATCAGTGAGTAACAGTATAGAAAACAGGCCAAAATAGGCCAAATCTCTGAGATTTGACGAGTTCCCCGTAACCGGACCTCGGGGTTCCCCGAACGTTTGGATCACAGCGGGAT
The DNA here is from genome assembly GCA_022496015.1 of Hordeum marinum. Classification (NCBI taxonomy): domain Eukaryota; kingdom Viridiplantae; phylum Streptophyta; class Magnoliopsida; order Poales; family Poaceae; genus Hordeum; species Hordeum marinum. Next base: position 1,618,495 of record CM039675.1, on the reverse strand, counting down.
CCATAATCAGTGAGTAATAGTATAGAAAAATTGCCAGAATAGGCCAAATCTGCGTCTTTTGACGAGTTCCCCGTAATCGGATCCCGGGGTTCCCCGAACGTTTGGATTGCAGCGGGACCCAATATCAATGAGTAGCAGTATAGAAAACTGGCCAGACTAGGCCAAATCTACGAGTTTTGACGAGTTCCCCGTAATCGGCCCCCAGGGTTCCCCAAGTGGTCGGATCGCAGCGGGACTAAAAATCTGTGAGTAATAGTATAGAAAAATGGCCAGAATAAGCGAAATCTGCGTGTTTTGACGAGTTCCCCGTAACCGGACCCTGGGCTTCCCCAAACGTTTGGATCGCAGCGGGACCAAAAATCAGTGACTAGCAGTATAGAGAATGTCCAGAATAAGCCAAATATGCGTGTTTTGACGAGTTCCCCGTAATCGGACCATGGGCTTCCTCGAACTTTCAGATCGCAATGGGACCCGATATCAATGAGTAACAGTATAGAAAACTGGCCAAAATAGGCCAAATCTGTGAGTTTTGACGAGATCCCCGTAACCGGACCTCGGGGTTCCTCGAACGTTCGGATCGCGGCGGGACCCAAAATCAGTGAGTAATAGTATTAAAAAATGGCCAGAATAGGCCAAATGTGCGAGTTTCGACGAGTTCCCCGTAAGCGGACCCCGGGGCTCCCCGAATGTTTGGATCGCAGAGGGACCAAAAATCAGTGAGTAACAGTATAGAAAATGTCCAGAATAAGCCAAATATGCGTGTTTTGACGAGTTCCCCGTAATCGGACCACGGGCTTCCTGGAACGTTCGGATCGCAACGGGACCCGATTTCAGTGAGTAACAGTATAGAAAACTGGCCAAAATAGGCCAAATCTGTGAGTTTTGACGAGTTCCCCGTAACCGGACCACGCGGTTCCTCGAACGTTCCGATCGCAGCGGGACCCAAAATCAGTGAGTAATAGTATTCAAAAATGGCCAGAATAGGCCAAATGTGCGAGTTTTGACGAGTTCCCTGTAAGCGGACCCCGGGGTTCCCCGAACGTTTAGATCGCAGCGGGAGCAAAAATCAGTGAGTATCAGTATAGAAAATGTCCAGAATAAGCCAAATGTACGTATTTTGATGAGTTCCCCGTAATCGGACCACGGGCTTCCCCGAACGTTCAGATCGCAATGGGACCCTATATCAGTGAGTAACAGTATAGAAAACTGGCCAAAATAGGCCAAATCTATGAGTTTTGACGAGTTCCCCGTAACCGGACCTCACGGTTCCTCGAACGTTCGGATCGCAGCGGGACCCAAAATAAGTGAGTAATAGTATTCAAAAATGGCCAGAATAGGCCAAATGTGCGAGTTTTGACGAGTTCCCCGTTAGCGGACCCCGGGGTTCCCCGAATGTTTGGATCGCAACGGGACCAAAAATCAGTGAGTATCCGTATAGAAAATGTCCAGAATAAGCCAAATCTACGTGTTTTGACGAGTTCCCCGTAATCGGACCACGGGCTTCCCCGAACATTCAGATCGCATTGGGACCCTATATCAGTGAGTAACAGTATAGAAAACAGGCCAAAATAGGCCAAATCTGTGAGATTTGCCGAGTTCCTCGTAACCGGACCTCGGGGTTCCCCGAACGTTCGGATCACAGCGGGACCCATAATCAGTGAGTAATAGTATAGAAAAATGGCCAGAATAGGACAAATCCGCGTATTTTGACGAGTTCCCCGTTATCGGACCCCGGGGTTCCTCGAACGTATGGATTGCAGCGGGACCCGATATCAATGAGTAACAGTACAGAAAACTGGCCAGACTAGGACAAATGTACGAGTTTTGACGAGTGCCCCGTAATTGGACCCCAGGGTTTCCCAAGTGTTCGGATCGCAGAGGGACCAAAAATCAGTGAGTAACAGTATAGAAAATGTCCAGAATAAGCCAAATATGCGTGTTTTGACGAGTTCCCCGTAATCGGACCAAGGGCTTCCTCGAACGTTCGGATCGCAACGGGACCCGATATCAGTGAGTAACAGTATAGAAAACTGGCCAAAATAGGCCAAATCTGTGAGTTTTGACGAGTTCCCCGTAACCGGACCACGCGGTTCCTCGAATGTTCGGATCGCAGCGGGACCCAAAATTAGTGAGAAATAGTATTCAAAATTGGCCAGAATAGGCCAAATGTGCGAGTTTTGATGAGTTCCCCGTAAGCGGACCCCGGGGTTCCCCGAACGTTTGGATCGCAGCGGGACCAAAAATCAGTGAGTAACATTATAGAAAATGTCCAGAATAAGCCAAATCTACGTGTTTTGACGAGTTCCCCGTAATCGGACCATGGGCTTCCCCGAACGTTCAGATCGCAACGGGACCCTATATCAGTGAGTAACAGTATAGAAAACTGGCCAAAATAGGCCAAATCTGTGACTTTTGACGAGTTCCCCGTAGCCGGACCTCACGGTTCCTCGAACGTTCGAATCGCAGCGGGACCCAAAATCAGTGAGTAATAGTATTCAAAAATGGCCAGAATAGGCCAAATGTGCGAGTTTTGACAAGTTCCCCGTAAGCGGGCCCCGGGGTTCCCCGAACGTTTGGATCGCAGCGGGACCAAAAATAAGTGACTAGCAGTATAGAGAATGTCCAGAATAAGCCAAATATGCGTGTTTTGACGAGTTCCCCGTAATCGGACCATGGGCTTCCTCGAACTTTCGGATCGCAATGGGACCCAATATCAATGAGTAACAGTATAGAAAACTAGCCAAAATAGGCCAAATCTGTGAGTTTTGACGAGATCCCCGTAACCGGACCTCGGGGTTCCTCGAACGTTCGGATCGCGGCGGGACCCAAAATCAGTGAGTAATAGTATTCAAAAATGGCCAGAATAGGCCAAATGTGCGAGTTTTGACGAGTTCCCCGTAAGCGGACCCCGGGGCTCCCCGAATGTTTGGATCGCAGAGGGACCAAAAATCAGTGAGTAACAGTATAGAAAATGTCCAGAATAAGCCAAATATGCGTGTTTTGACGAGTTCCCCGTAATCGGACCACGGGCTTCCTGGAACGTTCGGATCGCAACGGGACCCGATTTCAGTGAGTAACAGTATAGAAAACTGGCCAAAATAGGCCAAATCTGTGAGTTTTGACGAGTTCCCCGTAACCGGACCACGCGGTTCCTCGAACGTTCCGATCGCAGCGGGACCCAAAATCAGTGAGTAATAGTATTCAAAAAGGGCCAGAATAGGCCAAATGTGCGAGTTTTGACGAGTTCCCCGTAAGCGTACCCCGGGGTTCCCCGAACGTTTGGATCGCAGCGGGAGCAAAAATCAGTGAGTATCAGTATAGAAAATGTCCAGAATAAGCCAAATCTACGTATTTTGATGAGTTCCCCGTAATCGGACCACGGGCTTCCCCGAATGTTCAGATCACAACGGGACCCTATATCAGTGAGTAACAGTATAGAAAACTGGCCAAAATAGGCCAAATCTATGTGTTTTGACGAGTTCCCCGTAACCGGACCTCACGGTTCCTCGAACGTTCGGATCGCAGGGGGACCCAAAATAAGTGAGTAATAGTATTCAAAAATGGCCAGAATAGGCCAAATGTGCGAGTTTTGACAAGTTCCCCGTAAGCGGACCCCGGGGTTCCCCGAACGTTTGGATCGCAGCGGGACCAAAAATCAGTGAGTATCAGTATAGAAAATGTCCAGAATAAGCCAAATCTACGTGTTTTGACGAGTTCCCCGTAATCGGACCACGGGCTTCCCCGAACGTTCAGATCACATCGGGACCGTATATCAGTGAGTAATAGTATAGAAAACAGGCCAAAATAGGCCAAATCTGTGAGATTTGACGAGTTCCCCGTAACAGGACCTCGGGGTTCCCCGAACGTTCGGATCACAGCGGGACCCATAATCAGTGAGTAATAGTATAGAAAAATGGCCAGAATAGGGCAAATCTGCGTCTTTTGACGAGTTCCCCGTAATCGGACCCCGGGGTTCCCCGAACGTTTGGATCGCAGTGGGACCCGATATCAATGAGTAACAGTATAGAAAACTGGCCAGACTAGGCCAAATCTACGAGTTTTGACGAGTTCCCCGTAATCGGACCCCAGGGTTCCCGAAGGGTTCGGATCGCAGCGGGACCAAAAATCAGTGAGTAATAGTATAGAAAAATGGCCAGAATAAGCGAAATCTGCGTGTTTTGACGAGTTCCCCGTAACCGGACCCTGGGCTTCCCCAAACGTTTGGATCGCAGCAGGACCTAAAATCAGTGACTAACAGTATAGAAAATGTCCAGAATAAGCCAAATATGCGTGTTTTGACGAGTTCCCCGTAATCGGACCACGGGCTTCCTCGAACGTTCGGATCGCAACGGGACCCGATATCAATGAGTAACTGTATAGAAAACTGGCCAAAATAGGCCAAATCTGTGAGTTTTGACGAGTTCCCCGTAACCGGACCACGCGGTTCCTCGAACGTTCGGATCGCAGCAGGACCCAAAATCAGTGAGTAATAGTATTCAAAAATGGCCAGAATAGGCAAAATGTGCGAGTTTTGACGAGTTCCCCGTAAGTGGACCACGGGGTTCCCCGAACGTTTGGATCGCAGCGGGACCAAAAATAAGTGAGTATCCGTATAGAAAATGTCCAGAATAAGCCAAATCTACGTGTTTTGACGAGTTCCCCGTAATTGGACCACGGGCTTCCCTGAACGTTCAGATCGCAACGGGACCCTATATCAGTGAGTAACAGTATAGAAAACTGGCCAAAATAGGCCAAATCCGTGAGTTTTGACGAGTTCCCCGTAACCGGACCACGCGGTTCCTCGAACGTTCGGATCGCAGCGGGACCCAAAATCAGTGAGTAATAGTATTCAAAATTGGCCAGAATAGGCCAAATGTGCGAGTTTTGACGAGTTCCCCGTAAGCGGACCCCGGGGTTCCCCGAACGTTTGGATCGTAGCGGGACCAAAAATCAGTGAGTAACAGTATAGAAAATGTCTAGAATAAGCCAAATCTACGTGTTTTGACGAGTTCCCCGTAATCGGACCACGGGCTTCCCCGAACGTTCAGATCGCAACGGGACCCTATATCAGTGAGTAACAGTATAGAAAGCTGGCCAAAATAGGCCAAATCTGTGAGTTTTGACGAGTTCCCCGTAACCGGACCTCACGGTTCCTCGAACGTTCGGATCACAGCGGGACCCAAAATCAGTGAGTAATAGTATTCAGAAATGGCCAGAATAGGCCAAATGTGCGAGTTTTGACAAGTTCCCCGTAAGCGGACCCCGGGGTTCCCCGAACGTTTGGATCGCAGCGGGACCAAAAATCAGTGAGTATCAGTATAGAAAATGTCCAGAATAAGCCAAATCTACGTGTTTTGACGAGTTCCCCGTAATCGGACCACGGGCTTCCCCGAACGTTCAGATCGCATCGGGACCGTATATCAGTGAGTAATAGTATAGAAAACAGGCCAAAATAGGCCAAATCTGTGAGATTTGACGAGTTCCCCGTAACAGGACCTCGGGGTTCCCCGAACGTTCGGATCACAGCGGGACCCATAATCAGTGAGTAATAGTATAGAAAAATGGCCAGAATAGGGCAAATCTGCGTCTTTTGACGAGTTCCCCGTAATCGGACCCCGGGGTTCCCCGAACGTTTGGATCGCAGTGGGACCCGATATCAATGAGTAACAGTATAGAAAACTGGCCAGACATGGCCTAATCTACGAGTTTTGACGAGTTCCCCGTAATCGGACCCCAGGGTTCCCGAAGTGTTCGGATCGCAGCGGGACCAAAAATCAGTGAGTAATAGTATAGAAAAATGGCCAGAATAAGCGAAATCTGCGTGTTTTCACGAGTTCCCCGTAACCGGACCCTGGGCTTCCCCAAACGTTTGGATCGTAGCAGGACCTAAAAGCACTGACTAACAGTATAGAAAATGTCCAGAATAAGCCAAATATGCGTGTTTTGACGAGTTCCCCGTAATCGGACCATGGCCTTCCTCGAACGTTCGGATCGCAATGGGACCCGATATCAATGAGTAACAGTATAGAAAACTGGCCAAAATAGGCCAAATCTGTTAGTTTTGACGAGATCCCCGTAACCGGACCTCGGGGTTCCTCGAACGTTCGGATCACAACAGGACCAAAAATCAGTGAGTAATAGTATAGAAAAGTGGTCAGAATAAGCGAAATCTGCGTGTTTTGACGAGTTCCCCGTAATCGGACCCCAGGGTTCCCCGAACGTTCGGATCGCAAAGAGCACCAAAATCAATGAGTAACAGTATAGAAAAATGGCCAGAATAGGCCAAATCTGTGAGTTTTGATGAGTTCCCCGTAAGCGGACCCCGAGGTTCCCCGAATGTTTGGATCGCAGCGGGACCAATAATCAGTGAGTAAGAGTATACAAAATGTCCAGAATAAGCCAAAGCTGCGTGTTTTGACGAGTTCCCCATAATCGGACGATGGGATTCCCCGAACGTTCGGATCGCAGCGGGACTCAAACTTAGTGAGTAATAGTAGAGAAAAATGGCTAGAATAGGCCAAATCTACGAGTTTGGACGAGTTCCCCGTAAGCGGACCCCGGGGTTCCCCGAACGTTCGGAGCGCAACGGGACCCATAATTAGTGAGTAATAGTATAGAAAAATGAGTAACATTTTAGAAAATTGGCCAGACGAGGCCAAATCAGCGAATTTTGATGAGTTCCCTATAAGCGGACCCCGGGATTCCCCGAAAGTTTGGATCGCAGCGGGAACAAAAATCAGTGAGTAACAATATAGAAAATGTCTGGAATAAGCCAAATATGCATGTTTTGACGAGTTCCCCGTAATCGGACCACGGGCTTCCTCGAACGATCGGATCGCAACGGGACCCAATATCAGTGAGTAACAGTATAGAAAACTGGCGAAAATAGGCCAAATCTGTGAGTTTTGATGAGTTCCCCGTAACCGGACCTCACGGTTCCTCGAACGTTCGGATCGCAGCGGGACCCAAAATTAGTGAGTAATAGTATTCAAAAATGGCCAGAATAGGCCAAATGTGCGAGTTTTGACGACTTCCCCGTAAGCGGACCCCGGGGTTCCCCGAACGTTTGGATCGCAGAGGGACCAAAAATCAGTGAGTGACAGTATAGAAAATGTCCAGAATAAGCCAAATATGCGTGTTTTGATGAGTTCCCCATAATCGGACCACGGGCTTCCTCGAAAGTTCGGATCGCAACGGGACCCGTTATCAGTGAGTAACAGTATAGAAAACTGGCCAAAAATAGGGCAAATCTATGAGTTTTGCCGAGTTCCCCGTAACCGGACCTCACGGTTCCTCGAACATTCGGATCGCAGCAGGACCCAAAATCAGTGAGTAATAGTATTCAAAAATGGCAAGAATAGGCAAATGTGCGAGTTTTGACGAGTTCCCCGTAAGCGGACCCCGGGGTTCCCCGAACGTTTGGATCGCAACGGGACCAAAAATCAGTGAGTATCAGTATAGAAAATGTCCAGAATAAGCCAAATCTACGTGTTTTGACGAGTTCCCCATAATCGGACAACGGGCTTCCCCGAACGTTCAGATCGCAACGGGACCCTATATCAGTGAGTAACAGTATAGAAAACTGGCCAAAATAGGCCAAATCTATGAGTTTTGACGAGTTCCCCGTAACCGGACCTCACGGTTCCTCGAACGTTCGGATCGCAGCAAGACCCAAAATAAGAGAGTAATAGCATTCAAAAACGGCCAGAATAGGCCAAATGTGCGAGTTTTGACGAGTTCCCCGTAAGCGGACCCCGGGGTTCCCCGAACGTTTGGATCGCAGCGGGACCAAAAATCAGTGAGTATCAGTATAGAAAATGTCCAGAATAAGCCAGATCTACGTGTTTTGACGAGTTCCCCGTAATCGGACCACGGGCTTCCCCGAACGTTTAGATCTCATCGGGACCCTATATCAGTGAGTAACAATATAGAAAACAGGCCAAAATAGGCCAAATCTGTGAGATTTGACGAGTTCCCCGTAACCGGACCTCGGGATTCCCCGAACGTTCGGATCACTGCGGGCCCCATAATCAGTGAGTAATAGTATAGAAAAATGGCCAGAATAGGCCAAATCTACGTCTTTTGAGGAGTTCCCCGTAATCGGACCCCGGGGTTCCCCGAACATTCGGATTGCAGCGGGACCCGATATCAATGAGTAACAATATAGAAAACTGGCCAGACTAGGCCAAATCTAAGAGTGTTGACGAGTTCCCCGTAATCGGACCCAGGGTTCCCCAAGTGTTCGGATCGCAGCGGGACCAAAAATCAGTGAGTAATAGTATAGAAAAATGGCCAGAATAAGCGAAATCTGCGTGTTTTGACGAGTTCCCCGTAACCGGACCCTGGGCTTCCCCAAACGTTTGGATCGCATCAGGACCAAAAATCAGTGACTAACAGTATAGAAAATGTCCAGAATAAGACAAATATGCGTGTTTGGACGAGTTCCCCGTAATCGGACCATGGGCTTCCTTGAACGTTCGGATCGCAATGGGACCCGGTATCAATGAGTAACAGTATAGAAAACTGGCCAAACTAGGCCAAATCTGTTAGTTTTGACGAGATCCCCGTAACCGGACCTCGGGGTTCCTCGAACATTCGGATCGTAGCAGGACCAAAAATCAGTGAGTAATAGTATAGAAAAATGGCCAGAATAAGCGAAATCTGCGTGTTTTGACGAGTTCCCCGTAATCGGACCCCGGGGTTCCCCGAACGTTCGGATCGCAAAGAGCACAAAAATCAATGAGTAACAGTATAGAAAAATGGCCAGAATAGGCCAAATCTGCGAGTTTTGACGAGTTCCCCGTAAGCGGACCCCGGGGTTCCCCGAATGTATGGATCGCAGCGGGACCAATAATCAGTGAGGAAGAGTATACAAAATGTCCAGAATAAGCCAAATCTGCGTGTTTTGACTAGTTCCCCATAATCGGACCATGGGGTGCCCCGAACGTTCGGATCGCAGCGGGACTCAAACTCAGAGAGTAATAGTAGAGAAAAATGGCCAGAATAGGCCAAATCTACGAGTTCGGACGAGTTCCCCGTAAGCGGAGCCCTGGGTTCCCCGAACGTTTGGATCGCAACGGGACCAAAAATCAGTGAGTATCAGTATAGAAAATGTCCAGAATAAGCCAAATCTACGTGTTTTGACGAGTTCCCCGTAATCGGACAACGGGCTTCCCCGAACGTTCAGATCGCAACGGGACCCTATATCAGTGAGTAACAGTATAGAAAACTGGCCAAAATAGGCCAAATCTATGAGTTTTGACGAGTTCCCCGTAACCGGACCTCACGGTTCCTCGAACGTTCGGATCGCAGCAAGACCCAAAATAAGAGAGTAATAGCATTCAAAAACGGCCAGAATAGGCCAAATGTGCGAGTTTTGACGAGTTCCCCGTAAGCGGACCCCGGGGTTCCCCGAACGTTTGGATCGCAGCGGGACCAAAAATCAGTGAGTATCAGTATAGAAAATGTCCAGAATAAGCCAGATCTACGTGTTTTGACGAGTTCCCCGTAATCGGACCACGGGCTTCCCCGAACGTTTAGATCTCATCGGGACCCTATATCAGTGAGTAACAATATAGAAAACAGGCCAAAATAGGCCAAATCTGTGAGATTTGACGAGTTCCCCGTAACCGGACCTCGGGATTCCCCGAACGTTCGGATCACTGCGGGACCCATAATCAGTGAGTAATAGTATAGAAAAATGGCCAGAATAGGCCAAATCTGCGTCTTTTGAGGAGTTCCCCGTAATCGGACCCCGGGGTTCCCCGAACATTCGGATTGCAGCGGGACCCGATATCAATGAGTAACAATATAGAAAACTGGCCAGACTAGGCCAAATCTAAGAGTGTTGACGAGTTCCCCGTAATCGGACCCAGGGTTCCCCAAGTGTTCGGATCGCAGCGGGACCAAAAATCAGTGAGTAATAGTATAGAAAAATGGCCAGAATAAGCGAAATCTGCGTGTTTTGACGAGTTCCCCGTAACCGGACCCTGGGCTTCCCCAAACGTTTGGATCGCATCAGGACCAAAAATCAGTGACTAACAGTATAGAAAATGTCCAGAATAAGACAAATATGCGTGTTTTGACGAGTTCCCCGTAATCGGAGCATGGGCTTCCTTGAACGTTCGGATCGCAATGGGACCCGATATCAATTAGTAACAGTATAGAAAACTGGCCAAAATAGGCCAAATCTGTTAGTTTTGACGAGATCCCCGTAACCGGACCTCGGGGTTCCTCGAACATTCGGATCGTAGCAGGACCAAAAATCAGTGAGTAATAGTATAGAAAAATGGCCAGAATAAGCGAAATCTGCGTGTTTTGACGAGTTCCCCGTAATCGGACCCCGGGGTTCCCCGAACGTTCGGATCGCAAAGAGCACAAAAATCAATGAGTAACAGTATAGAAAAATGGCCAGAATAGGCCAAATCTGCGAGTTTTGACGAGTTCCCCGTAAGCGGACCCCGGGGTTCCCCGAATGTATGGATCGCAGCGGGACCAATAATCAGTGAGGAAGAGTATACAAAATGTCCAGAATAAGCCAAATCTGCGTGTTTTGACTAGTTCCCCATAATCGGACCATGGGGTGCCCCGAACGTTCGGATCGCAGCGGGACTCAAACTCAGAGAGTAATAGTAGAGAAAAATGGCCAGAATAGGCCAAATCTACGAGTTCGGACGAGTTCCCCGTAAGCGGAGCCCTGGGTTCCCCGAACGTTTGGATCGCAACGGGACCAAAAATCAGTGAGTATCAGTATAGAAAATGTCCAGAATAAGCCAAATCTACGTGTTTTGACGAGTTCCCCGTAATCGGACAACGGGCTTCCCCGAACGTTCAGATCGCAACGGGACCCTATATCAGTGAGTAACAGTATAGAAAACTGGCCAAAATAGGCCAAATCTATGAGTTTTGACGAGTTCCCCGTAACCGGACCTCACGGTTCCTCGAACGTTCGGATCGCAGCAAGACCCAAAATAAGAGAGTAATAGCATTCAAAAACGGCCAGAATAGGCCAAATGTGCGAGTTTTGACGAGTTCCCCGTAAGCGGACCCCGGGGTTCCCCGAACGTTTGGATCGCAGCGGGACCAAAAATCAGTGAGTATCAGTATAGAAAATGTCCAGAATAAGCCAGATCTACGTGTTTTGACGAGTTCCCCGTAATCGGACCACGGGCTTCCCCGAACGTTTAGATCTCATCGGGACCCTATATCAGTGAGTAACAATATAGAAAACAGGCCAAAATAGGCCAAATCTGTGAGATTTGACGAGTTCCCCGTAACCGGACCTCGGGATTCCCCGAACGTTCGGATCACTGCGGGACCCATAATCAGTGAGTAATAGTATAGAAAAATGGCCAGAATAGGCCAAATCTGCGTCTTTTGAGGAGTTCCCCGTAATCGGACCCCGGGGTTCCCCGAACATTCGGATTGCAGCGGGACCCGATATCAATGAGTAACAATATAGAAAACTGGCCAGACTAGGCCAAATCTAAGAGTGTTGACGAGTTCCCCGTAATCGGACCCAGGGTTCCCCAAGTGTTCGGATCGCAGCGGGACCAAAAATCAGTGAGTAATAGTATAGAAAAATGGCCAGAATAAGCGAAATCTGCGTGTTTTGACGAGTTCCCCGTAACCGGACCCTGGGCTTCCCCAAACGTTTGGATCGCATCAGGACCAAAAATCAGTGACTAACAGTATAGAAAATGTCCAGAATAAGACAAATATGCGTGTTTTGACGAGTTCCCCGTAATCGGAGCATGGGCTTCCTTGAACGTTCGGATCGCAATGGGACCCGATATCAATTAGTAACAGTATAGAAAACTGGCCAAAATAGGCCAAATCTGTTAGTTTTGACGAGATCCCCGTAACCGGACCTCGGGGTTCCTCGAACATTCGGATCGTAGCAGGACCAAAAATCAGTGAGTAATAGTATAGAAAAATGGCCAGAATAAGCGAAATCTGCGTGTTTTGACGAGTTCCCCGTAATCGGACCCCGGGGTTCCCCGAACGTTCGGATCGCAAAGAGCACAAAAATCAATGAGTAACAGTATAGAAAAATGGCCAGAATAGGCCAAATCTGCGAGTTTTGACGAGTTCCCCGTAAGCGGACCCCGGGGTTCCCCGAATGTATGGATCGCAGCGGGACCAATAATCAGTGAGGAAGAGTATACAAAATGTCCAGAATAAGCCAAATCTGCGTGTTTTGACTAGTTCCCCATAATCGGACCATGGGGTGCCCCGAACGTTCGGATCGCAGCGGGACTCAAACTCAGAGAGTAATAGTAGAGAAAAATGGCCAGAATAGGCCAAATCTACGAGTTCGGACGAGTTCCCCGTAAGCGGAGCCCTGGGTTCCCCGAACGTTTGGATCGCAACGGGACCAAAAATCAGTGAGTATCAGTATAGAAAATGTCCAGAATAAGCCAAATCTACGTGTTTTGACGAGTTCCCCGTAATCGGACAACGGGCTTCCCCGAACGTTCAGATCGCAACGGGACCCTATATCAGTGAGTAACAGTATAGAAAACTGGCCAAAATAGGCCAAATCTATGAGTTTTGACGAGTTCCCCGTAACCGGACCTCACGGTTCCTCGAACGTTCGGATCGCAGCAAGACCCAAAATAAGAGAGTAATAGCATTCAAAAACGGCCAGAATAGGCCAAATGTGCGAGTTTTGACGAGTTCCCCGTAAGCGGACCCCGGGGTTCCCCGAACGTTTGGATCGCAGCGGGACCAAAAATCAGTGAGTATCAGTATAGAAAATGTCCAGAATAAGCCAGATCTACGTGTTTTGACGAGTTCCCCGTAATCGGACCACGGGCTTCCCCGAACGTTTAGATCTCATCGGGACCCTATATCAGTGAGTAACAATATAGAAAACAGGCCAAAATAGGCCAAATCTGTGAGATTTGACGAGTTCCCCGTAACCGGACCTCGGGATTCCCCGAACGTTCGGATCACTGCGGGACCCATAATCAGTGAGTAATAGTATAGAAAAATGGCCAGAATAGGCCAAATCTGCGTCTTTTGAGGAGTTCCCCGTAATCGGACCCCGGGGTTCCCCGAACATTCGGATTGCAGCGGGACCCGATATCAATGAGTAACAATATAGAAAACTGGCCAGACTAGGCCAAATCTAAGAGTGTTGACGAGTTCCCCGTAATCGGACCCAGGGTTCCCCAAGTGTTCGGATCGCAGCGGGACCAAAAATCAGTGAGTAATAGTATAGAAAAATGGCCAGAATAAGCGAAATCTGCGTGTTTTGACGAGTTCCCCGTAACCGGACCCTGGGCTTCCCCAAACGTTTGGATCGCATCAGGACCAAAAATCAGTGACTAACAGTATAGAAAATGTCCAGAATAAGACAAATATGCGTGTTTTGACGAGTTCCCCGTAATCGGAGCATGGGCTTCCTTGAACGTTCGGATCGCAATGGGACCCGATATCAATTAGTAACAGTATAGAAAACTGGCCAAAATAGGCCAAATCTGTTAGTTTTGACGAGATCCCCGTAACCGGACCTCGGGGTTCCTCGAACATTCGGATCGTAGCAGGACCAAAAATCAGTGAGTAATAGTATAGAAAAATGGCCAGAATAAGCGAAATCTGCGTGTTTTGACGAGTTCCCCGTAATCGGACCCCGGGGTTCCCCGAACGTTCGGATCGCAAAGAGCACAAAAATCAATGAGTAACAGTATAGAAAAATGGCCAGAATAGGCCAAATCTGCGAGTTTTGACGAGTTCCCCGTAAGCGGACCCCGGGGTTCCCCGAATGTATGGATCGCAGCGGGACCAATAATCAGTGAGGAAGAGTATACAAAATGTCCAGAATAAGCCAAATCTGCGTGTTTTGACTAGTTCCCCATAATCGGACCATGGGGTTCCCCGAACGTTCGGATCGCAGCGGGACTCAAACTCAGTGAGTAATAGTAGAGAAAAATGGCCAGAATAGGCCAAATCTACGAGTTCGGACGAGTTCCCCGTAAGCGGACCCCGGGGTTCCCCGAACGTTCGGAGCGCAACGCGACCCATAATCAGTGAGTAATAGTATAGAAAAATGAGTAACATTTGACAAAATTGGCCAGACGAGGCCAAATCTGCGAATTTTGACGAGTTCCCTGTAAGCGGACCTCGGGATTCCCCGAAATTTGGATCGCAGCGGGAACAAAAATCAGTGAGTAACAATATAGAAAATGTCTAGAATAAGCCAAATATGCGTGTTTTGACGAGTTCCCCGTAATCGGACCACGGGCTTCCTCGAACGTTCGGATCGCAACGGGACCCAATATGAGTGAGTAACAGTATAGAAAACTGGCCAAAATAGGCCAAATCTGTGAGTTTTGACGAGTTCCCCGTAACCGGACCTCGCGGTTCCTCGAACGTTCGGATCGCAGCGGGACCCAAAATCAGTGAGTAATAGTATTCAAAAATGGCCAGAATAGGCCAAATGTGCTAGTTTTGACCAGTTCCCCGTAAGCGGACCCCGGGGTTCCCCGAACGTTTGGATCGCAGAGGGACCAAAAATCTGTGAGTGACAGTATAGAAAATGTCCAGAATAAGCCAAATATGCGTGTTTTGAAGAGTTCCCCGTAATCGGACCACGGGCTTCCTCGAAAGTTCGGATCACAACGGGACCCGATATCAGTGAGTAACAGTATAGAAAACTGGCCAAAAATAGGCCAAATCTATGAGTTTTGACGAGTTCCCCGTAACCGGACCTCGCGGTTCCTCGAAGATTCGGATCGCAGCGGGACCCAAAATCAGTGAGTAATAGTATTCAAAAATGGCCAGAATAGGCAAATGTGCGAGTTTTGACGAGTTCCCCGTAAGCGGACCCCGGGGTTCCCCGAACGTTTGGATCGCAGCGGGACCAAAAATCAGTGAGTATAAGTATAGAAAATGTCCAGAATAAGCCAAATCTACGTGTTTTGACGAGTTCCCCGTAATCGGACCACGGGATTTCCCGAATGTTCAGATCGCAACGGGACCCTATATCAGTGAGTAACAGTATAGAAAACTGGCCAAAATAGGCCAAATCTATGAGTTTTGACGAGTTCCCCGTAACCGGACCTCACGGTTCCTCGAACGTTCGGATCGCAGCGAGACCCAAAATAAGAGGGTAATAGTATTCAAAAATGGCCAGAATAGGCCAAATGTGTGAGTTTTGACGAGTTCCCTGTAAGCGGACCCCGAGGTTCCCCGAACGTTTGGATCGCAGCGGGACCAAAAATCAGTGAGTATCAGTATAGAAAATATCCAGAATAAGCCAGATCTATGTGTTTTGACGAGTTGCTCGTAATCGGACCACGGGCTTCCCCGAACGTTCAGATCGCATCGGGACCCTTTATCAGTGAGTAACAGTATAGAAAACAGGCCAAAATAGGCCAAATCTGTGAGATTTGACGAGTTCCCCGTAACCGGAACTCGGGATTCCCCGAACGTTCGGATCACTGCGGGACCCATAATCAGTGAGTAATAGTATAGAAAAATGGCCAGAATAGGCCAAATCTGCGTCTTTTGACGAGTTCCCCGTAATCGGACCCCGCGGTTCCCCGAACGTTTGGATTGCAGCGGGACCCGATATCAATGAATAACAGTATAGAAAACTGGCCAGACTAGGCCAAATCTAAGAGTTTTGACGAGTTTCTCGTAATCGGACCCCAGGGTTCCCCAAGTGTTCGGATCGCAGCGGGACCAAAAATCAGTGAGTAATAGTATAGAAAAATGGCCAGAATAAGCGAAATCTGCGTGTTTTGACGAGTTCCCCGTAACCGGACCCTGGGCTTCCCCAAACATTTGGATCGCAGCGGGACCAAAAATCAGTGACTAACAGTATAGAAAATGTCCAGAATAAGCCAAATATGCGTGTTTTGACGAGTTCCCCGTAATCGGACCACGGGCTTCCTCGAACGTTCGGATCGCATTGGGACCCGATATCAGTGAGTAACAGTATAGAAAACTGGCCAAAATAGGCCAAATCTGTAAGTTTTGACGAGATCCCCGTAACCGGACCTCGGGGTTCCTCGAACGTTCGGATCACAGCGGGACCCAAAAGCAGTGAGTAATAGTATTCAAAAATGGCCAGAATAGGCCAAATGTGCGAGTTTTGACGAGTTCCCCATAAGCGGACAACATTTTGATTGCAGCAGGACCAAAAATCAGTGAGTTACAGTATAGAAAATGTCCAGAATAAGCCAAATCTACGTGTTTTGACGAGTTCCCCGTAATCGGACCACGGGCTTCCCCGAATGTTCAGATCGCAACGGGAGCCGATATCAGTGAGTAACAGTACAGAAAACAGGCCAAAATAGGCCAAATCCGTGAGATTTGACGAGTTCCCCGTAACCAGACCTCGGGGTTCCCCGAACGTTCGGATCGCAGCGGGACCCATAATCAGTGAGTAATAGTATAGAAAAATGGCCAGAATAGGCCAAATCTGCGTCTTTTGACGAGTTCCCCGTAATCGGACCCCGGGGTTCCCCGAACGTTTGGATTGCAGCGGGACCCGATATCAATGAGTTACAGTATAGAAAACTGGCCAGACTAGGCCAAACCAACGAGTTTTGACGAGTTCCCCGTAATCGGACCCTAGGGATCCGCAAGTGTTCGGATGGCAGCGGGACCAAAAATCAGTGAGTAATAGTATAGAAAAATGGCCAGAATAAGTGAAATCTGCGTGTTTTGACGAGTTCCCCGTAACCGGACCCCGGGCTTCCCCAAACGTTCGGATCGCAGCGGGACCAAAAATCAGTGAGTAACAGTATAGAAAAATGGCCAGAATAGGCCAAACCTTCAAGTTTTGACGAGTTCCCTGTAAGCAGACCCCGGTTTTCCCCGAATGTTTGGATCGCAGCGGGACCAATAATCAGTGAGTAAGAGTATACAAATGTCGAGAATAAGCCAAATCTGTGTGTTTTGACGAGTTCCCCATAATCAGACCACGGGGTTCCCCGAACGTTCGGATCGCAGCACGACTCAAACTCAGTGAGTAATAGTATAGAAAAATGTCTAGAATAAGCGAAATCTGCGTGTTTTGACGAGTTCCCTGTAACCGGACCCTGGGCTTCCCCAAACGTTTGGATCGCAGCAGGACCAAAAATCAGTGACTAACAGTATAGAAAATGTCCAGAATAAGCCAAATATGCGTGTTTTGACGAGTTCCCCGTAATCGGACCATGGGCTTCCTTGAACGTTCGGATCGCAATGGGACCCGATATCAATGAGTAACAGTATAGAAAACTGGCCAAAATAGGCCAAATCTGTTAGTTTTGACGAGATCCCCGTAAACGGACCTCGGGGTTCCTCGAACGTTCGGATCGCAGCAGGACCCAAAATCAGTGAGTAATAGTATAGAAAAATGGCCAGAATAAGCGAAATCTGCGTGTTTTGACGAGTTCCCCGTAATCGGACCACGGGGTTCCCCGAACGTTCGGATCGCAAAGAGCACCAAAATCAATGAGTAACAGTATAGAAAAATGGCCAGAATAGGCCAAATCTGCGAGTTTTGACGAGTTCCCCGTAAGCGGAGCCCAGGGTTCCCCGATTGTTTGGATCGCAGCGGGACCAATAATCAGTGAGTAAAAGTATACAAAATGTCCAGAATAAGCCAAATCTGCGTGTTTTGACGAGTTCCCCATAATCGGACCATGGGGTTCCCTGAACGTTCGGATCGCAGCGGGACTCAAACTCAGTGAGTAATAGTAGAAAAAATGGCTAGAATAGGCCAAATCTACGAGTTTGGACGAGTTCCCCGTAAGCGGACCACGGGGTTCCCCGAACGTTCGGAGCGCAACGGGACCCATAATCAGTGAGTAATAGTATAGAAAAATGAGTAACATTTTAGAAAATTGGCCAGACGAGGCCAAATCTGCGAATTTTGACGAGTTCCCTGTAAGCGGACCCCGGGATTCCTCGAAAGTTTGGATGGCAGCGGGAACAAAAATCAGTGAGTAATAGTATAGAAAATGTCTAGAATAAGCCAAATATGTGTGTTTTGACGAGTTCCCCGTAATCGGACCACGGGCTTCCTCGAACGTTCGGATCGCAACGGGACCCAATATCAGTGAGTAACAGTATAGAAAACTGGCCAAAATAGGCCAAATCTGTGAGTTTTGACGAGTTCCCCGTAACCGGACCTCGCGGTTCCTCGAACGTTCGGATCGTAGCGGGACCCAAAATCAGTGAGTAATAGTATTCAAAAATGGCCAGAATAGGCCAAATGTGCGTGTTTTGACGAGTTCCCCGTAAGCGGACCCCGGGGTTCCCCGAACGTTTGGATCGTAGAGGGACCAAAAATCTGTGAGTGACAGTATAGAAAATGTCCAGAATAAGCCAAATATGCGTGTTTTGACGAGTTCCCCGTAATCGGACCACGGGCTTCCTCGAAAGTTTGGATCGCAACGGGACCCGATATCACTGAGTAACAGTATAGAAAACTGGCCAAAAATAGGCCAAATCTATGAGTTTTGACGAGTTCCCCGTAACCGGACCTCACGGTTCCTCGAAGATTCAGATCGCAGCGGGACCCAAAATCAGTGAGTAATAGTATTCAAAAATGGCCAGAATAGGCAAATGTGCGAGTTTTGACTAGTTCCCCGTAAGCGGACCCCGGGGTTCCCCGAACGTTTGGATCACAGTGGGACCAAAAATCAGTGAGTATCAGTATAGAAAATGTCTAGAATAAGCCAAATCTACGTAATCGGATGACGGGCTTCCCCGAACGTTCAGATCGCAACGGGACCCTATATCAGTGAGTACCAGTATAGAAAACTGGCCAAAATAGGCCAAATCTGTGAGTTTTGACGAGTTCCCCGTAACCGGACCTCACGGTTCCTCGAACGTTCGGATCGCAGCGAGACCCAAAATAAGAGGGTAATAGTATTCAAAATTGGCCAGAATAGGCCAAATGTGTGAGTTTTGACGAGTTCCCTGTAAGCGGACCCCGGGGTTCCCCGAACGTTTGGATCGCAGTGGGACAAAAAATCAGTGAGTATCAGTATAGAAAATGTCCAGAATAAGCCAAATCTACGTGTTTTGACGAGTTCCCCGTAATCGGACCACGGGCTTCCCCGAACGTTCAGATCGCATCGGGACCCTATATCAGTGACTAAGAGTATAGAAAACAGGCCAAAATAGGCCAAATCTGTGAGATTTGACGAGTTCCCCGTAACCGGACCTCGGGATTCCCCGAACGATCGGATCACTGCGGGACCCATAATCAGTGAGTAATAGTATAGAAAAATGGCCAGAATAGGCCAAATCTGCGTCTTTTGACGAGTTCCCCGTAATCGGACCCCGGGGTTCCCCGAACGTTTGGATTGCAGCGGGACCCGATATCAATGAGTAACAGTATAGAAAACTGGCTAGACTAGGCCAAATCTAAGAGTTTTGACGAGTTCCCCGTAATCGGACCCTAGGGTTCCCCAAGTGTTCAGATCGCAGCGGGACCAAAAATCAGTGAGTAATAGTATAGAAAAATGGCCAGAATAAGTGAAATCTGCGTGTTTTGACGAGTTCCCCGTAACCGGACCCTGGGCTTCCCCAAACGTTTGGATCGCAGCGGGACCAAAAATCAGTGACTAACAGTATAGAAAATGTCCAGAATAAGCCAAATATGCGTCTGTTGACGAGTTCCCCGTAATCGGACCATGGGCTTCCTCGAACGTTCGGATCGCAATGGGACCCGATATCAGTGAGTAACAGTATCGAAACCTGGCCAAAATAGGCCAAATCTGTAAGTTTTGACGAGATCCCCGTAACCGGACCTCGGGGTTCCTCGAACGTTCGGATCGCAGCGGGACCCAAAAGCAGTGACTAATAGTATTCAAAAATGGCCAGAATAGGCCAAATGTGCGAGTTTTGACGAGTTCCCCGTAATCGGACCCCGGGGTTCCCCGAACGTTTGGATTCCAGCGGGACCCGATATCAATGAGTAACAGTATAGAAACTGGCTAGAATAGGCCAAATCTAAGAGTTTTGACGAGTTCCCCGTAATCGGACCCTAGGGTTCCGCAAGTGTTCGGATGGCTGCGGGACCAAAAATCAGTGAGTAATAGTATAGAAAAATGGCCAGAATAAGCGAAATCTGCGTGTTTTGACGAGTTCCCCGTAACCGGACCCCGGGCTTCCCCAAACGTTCGGATCGCAGCGTGACCAAAAATCAGTGAGTAACACTATAGAAAAATGGCCAGAATAGGCCAAACCTGCAAGTTTTGACGAGTTCCCTGTAAGCAGACCCCGGTTTTCCCCGAATGTTTGGATCGCAGCGGGACCAATAATCAGTGAGTAAGAGTATACAAAATGTCCAGAATAAGCCAAATCTGCGTGTTTTGACGAGTTCCCCATAATCGGACCACGGGGTTCCCCGAACGTTCGGATCGCAGCAAGACTCAAACTCAGTGAGTAATAGTATAGAAAAATGGCCAGCATAGGCCAAATCTGCGAGTTTTGACGAGTTCCCCGTAAGCGGACCCCGGGGTTCCCCGAATGTTTGGATCGCAGCGGGACCAATAATCAGTGAGTAAGAGTATACAAAATGTCCAGAATAAGCCAAATCTGCGTGTTTTGACGAGTTCCCCATAATCGGACCATGGTGTTCCCCGAACGTTCGTATCGCAGCGGGACTCAAACTCAGTGAGTAATACTAGAGAAAAATGGCCAGAATAGGCCAAATCTACGAGTTTGGACGAGTTCCCCGTAAGCGGGCCCTGGGGTTCCCTGAACGTTTGGATCACAGCGGGACCAAAAATAAAGTGAGTAATAGTATAGAAAAATAACCAGAATAAGCCAAATCTGCGTGTTTTCACCAGTTCCCCGTAACTGGACCCCGGGCTTCCCCGTACGTTCGGATCGCAGCGACACCAAAAATCAGTGAGTAATAGTATAGAAAAATGGCCAGAATAAGCCAAATCTATGAGCTTTGACGAGTTCCCCCTAATCGGACCCCGGGGTTCCCCGAACGTTCGGAGCGCAACGGGACCAATAATCAGTGAGTAATAGTACAGAAAAATGAGTAACAGTATAGTAAAATGGCCAGAAGAGGCCAGATCTGCGAATTTTGACGAGTTCCCTGTCAGCGGACCCCGGGATTCCCCGAACGTTTGGATCGCAGCGGGAAAAAAAATCAGTGAGTAAGAGTATAGAAAATGTCCAGAATAAGCCAAATATGCGTGTTTTGACAAGTTCACTGTAATCGGACCACGGGCTTCCTCGAACGTTCGGATCGCAACGGGACCCGATATCAATGAGTAACAGTATAGAAAACTGGCCAAAATAGGCCAAATCTGTGAGTTTTGACGAGTTCCCCGTAACCCGACCTCGCTGTTCCTCGAACATTCGGATCGCAGCGGGACCCAAAATCAGTGAGTAATAGTATTCAAAAATGGCCAGAATAGGCCAAATGTGCGAGTTTTGACGGGTTCCCCGTAAGCTGACCCCGGGGTTCCCCTAACGTTTGGATCGCAGAGGGACCAAAAAACAGTGAGTAATAGTATAGAAAATGTCCAGAATAAGCCAAATATGCGTGTTTTGACGAGTTCCCTGTAAACGAACCCCAAGTTTCTCCGAACATTGAGATCGTAACGGGACCCAAAATGAGTGAGTAATTGTATAGAAAAATGGCCAGAATAGGCAAATCTGCGTCTTTTGACGAGTTCCCCGTAATCGGACCCGAGGGTTCCCCGAACGTTCGGAAAGCAGCGGGACTCAATATCAGTGAGTAATAGTATAGAAAACTGGCCCGAATAGGTCAAATCTATGAGTTTTGATGAGCTCCCCGTAATCGGACCCCGAGGTTCCATGAACGTTCGGATCGCAGCGGGACCCGATATCAGTGAGTAATATAGAAAACTGGGCAGAATAGGGAAAATCTGCGAGTTTTGGCTTGTTCCCCATAATCGGACCACGGGGTTCCCCGAACATTCGGATCGCAGCGGGACTCAAACTCAGTGAGTAATAGTATAGAAAAATGGCAAGAATAGGCCAAATCTGCGAGTTTGGACGAGTTCCCCGTAAGCGGATTCTGGGGTTCCCCGAACGTTTGGATCGCAGCGGGACCAAAAATAAAGTGAGTAATAGTATAGAAAAATAAGCAGAATAAGCCAAATCTGCGTGTTTTCACCAGTTCCCCGTAACCGGACCCCGGGGTTCCCCAAACGTTCGGATCGCAGCGGGACCAAAAATCAGTGAGTAATAGTATAGAAAACTGGCTAGAATAGGTCAAATATGTGAGTTTTGATGAGCTCCCGTAATCGGACCCCGAGGTTCCATGAACGTTCGGATTGCAGCGGGACCCGATATCAGTGAGTAATAGTATAGACAACTAGGCAGAATAGGCAAAATCTGCTAATTTTGGCTTGTTCCACATAATCGGACCACGGGATTTCCCGAACATTCGGATCGCAGCGGGACTCAAACTCAGTGAGTAATAGTATAGAAAAATGGCCAGAATAGGCCAAATCTGCGAGTTTGGACGAGTTCCCCGTAAGCAGATTCTGGGGTTCCCCGAAAATTTGGATCGCAGCGGGACCAAAAATAAAGTGAGTAATAATATAGAAAAATAACCAGAATAAGCCAAATCTGCGTGTTTTCACCAGTTCCCCGTAACCGGACACCGGGCTTCCTCGAACGTTCGGATCGTAGCGAGACCAAAAATCAATGAGTAATAGTATAGAAAAATGGCTAGAATAAGCCAAATCTACGAGTTTTGACGAGTTCCCCCTAATCGGACCCCGGGGTTCCCCGAACGTTCGGAGCGCAATGGGACCAATAATCAGTGAGTAATAGTATAGAAAAATGAGTAACAGTATAGATAAACGGGACCAATAATCTGCGAATTTGACGACTTCCCTGTAAGCGGACCCCGGGATTCCCCGAACTTTTGGATCGCAGCAGGACCAAAAATCAGTGAGTAACTATATAGAAAATGTCCAGAATAAGCCAAATATGCTTGTTTTATCGAGTTCCCCATAATCGGACCACGGGCTTCCTCGAACGTTCGGATCGCAACGGGACCCGATATCAGTGAGTAACAGTATAGAAAACTGGCCAAAATAGGCCAAATCGATGAGTTTTGACGAGTTCCCCGTAACCGGACCTCGCGGTTCCTCGAACGTTCGGATCGCAACGGGACCCAAAATCAGTGAGTAATAGTATTCAAAAATGGCCAGAATAGGCCAAATGTGCGAGTTTTGCCGAGTTCCCCGTAATCGGACCACGGGCTTCCTCGAACGTTCGGATCGCAACGGGATCCGATATCAGTGAGTAACAGTATAGAAAACTGGCCAAAATAGGCCAAATCTATGAGTTTTAACGAGTTCCCCGTAACCGGGCCTCGCGGTTCCTCGAACGTTCGGATCGCAGCGGGACCCAAGATCATTGAGTAATAGTATTCAAAAATGGCCAGAATAGGCCAAATGTGCGAGTTTTGACGAGTTCCCCGTAATCGGACCCGAGGGTTCCCCGAACGTTCGGAAAGCAGCGGGACTCAAAATCAGTGAGTAATAGTATAGAAAACTGGCCCGAATAGGTCAAATCTGTGAGTTTTGATGAGCTCCCCGTAATCGGACCCCGAGGTTCCATGAACGTTCGGATCGCAGCGGGACCCGATATCAGTGAGTAATATAGAAAACTGGGCAGAATAGGCAAAATCTGCGAGTTTTGGCTTGTTCCCCATAATGGGACCACGGGGTTTCCCGAACATTCGGATCGCAGCGGGAGTAAACTCAGTGAGTAATAGTATAGAAAAATGGCCAGAATAGGCCAAATCTGCGAGTTTGGACGAGTTCCCCGTAAGCAGATTCTGGGGTTCCCCGAAAATTTGGATCGCAGCGGGACCAAAAATAAAGTGAGTAATAATATAGAAAAATAACCAGAATAAGCCAAATCTGCGTGTTTTCACCAGTTCCCCGTAACCGGACACCGGGCTTCCTCGAACGTTCGGATCGTAGCGAGACCAAAAATCAATGAGTAATAGTATAGAAAAATGGCTAGAATAAGCAAAATCTACGAGTTTTGACGAGTTCCCCCTAATCGGACCCCGGGGTTCCCCGAACGTTCGGAGCGCAATGGGACCAATAATCAGTGAGTAATAGTATAGAAAAATGAGTAACAGTATAGATAAACGGGACCAATAATCTGCGAATTTGACGACTTCCCTGTAAGCGGACCCCGGGATTCCCCGAACTTTTGGATCGCAGCAGGACCAAAAATCAGTGAGTAACTATATAGAAAATGTCCAGAATAAGCCAAATATGCTTGTTTTATCGAGTTCCCCATAATCGGACCACGGGCTTCCTCGAACGTTCGGATCGCAACGGGACCCGATATCAGTGAGTAACAGTATAGAAAACTGGCCAAAATAGGCCAAATCGATGAGTTTTGACGAGTTCCCCGTAACCGGACCTCGCGGTTCCTCGAACGTTCGGATCGCAACGGGACCCAAAATCAGTGAGTAATAGTATTCAAAAATGGCCAGAATAGGCCAAATGTGCGAGTTTTGCCGAGTTCCCCGTAATCGGACCACGGGCTTCCTCGAACGTTCGGATCGCAACGGGATCCGATATCAGTGAGTAACAGTATAGAAAACTGGCCAAAATAGGCCAAATCTATGAGTTTTAACGAGTTCCCCGTAACCGGACCTCGCGGTTCCTCGAACGTTCGGATCGCAGCGGGACCCAAGATCATTGAGTAATAGTATTCAAAAATGGCCAGAATAGGCCAAATGTGCGAGTTTTGACGAGTTCCCCGTAATCGGACCCGAGGGTTCCCCGAACGTTCGGAAAGCAGCGGGACTCAAAATCAGTGAGTAATAGTATAGAAAACTGGCCCGAATAGGTCAAATCTGTGAGTTTTGATGAGCTCCCCGTAATCGGACCCCGAGGTTCCATGAACGTTCGGATCGCAGCGGGACCCGATATCAGTGAGTAATATAGAAAACTGGGCAGAATAGGCAAAATCTGCGAGTTTTGGCTTGTTCCCCATAATGGGACCACGGGGTTTCCCGAACATTCGGATCGCAGCGGGAGTAAAACTCAGTGAGTAATAGTATAGAAAATGGCCAAAATAGGCCAAATCTGCGAGTTTGGACGAGTTCCCCGTAAGCGGATTCTGGGGTTCCCCGAACGTTTGGATCGCAGCGGGACCAAAAATAAAGTGAGTAATAGTATAGAAAAATAACCAGAATAAGCCAAATCTGCGTGTTTTCACCAGTTCCCCGTAACCGGACCCTGGGCTTCCCCAAACGTTCGGATCGCAGCGGGACCAAAAATCAGTGAGTAATAGTATAGAAAACTGGCTAAAATAGGTCAAATATGTGAGTTTTGATGAGCTCCAGTAATCGGACCCCGAAGTTCCATGAACGTTCGGATCGCAGCGGGACCAGATATCAGTGAGTAATAGTATAGAAAACTGGGCAGAATAGGCAAAATCTGTGAGTTTTGGCTTGTTCCCCATAATCGGACCACGGGGTTCCCCGAACATTCGGATCGCAGCGGGACTCAAACTCAGTGAGTAATAGTATAGAAAAATGGCCAGAATAGGACAAATCTGCGAGTTTGGACGAGTTCCCCGTAAGCGGATTCTGGGGTTCCCCGAACGTTTGGATCGCAGCGGGACCAAAAATAAAGTGAGTAATAGTATAGAAAAATAACCAGAATAAGCCAAATCTGCGTGTTTTCACCAGTTCCCCATAACCGGACCCCGGGCTTCCCCGAACGTTCGGATCGCAGCGAGACCAAAAATCAATGAGTAATAGTATAGAAAAATGGCCAGAATAAGCCAAATCTGCGAGTTTTGACGAGTTCCCCCTTATCGGACACCGGGGTTCCCCGAACGTTCGGAGCGCAACGGGACCCATAATCAATGAGTAATAGTATGGAAAAATGAGTAACAGTATAGAAAAATGGCCAAAAGAGGCCAAATCTGCGAATTTGACGAGTTCCCTGTAAGCGGACCCCGGGGTTCCTCGAACGTTTGGATCGCAGAGGGACCAAAAATCAGTGAGTAACAGTATAGAAAATGTCCAGAATAAGCCAAATATGCGTGTTTTGACGAGTTCCCCGTAATCAGACCACGGGCTTCCTCGAACGTTCGGATCGCAACGGGATCCGATATCAGTGAGTAACAGTATAGAAAACTGGCCAAAATAGGCCAAATCTATGAGTTTTGATGAGTTCCCCGTAACCGGACCTCGCGGTTCCTCGAACGTTCGGATCGCAGCGGAACCCAAAATCATTGAGTAATAGTATTCAATAATGGCCAGAATAGGCCAAATGTGCAAGTTTTTACGAGTTCCCCGTAAGCGGACCCCGGGGTTCCCCGAACGTTCGGATCGCAGAGGGACCAAAAATCAGTGAGTAACAGTATACAAAATGTCCAGAATAAGCCAAATATGCGTGATTTGACGAGTTCCCCGTAATCGGACCACGGGCTTCCTCGAACGTTCGGATCGCAACGGGACCCCGATATCAGTGAGTAACAGTATAGAAAACTGGCCAAAATAGGCCAAATCTATGAGTTTTGACGAGTTCCCCGTAACCGGACCTCGCGGTTCTTCGAGCGTTCGGATCGCAGCGGGACCCAAAATCAGTGAGTAATAGTATTCAAAAATGGCCAGAATAGGCCAAATGTGCGAGTTTTGACGAGTTCCCCGTAAGCGGACCCCGGGGTTCCCCGAACGTTTGGATCGCAGAGGGACCAAAAATCAGTGAGTAACAGTATAGAAAATGTCCAGAATAAGCCACATATGCGTTTTTTTGACGAGTTCCCCGTAATCGGACCACGGGCTTCCTCGAAAGTTCGGATCGCAACGGGACCCGATATCAGTGAGTAACAGTATAGAAAACTGGCCAAAAATAGGCCAAATCTATTAGTTTTGACGAGTTCCCCGTAACCGGACCTCGCGGTTCCTCGAACATTCGGATCGCAGCGGGACCCAAAATCAGTGAGTAATAGTATTCAAAAATGGCCAGAATAGGCAAATGTGCGAGTTTTGACGAGTTCCCCGTAAGCGGACCCCGGGGTTCCCCGAACGTTTGGATCGCAGCGGGACCAAAATCAGTGAGTATCAGTATAGAAAATGTCCAGAATAAGCCAAATATACGTGTTTTGACGAGTTCCCCGTAATCGAACCACGGGCTTCCCCGAACGTTCAGATCGCAATGGGACCCTATATCAGTGAGTAACAGTATAGAAAACTGGCCAAAATAGGGCAAATAGGTGAGTTTTGACGAGTTCCCCGTAACCGGACCTCACGGTTCCTCAAACGTTCAGATCGCAGCGAGACCCAAAATAAGTGAGTAATAGTATTCAAAGATGGCCAGAATAGGCCAAATGTGCGAGTTTTGACGAGTTCCCCGTAAGCGGACCCCGGGGTTCCCCGAACGTTTGGATCGCAGTGGGACCAAAAATCAGTGAGTATCAATATAGAAAATGTCCAGAATAAGCCAAATCTACGTGTTTTGACGAGTTCCCCGTAATCGGACAACGGGCTTCCCCGAACGTTCAGATCGCATCGGGACCCTATATCTGTGAGTAAGAGTATAGAAAACAGGCCAAAATAGGCCAAATCTGTGAGATTTGACGAGTTCCCCGTAACCGGACCTCGGGATTCCCCGAACGTTCGGATCACTGCGGGACCCATAATAAGTGAGTAATAGTATAGAAAAATGGCCAGAATAGGCCAAATCTGCGTCTTTTGTCGAGTTCCCCGTAATCGGACCCCGGGGTTCCCCGAACGTTTGGATTGCAGCGGGACCCGATATCAATGAGTAACAGTATAGAAAACTGGCTAGACTAGGCCAAATCTAAGAGTCTTGACGAGTTCCCCATAATCGGACCCCGAGGTTCCCCGAATGTTTGGATCGCAGCGGGACCAATAATCAGTGAGTAAGAGTATACAAAATGTCCAGAATAAGCCAAAGCTGCGTGTTTTGACGAGTTCCCCATAATCGGACGATGGGATTCCCCGAACGCTCGGATCGCAGCGGGACTCAAACTTAGTGAGTAATAGTAGAGAAAAATGGCTAGAATAGGCCAAATCTACGAGTTTGGACGAGTTCCCCGTAAGCGGACCCCGGGGTTCCCCGAACGTTCGGAGCGCAACGGGACCCATAATCAGTGAGTAATAGTATAGAAAAATGAGTAACATTTTAGAAAATTGGCCAGACGAGGCCAAATCAGCGAATTTTGACGAGTTCCCTATAAGCGGACCCCGGGATTCCCCGAAAGTTTGGATCGCAGCGGGAACAAAAATCAGTGAGTAACAATATAGAAAATGTCTGGAATAAGCCAAATATTCATGTTTTGACGAGTTCCCCGTAATCGGACCACGGGCTCCTCGAACGATCGGATCGCAACGGGACCCAATATCAGTGAGTAACAGTATAGAAAACTGGCGAAAATAGGCCAAATCTGTGAGTTTTTGATGAGTTCCCCGTAACCGGACCTCATGGTTTCTCGAACGTTCGGATCGCAGCGGGACCCAAAATCAGTGAGTAATAGTATTCAAAAATGGCCAGAATAGGCCAAATGTGCGAGTTTTGACGACTTCCCCGTAAGCGGACCCCGGGGTTCCCCGAACGTTTGGATCGCAGAGGGACCAAAAATCAGTGAGTGACAGTATAGAAAATGTCCAGAATAAGCCAAATATGCGTGTTTTGATGAGTTCCCCATAATCGGACCACGGGCTTCCTCGAAAGTTCGGATCGCAACGGGACCCGTTATCAGTGAGTAACAGTATAGAAAACTGGCCAAAAATAGGGCAAATCTATGAGTTTTGCCGAGTTCCCCGTAACCGGACCTCACGGTTCCTCGAACATTCGGATCGCAGCAGGACCCAAAATCAGTGAGTAATAGTATTCAAAAATGGCAAGAAGAGGCAAATGTGCGAGTTTTGACGAGTTCCCCGTAAGCGGACCCCGGGGTTCCCCGAACGTTTGGATCGCAACGGGACCAAAAATCAGTGAGTATCAGTATAGAAAATGTCCAGAATAAGCCAAATCTACGTGTTTTGACGAGTTCCCCGTAATCGGAAAAACGGGCTTCCCCGAACGTTCAGATCGCAACGGGACCCTATATCAGTGAGTAACAGTATAGAAAACTGGCCAAATAGGCCAAATCTATGAGTTTTGACGAGTTCCCCCGTAACCGGACCTCACGGTTCCTCGAACGTTCGGATCACAGCAAGACCCAAATAAGAGAGTAATAGCATTCAAAAAACGGCCAGAATAGGCCAAATGTGCGAGTTTTGACGAGTTCCCCGTAAGCGGACCCCGGGGTTCCCCGACGTTTGGATCGCAGCGGGACCAAAATCAGTGAGTATCAGTATAGAAAATGTCCAGAATAAGCCAGATCTACGTGTTTTGACGAGTTCCCCGTAATCGGAACCACGGGCTTCCCCGAACGTTTAGATCTCATCGGGACCCTATATCAGTGAGTAACAATATAGAAAACAGGCCAAAATAGGCCAAATCTGTGAGATTTGACGAGTTCCCCGTAACCGGACCTCGGGATTCCCCGAACGTTCGGATCACTGCGGGACCCATAATCAGTGAGTAATAGTATAGAAAAATGGCCAGAATAGGCCAAATCTGCGTCTTTTGAGGAGTTCCCCGTAATCGGACCCCGGGGTTCCCCGAACATTCGGATTGCAGCGGGACCCGATATCAATGAGTAACAATATAGAAAACTGGCCAGACTAGGCCAAATCTAAGAGTGTTGACGAGTTCCCCGTAATCGGACCCAGGGTTCCCCAAGTGTTCGGATCGCAGCGGGACCAAAAATCAGTGAGTAATAGTATAGAAAAATGGCCAGAATAAGCGAAATCTGCGTGTTTTGACGAGTTCCCCGTAACCGGACCCTGGGCTTCCCCAAACGTTTGGATCGCATCAGGACCAAAAATCAGTGACTAACAGTATAGAAAATGTCCAGAATAAGACAAATATGCGTGTTTTGACGAGTTCCCCGTAATCGGAGCCATGGCTTCCTTGAACGTTCGGATCGCAATGGGACCCGATATCAATTGAGTAACAGTATAGAAAACTGGCCAAAATAGGCCAAATCTGTTAGTTTTGACGAGATCCCCGTAACCGGACCTCGGGGTTCCTCGAACATTCGGATCGTAGCAGGACCAAAAATCAGTGAGTAATAGTATAGAAAAATGGCCAGAATAAGCGAAATCTGCGTGTTTTGACGAGTTCCCCGTAATCGGACCCCGGGGTTCCCCGAACGTTCGGATCGCAAAGAGCACAAAAATCAATGAGTAACAGTATAGAAAAATGGCCAGAATAGGCCAAATCTGCGAGTTTTGACGAGTTCCCCGTAAGCGGACCCCGGGGTTCCCCGAATTGTATGGATCGCAGCGGGACCAATAATCAGTGAGGAAGAGTATACAAAATGTCCAGAATAAGCCAAATCTGCGTGTTTTGACGAGTTCCCCATAATCGGACCATGGGGTTCCCCGAACGTTCGGATCGCAGCGGGACTCAAACTCAGTGAGTAATAGTAGAGAAAAATGGCCAGAATAGGCCAAATCTACGAGTTCGGACGAGTTCCCCGTAAGCGGACCCCGGGGTTCCCCGAACGTTCGGAGCGCAACGCGACCATAATCAGTGAGTAATAGTATAGAAAAATGAGTAACATTTTAGAAAATTGGCCAGACGAGGCCAAATCTGCGAATTTTGACGAGTTCCCTGTAAGCGGACCCTCGGGATTCCCCGAAATTTGGATCGCAGCGGGAACAAAAATCAGTGAGTAACAATATAGAAAATGTCCAGAATAAGCCAAATATGCGTGTTTTGACGAGTTCCCCGTAATCGGACCACGGGCTTCCTCGAACGTTCGGATCGCAACGGGACCCAATATGAGTGAGTAACAGTATAGAAAACTGGCCAAAATAGGCCAAATCTGTGAGTTTTGACGAGTTCCCCGTAACCGGACCTCGCGGTTCCTCGAACGTTCGGATCGCAGCGGGACCCAAAATCAGTGAGTAATAGTATTCAAAAATGGCCAGAATAGGCCAAATGTGCTAGTTTTGACCAGTTCCCCGTAAGCGGACCCCGGGGTTCCCCGAACGTTTGGATCGCAGAGGGACCAAAAATCTGTGAGTGACAGTATAGAAAATGTCCAGAATAAGCCAAATATGCGTGTTTTGAAGAGTTCCCCGTAATCGGACCACGGGCTTCCTCGAAAGTTCGGATCACAACGGGACCCGATATCAGTGAGTAACAGTATAGAAAACTGGCCAAAAATAGGCCAAATCTATGAGTTTTGACGAGTTCCCCGTAACCGGACCTCGCGGTTCCTCGAAGATTCGGATCGCAGCGGGACCCAAAATCAGTGAGTAATAGTATTCAAAAATGGCCAGAATAGGCAAATGTGCGAGTTTTGACGAGTTCCCCGTAAGCGGACCCCGGGGTTCCCCGAACGTTTGGATCGCAGCGGGACCAAAAATCAGTGAGTATAAGTATAGAAAATGTCCAGAATAAGCCAAATCTACGTGTTTTGACGAGTTCCCCGTAATCGGACCACGGGATTTCCCGAATGTTCAGATCGCAACGGGACCCTATATCAGTGAGTAACAGTATAGAAAACTGGCCAAAATAGGCCAAATCTATGAGTTTTGACGAGTTCCCCGTAACCGGACCTCACGGTTCCTCGAACGTTCGGATCGCAGCGAGACCCAAAATAAGAGGGTAATAGTATTCAAAAATGGCCAGAATAGGCCAAATGTGTGAGTTTTGACGAGTTCCCTGTAAGCGGACCCCGAGGTTCCCCGAACGTTTGGATCGCAGCGGGACCAAAAATCAGTGAGTATCAGTATAGAAAATATCCAGAATAAGCCAGATCTATGTGTTTTGACGAGTTGCTCGTAATCGGACCACGGGCTTCCCCGAACGTTCAGATCGCATCGGGACCCTTTATCAGTGAGTAACAGTATAGAAAACAGGCCAAAATAGGCCAAATCTGTGAGATTTGACGAGTTCCCCGTAACCGGAACTCGGGATTCCCCGAACGTTCGGATCACTGCGGGACCCATAATCAGTGAGTAATAGTATAGAAAAATGGCCAGAATAGGCCAAATCTGCGTCTTTTGACGAGTTCCCCGTAATCGGACCCCGCGGTTCCCCGAACGTTTGGATTGCAGCGGGACCCGATATCAATGAATAACAGTATAGAAAACTGGCCAGACTAGGCCAAATCTAAGAGTTTTGACGAGTTTCTCGTAATCGGACCCCAGGGTTCCCCAAGTGTTCGGATCGCAGCGGGACCAAAAATCAGTGAGTAATAGTATAGAAAAATGGCCAGAATAAGCGAAATCTGCGTGTTTTGACGAGTTCCCCGTAACCGGACCCTGGGCTTCCCCAAACATTTGGATCGCAGCGGGACCAAAAATCAGTGACTAACAGTATAGAAAATGTCCAGAATAAGCCAAATATGCGTGTTTTGACGAGTTCCCCGTAATCGGACCACGGGCTTCCTCGAACGTTCGGATCGCATTGGGACCCGATATCAGTGAGTAACAGTATAGAAAACTGGCCAAAATAGGCCAAATCTGTAAGTTTTGACGAGATCCCCGTAACCGGACCTCGGGGTTCCTCGAACGTTCGGATCACAGCGGGACCCAAAAGCAGTGAGTAATAGTATTCAAAAATGGCCAGAATAGGCCAAATGTGCGAGTTTTGACGAGTTCCCCATAAGCGGACAACATTTTGATTGCAGCAGGACCAAAAATCAGTGAGTTACAGTATAGAAAATGTCCAGAATAAGCCAAATCTACGTGTTTTGACGAGTTCCCCGTAATCGGACCACGGGCTTCCCCGAATGTTCAGATCGCAACGGGAGCCGATATCAGTGAGTAACAGTACAGAAAACAGGCCAAAATAGGCCAAATCCGTGAGATTTGACGAGTTCCCCGTAACCAGACCTCGGGGTTCCCCGAACGTTCGGATCGCAGCGGGACCCATAATCAGTGAGTAATAGTATAGAAAAATGGCCAGAATAGGCCAAATCTGCGTCTTTTGACGAGTTCCCCGTAATCGGACCCCGGGGTTCCCCGAACGTTTGGATTGCAGCGGGACCCGATATCAATGAGTTACAGTATAGAAAACTGGCCAGACTAGGCCAAACCAACGAGTTTTGACGAGTTCCCCGTAATCGGACCCTAGGGATCCGCAAGTGTTCGGATGGCAGCGGGACCAAAAATCAGTGAGTAATAGTATAGAAAAATGGCCAGAATAAGTGAAATCTGCGTGTTTTGACGAGTTCCCCGTAACCGGACCCCGGGCTTCCCCAAACGTTCGGATCGCAGCGGGACCAAAAATCAGTGAGTAACAGTATAGAAAAATGGCCAGAATAGGCCAAACCTTCAAGTTTTGACGAGTTCCCTGTAAGCAGACCCCGGTTTTCCCCGAATGTTTGGATCGCAGCGGGACCAATAATCAGTGAGTAAGAGTATACAAATGTCGAGAATAAGCCAAATCTGTGTGTTTTGACGAGTTCCCCATAATCAGACCACGGGGTTCCCCGAACGTTCGGATCGCAGCACGACTCAAACTCAGTGAGTAATAGTATAGAAAAATGTCTAGAATAAGCGAAATCTGCGTGTTTTGACGAGTTCCCTGTAACCGGACCCTGGGCTTCCCCAAACGTTTGGATCGCAGCAGGACCAAAAATCAGTGACTAACAGTATAGAAAATGTCCAGAATAAGCCAAATATGCGTGTTTTGACGAGTTCCCCGTAATCGGACCATGGGCTTCCTTGAACGTTCGGATCGCAATGGGACCCGATATCAATGAGTAACAGTATAGAAAACTGGCCAAAATAGGCCAAATCTGTTAGTTTTGACGAGATCCCCGTAAACGGACCTCGGGGTTCCTCGAACGTTCGGATCGCAGCAGGACCCAAAATCAGTGAGTAATAGTATAGAAAAATGGCCAGATAAGCGAAATCTGCGTGTTTTGACGAGTTCCCCGTAATCGGACCACGGGGTTCCCCGAACGTTCGGATCGCAAAGAGCACCAAAATCAATGAGTAACAGTATAGAAAAATGGCCAGAATAGGCCAAATCTGCGAGTTTTGACGAGTTCCCCGTAAGCGGAGCCCAGGGTTCCCCGATTGTTTGGATCGCAGCGGGACCAATAATCAGTGAGTAAAAGTATACAAAATGTCCAGAATAAGCCAAATCTGCGTGTTTTGACGAGTTCCCCATAATCGGACCATGGGGTTCCCTGAACGTTCGGATCGCAGCGGGACTCAAACTCAGTGAGTAATAGTAGAAAAAATGGCTAGAATAGGCCAAATCTACGAGTTTGGACGAGTTCCCCGTAAGCGGACCACGGGGTTCCCCGAACGTTCGGAGCGCAACGGGACCCATAATCAGTGAGTAATAGTATAGAAAAATGAGTAACATTTTAGAAAATTGGCCAGACGAGGCCAAATCTGCGAATTTTGACGAGTTCCCTGTAAGCGGACCCCGGGATTCCTCGAAAGTTTGGATGGCAGCGGGAACAAAAATCAGTGAGTAATAGTATAGAAAATGTCTAGAATAAGCCAAATATGTGTGTTTTGACGAGTTCCCCGTAATCGGACCACGGGCTTCCTCGAACGTTCGGATCGCAACGGGACCCAATATCAGTGAGTAACAGTATAGAAAACTGGCCAAAATAGGCCAAATCTGTGAGTTTTGACGAGTTCCCCGTAACCGGACCTCGCGGTTCCTCGAACGTTCGGATCGTAGCGGGACCCAAAATCAGTGAGTAATAGTATTCAAAAATGGCCAGAATAGGCCAAATGTGCGTGTTTTGACGAGTTCCCCGTAAGCGGACCCCGGGGTTCCCCGAACGTTTGGATCGTAGAGGGACCAAAAATCTGTGAGTGACAGTATAGAAAATGTCCAGAATAAGCCAAATATGCGTGTTTTGACGAGTTCCCCGTAATCGGACCACGGGCTTCCTCGAAAGTTTGGATCGCAACGGGACCCGATATCACTGAGTAACAGTATAGAAAACTGGCCAAAAATAGGCCAAATCTATGAGTTTTGACGAGTTCCCCGTAACCGGACCTCACGGTTCCTCGAAGATTCAGATCGCAGCGGGACCCAAAATCAGTGAGTAATAGTATTCAAAAATGGCCAGAATAGGCAAATGTGCGAGTTTTGACTAGTTCCCCGTAAGCGGACCCCGGGGTTCCCCG
Source organism: Hordeum marinum (assembly GCA_022496015.1). NCBI lineage: Eukaryota > Viridiplantae > Streptophyta > Magnoliopsida > Poales > Poaceae > Hordeum > Hordeum marinum. The sequence goes on along the minus strand of CM039675.1, from coordinate 1,583,310 downwards.
AACGTTTGGATCACAGTGGGACCAAAAATCAGTGAGTATCAGTATAGAAAATGTCTAGAATAAGCCAAATCTACGTAATCGGATGACGGGCTTCCCCGAACGTTCAGATCGCAACGGGACCCTATATCAGTGAGTACCAGTATAGAAAACTGGCCAAAATAGGCCAAATCTGTGAGTTTTGACGAGTTCCCCGTAACCGGACCTCACGGTTCCTCGAACGTTCGGATCGCAGCGAGACCCAAAATAAGAGGGTAATAGTATTCAAAATTGGCCAGAATAGGCCAAATGTGTGAGTTTTGACGAGTTCCCTGTAAGCGGACCCCGGGGTTCCCCGAACGTTTGGATCGCAGTGGGACAAAAAATCAGTGAGTATCAGTATAGAAAATGTCCAGAATAAGCCAAATCTACGTGTTTTGACGAGTTCCCCGTAATCGGACCACGGGCTTCCCCGAACGTTCAGATCGCATCGGGACCCTATATCAGTGACTAAGAGTATAGAAAACAGGCCAAAATAGGCCAAATCTGTGAGATTTGACGAGTTCCCCGTAACCGGACCTCGGGATTCCCCGAACGATCGGATCACTGCGGGACCCATAATCAGTGAGTAATAGTATAGAAAAATGGCCAGAATAGGCCAAATCTGCGTCTTTTGACGAGTTCCCCGTAATCGGACCCCGGGGTTCCCCGAACGTTTGGATTGCAGCGGGACCCGATATCAATGAGTAACAGTATAGAAAACTGGCTAGACTAGGCCAAATCTAAGAGTTTTGACGAGTTCCCCGTAATCGGACCCTAGGGTTCCCCAAGTGTTCAGATCGCAGCGGGACCAAAAATCAGTGAGTAATAGTATAGAAAAATGGCCAGAATAAGTGAAATCTGCGTGTTTTGACGAGTTCCCCGTAACCGGACCCTGGGCTTCCCCAAACGTTTGGATCGCAGCGGGACCAAAAATCAGTGACTAACAGTATAGAAAATGTCCAGAATAAGCCAAATATGCGTCTGTTGACGAGTTCCCCGTAATCGGACCATGGGCTTCCTCGAACGTTCGGATCGCAATGGGACCCGATATCAGTGAGTAACAGTATCGAAACCTGGCCAAAATAGGCCAAATCTGTAAGTTTTGACGAGATCCCCGTAACCGGACCTCGGGGTTCCTCGAACGTTCGGATCGCAGCGGGACCCAAAAGCAGTGACTAATAGTATTCAAAAATGGCCAGAATAGGCCAAATGTGCGAGTTTTGACGAGTTCCCCGTAATCGGACCCCGGGGTTCCCCGAACGTTTGGATTCCAGCGGGACCCGATATCAATGAGTAACAGTATAGAAACTGGCTAGAATAGGCCAAATCTAAGAGTTTTGACGAGTTCCCCGTAATCGGACCCTAGGGTTCCGCAAGTGTTCGGATGGCTGCGGGACCAAAAATCAGTGAGTAATAGTATAGAAAAATGGCCAGAATAAGCGAAATCTGCGTGTTTTGACGAGTTCCCCGTAACCGGACCCCGGGCTTCCCCAAACGTTCGGATCGCAGCGTGACCAAAAATCAGTGAGTAACACTATAGAAAAATGGCCAGAATAGGCCAAACCTGCAAGTTTTGACGAGTTCCCTGTAAGCAGACCCCGGTTTTCCCCGAATGTTTGGATCGCAGCGGGACCAATAATCAGTGAGTAAGAGTATACAAAATGTCCAGAATAAGCCAAATCTGCGTGTTTTGACGAGTTCCCCATAATCGGACCACGGGGTTCCCCGAACGTTCGGATCGCAGCAAGACTCAAACTCAGTGAGTAATAGTATAGAAAAATGGCCAGCATAGGCCAAATCTGCGAGTTTTGACGAGTTCCCCGTAAGCGGACCCCGGGGTTCCCCGAATGTTTGGATCGCAGCGGGACCAATAATCAGTGAGTAAGAGTATACAAAATGTCCAGAATAAGCCAAATCTGCGTGTTTTGACGAGTTCCCCATAATCGGACCATGGTGTTCCCCGAACGTTCGTATCGCAGCGGGACTCAAACTCAGTGAGTAATACTAGAGAAAAATGGCCAGAATAGGCCAAATCTACGAGTTTGGACGAGTTCCCCGTAAGCGGGCCCTGGGGTTCCCTGAACGTTTGGATCACAGCGGGACCAAAAATAAAGTGAGTAATAGTATAGAAAAATAACCAGAATAAGCCAAATCTGCGTGTTTTCACCAGTTCCCCGTAACTGGACCCCGGGCTTCCCCGTACGTTCGGATCGCAGCGACACCAAAAATCAGTGAGTAATAGTATAGAAAAATGGCCAGAATAAGCCAAATCTATGAGCTTTGACGAGTTCCCCCTAATCGGACCCCGGGGTTCCCCGAACGTTCGGAGCGCAACGGGACCAATAATCAGTGAGTAATAGTACAGAAAAATGAGTAACAGTATAGTAAAATGGCCAGAAGAGGCCAGATCTGCGAATTTTGACGAGTTCCCTGTCAGCGGACCCCGGGATTCCCCGAACGTTTGGATCGCAGCGGGAAAAAAAATCAGTGAGTAAGAGTATAGAAAATGTCCAGAATAAGCCAAATATGCGTGTTTTGACAAGTTCACTGTAATCGGACCACGGGCTTCCTCGAACGTTCGGATCGCAACGGGACCCGATATCAATGAGTAACAGTATAGAAAACTGGCCAAAATAGGCCAAATCTGTGAGTTTTGACGAGTTCCCCGTAACCCGACCTCGCTGTTCCTCGAACATTCGGATCGCAGCGGGACCCAAAATCAGTGAGTAATAGTATTCAAAAATGGCCAGAATAGGCCAAATGTGCGAGTTTTGACGGGTTCCCCGTAAGCTGACCCCGGGGTTCCCCTAACGTTTGGATCGCAGAGGGACCAAAAAACAGTGAGTAATAGTATAGAAAATGTCCAGAATAAGCCAAATATGCGTGTTTTGACGAGTTCCCTGTAAACGAACCCCAAGTTTCTCCGAACATTGAGATCGTAACGGGACCCAAAATGAGTGAGTAATTGTATAGAAAAATGGCCAGAATAGGCAAATCTGCGTCTTTTGACGAGTTCCCCGTAATCGGACCCGAGGGTTCCCCGAACGTTCGGAAAGCAGCGGGACTCAATATCAGTGAGTAATAGTATAGAAAACTGGCCCGAATAGGTCAAATCTATGAGTTTTGATGAGCTCCCCGTAATCGGACCCCGAGGTTCCATGAACGTTCGGATCGCAGCGGGACCCGATATCAGTGAGTAATATAGAAAACTGGGCAGAATAGGGAAAATCTGCGAGTTTTGGCTTGTTCCCCATAATCGGACCACGGGGTTCCCCGAACATTCGGATCGCAGCGGGACTCAAACTCAGTGAGTAATAGTATAGAAAAATGGCAAGAATAGGCCAAATCTGCGAGTTTGGACGAGTTCCCCGTAAGCGGATTCTGGGGTTCCCCGAACGTTTGGATCGCAGCGGGACCAAAAATAAAGTGAGTAATAGTATAGAAAAATAAGCAGAATAAGCCAAATCTGCGTGTTTTCACCAGTTCCCCGTAACCGGACCCCGGGGTTCCCCAAACGTTCGGATCGCAGCGGGACCAAAAATCAGTGAGTAATAGTATAGAAAACTGGCTAGAATAGGTCAAATATGTGAGTTTTGATGAGCTCCCGTAATCGGACCCCGAGGTTCCATGAACGTTCGGATTGCAGCGGGACCCGATATCAGTGAGTAATAGTATAGACAACTAGGCAGAATAGGCAAAATCTGCTAATTTTGGCTTGTTCCACATAATCGGACCACGGGATTTCCCGAACATTCGGATCGCAGCGGGACTCAAACTCAGTGAGTAATAGTATAGAAAAATGGCCAGAATAGGCCAAATCTGCGAGTTTGGACGAGTTCCCCGTAAGCAGATTCTGGGGTTCCCCGAAAATTTGGATCGCAGCGGGACCAAAAATAAAGTGAGTAATAATATAGAAAAATAACCAGAATAAGCCAAATCTGCGTGTTTTCACCAGTTCCCCGTAACCGGACACCGGGCTTCCTCGAACGTTCGGATCGTAGCGAGACCAAAAATCAATGAGTAATAGTATAGAAAAATGGCTAGAATAAGCCAAATCTACGAGTTTTGACGAGTTCCCCCTAATCGGACCCCGGGGTTCCCCGAACGTTCGGAGCGCAATGGGACCAATAATCAGTGAGTAATAGTATAGAAAAATGAGTAACAGTATAGATAAACGGGACCAATAATCTGCGAATTTGACGACTTCCCTGTAAGCGGACCCCGGGATTCCCCGAACTTTTGGATCGCAGCAGGACCAAAAATCAGTGAGTAACTATATAGAAAATGTCCAGAATAAGCCAAATATGCTTGTTTTATCGAGTTCCCCATAATCGGACCACGGGCTTCCTCGAACGTTCGGATCGCAACGGGACCCGATATCAGTGAGTAACAGTATAGAAAACTGGCCAAAATAGGCCAAATCGATGAGTTTTGACGAGTTCCCCGTAACCGGACCTCGCGGTTCCTCGAACGTTCGGATCGCAACGGGACCCAAAATCAGTGAGTAATAGTATTCAAAAATGGCCAGAATAGGCCAAATGTGCGAGTTTTGCCGAGTTCCCCGTAATCGGACCACGGGCTTCCTCGAACGTTCGGATCGCAACGGGATCCGATATCAGTGAGTAACAGTATAGAAAACTGGCCAAAATAGGCCAAATCTATGAGTTTTAACGAGTTCCCCGTAACCGGGCCTCGCGGTTCCTCGAACGTTCGGATCGCAGCGGGACCCAAGATCATTGAGTAATAGTATTCAAAAATGGCCAGAATAGGCCAAATGTGCGAGTTTTGACGAGTTCCCCGTAATCGGACCCGAGGGTTCCCCGAACGTTCGGAAAGCAGCGGGACTCAAAATCAGTGAGTAATAGTATAGAAAACTGGCCCGAATAGGTCAAATCTGTGAGTTTTGATGAGCTCCCCGTAATCGGACCCCGAGGTTCCATGAACGTTCGGATCGCAGCGGGACCCGATATCAGTGAGTAATATAGAAAACTGGGCAGAATAGGCAAAATCTGCGAGTTTTGGCTTGTTCCCCATAATGGGACCACGGGGTTTCCCGAACATTCGGATCGCAGCGGGAGTAAAACTCAGTGAGTAATAGTATAGAAAAATGGCCAGAATAGGCCAAATCTGCGAGTTTGGACGAGTTCCCCGTAAGCAGATTCTGGGGTTCCCCGAAAATTTGGATCGCAGCGGGACCAAAAATAAAGTGAGTAATAATATAGAAAAATAACCAGAATAAGCCAAATCTGCGTGTTTTCACCAGTTCCCCGTAACCGGACACCGGGCTTCCTCGAACGTTCGGATCGTAGCGAGACCAAAAATCAATGAGTAATAGTATAGAAAAATGGCTAGAATAAGCAAAATCTACGAGTTTTGACGAGTTCCCCCTAATCGGACCCCGGGGTTCCCCGAACGTTCGGAGCGCAATGGGACCAATAATCAGTGAGTAATAGTATAGAAAAATGAGTAACAGTATAGATAAACGGGACCAATAATCTGCGAATTTGACGACTTCCCTGTAAGCGGACCCCGGGATTCCCCGAACTTTTGGATCGCAGCAGGACCAAAAATCAGTGAGTAACTATATAGAAAATGTCCAGAATAAGCCAAATATGCTTGTTTTATCGAGTTCCCCATAATCGGACCACGGGCTTCCTCGAACGTTCGGATCGCAACGGGACCCGATATCAGTGAGTAACAGTATAGAAAACTGGCCAAAATAGGCCAAATCGATGAGTTTTGACGAGTTCCCCGTAACCGGACCTCGCGGTTCCTCGAACGTTCGGATCGCAACGGGACCCAAAATCAGTGAGTAATAGTATTCAAAAATGGCCAGAATAGGCCAAATGTGCGAGTTTTGCCGAGTTCCCCGTAATCGGACCACGGGCTTCCTCGAACGTTCGGATCGCAACGGGATCCGATATCAGTGAGTAACAGTATAGAAAACTGGCCAAAATAGGCCAAATCTATGAGTTTTAACGAGTTCCCCGTAACCGGACCTCGCGGTTCCTCGAACGTTCGGATCGCAGCGGGACCCAAGATCATTGAGTAATAGTATTCAAAAATGGCCAGAATAGGCCAAATGTGCGAGTTTTGACGAGTTCCCCGTAATCGGACCCGAGGGTTCCCCGAACGTTCGGAAAGCAGCGGGACTCAAAATCAGTGAGTAATAGTATAGAAAACTGGCCCGAATAGGTCAAATCTGTGAGTTTTGATGAGCTCCCCGTAATCGGACCCCGAGGTTCCATGAACGTTCGGATCGCAGCGGGACCCGATATCAGTGAGTAATATAGAAAACTGGGCAGAATAGGCAAAATCTGCGAGTTTTGGCTTGTTCCCCATAATGGGACCACGGGGTTTCCCGAACATTCGGATCGCAGCGGGAGTAAAACTCAGTGAGTAATAGTATAGAAAAATGGCCAAAATAGGCCAAATCTGCGAGTTTGGACGAGTTCCCCGTAAGCGGATTCTGGGGTTCCCCGAACGTTTGGATCGCAGCGGGACCAAAAATAAAGTGAGTAATAGTATAGAAAAATAACCAGAATAAGCCAAATCTGCGTGTTTTCACCAGTTCCCCGTAACCGGACCCTGGGCTTCCCCAAACGTTCGGATCGCAGCGGGACCAAAAATCAGTGAGTAATAGTATAGAAAACTGGCTAAAATAGGTCAAATATGTGAGTTTTGATGAGCTCCAGTAATCGGACCCCGAAGTTCCATGAACGTTCGGATCGCAGCGGGACCAGATATCAGTGAGTAATAGTATAGAAAACTGGGCAGAATAGGCAAAATCTGTGAGTTTTGGCTTGTTCCCCATAATCGGACCACGGGGTTCCCCGAACATTCGGATCGCAGCGGGACTCAAACTCAGTGAGTAATAGTATAGAAAAATGGCCAGAATAGGACAAATCTGCGAGTTTGGACGAGTTCCCCGTAAGCGGATTCTGGGGTTCCCCGAACGTTTGGATCGCAGCGGGACCAAAAATAAAGTGAGTAATAGTATAGAAAAATAACCAGAATAAGCCAAATCTGCGTGTTTTCACCAGTTCCCCATAACCGGACCCCGGGCTTCCCCGAACGTTCGGATCGCAGCGAGACCAAAAATCAATGAGTAATAGTATAGAAAAATGGCCAGAATAAGCCAAATCTGCGAGTTTTGACGAGTTCCCCCTTATCGGACACCGGGGTTCCCCGAACGTTCGGAGCGCAACGGGACCCATAATCAATGAGTAATAGTATGGAAAAATGAGTAACAGTATAGAAAAATGGCCAAAAGAGGCCAAATCTGCGAATTTGACGAGTTCCCTGTAAGCGGACCCCGGGGTTCCTCGAACGTTTGGATCGCAGAGGGACCAAAAATCAGTGAGTAACAGTATAGAAAATGTCCAGAATAAGCCAAATATGCGTGTTTTGACGAGTTCCCCGTAATCAGACCACGGGCTTCCTCGAACGTTCGGATCGCAACGGGATCCGATATCAGTGAGTAACAGTATAGAAAACTGGCCAAAATAGGCCAAATCTATGAGTTTTGATGAGTTCCCCGTAACCGGACCTCGCGGTTCCTCGAACGTTCGGATCGCAGCGGAACCCAAAATCATTGAGTAATAGTATTCAATAATGGCCAGAATAGGCCAAATGTGCAAGTTTTTACGAGTTCCCCGTAAGCGGACCCCGGGGTTCCCCGAACGTTCGGATCGCAGAGGGACCAAAAATCAGTGAGTAACAGTATACAAAATGTCCAGAATAAGCCAAATATGCGTGATTTGACGAGTTCCCCGTAATCGGACCACGGGCTTCCTCGAACGTTCGGATCGCAACGGGACCCGATATCAGTGAGTAACAGTATAGAAAACTGGCCAAAATAGGCCAAATCTATGAGTTTTGACGAGTTCCCCGTAACCGGACCTCGCGGTTCTTCGAGCGTTCGGATCGCAGCGGGACCCAAAATCAGTGAGTAATAGTATTCAAAAATGGCCAGAATAGGCCAAATGTGCGAGTTTTGACGAGTTCCCCGTAAGCGGACCCCGGGGTTCCCCGAACGTTTGGATCGCAGAGGGACCAAAAATCAGTGAGTAACAGTATAGAAAATGTCCAGAATAAGCCACATATGCGTTTTTTGACGAGTTCCCCGTAATCGGACCACGGGCTTCCTCGAAAGTTCGGATCGCAACGGGACCCGATATCAGTGAGTAACAGTATAGAAAACTGGCCAAAAATAGGCCAAATCTATTAGTTTTGACGAGTTCCCCGTAACCGGACCTCGCGGTTCCTCGAACATTCGGATCGCAGCGGGACCCAAAATCAGTGAGTAATAGTATTCAAAAATGGCCAGAATAGGCAAATGTGCGAGTTTTGACGAGTTCCCCGTAAGCGGACCCCGGGGTTCCCCGAACGTTTGGATCGCAGCGGGACCAAAAATCAGTGAGTATCAGTATAGAAAATGTCCAGAATAAGCCAAATATACGTGTTTTGACGAGTTCCCCGTAATCGAACCACGGGCTTCCCCGAACGTTCAGATCGCAATGGGACCCTATATCAGTGAGTAACAGTATAGAAAACTGGCCAAAATAGGGCAAATAGGTGAGTTTTGACGAGTTCCCCGTAACCGGACCTCACGGTTCCTCAAACGTTCAGATCGCAGCGAGACCCAAAATAAGTGAGTAATAGTATTCAAAGATGGCCAGAATAGGCCAAATGTGCGAGTTTTGACGAGTTCCCCGTAAGCGGACCCCGGGGTTCCCCGAACGTTTGGATCGCAGTGGGACCAAAAATCAGTGAGTATCAATATAGAAAATGTCCAGAATAAGCCAAATCTACGTGTTTTGACGAGTTCCCCGTAATCGGACAACGGGCTTCCCCGAACGTTCAGATCGCATCGGGACCCTATATCTGTGAGTAAGAGTATAGAAAACAGGCCAAAATAGGCCAAATCTGTGAGATTTGACGAGTTCCCCGTAACCGGACCTCGGGATTCCCCGAACGTTCGGATCACTGCGGGACCCATAATAAGTGAGTAATAGTATAGAAAAATGGCCAGAATAGGCCAAATCTGCGTCTTTTGTCGAGTTCCCCGTAATCGGACCCCGGGGTTCCCCGAACGTTTGGATTGCAGCGGGACCCGATATCAATGAGTAACAGTATAGAAAACTGGCTAGACTAGGCCAAATCTAAGAGTCTTGACGAGTTCCCCATAATCGGACCCCGAGGTTCCCCGAATGTTTGGATCGCAGCGGGACCAATAATCAGTGAGTAAGAGTATACAAAATGTCCAGAATAAGCCAAAGCTGCGTGTTTTGACGAGTTCCCCATAATCGGACGATGGGATTCCCCGAACGCTCGGATCGCAGCGGGACTCAAACTTAGTGAGTAATAGTAGAGAAAAATGGCTAGAATAGGCCAAATCTACGAGTTTGGACGAGTTCCCCGTAAGCGGACCCCGGGGTTCCCCGAACGTTCGGAGCGCAACGGGACCCATAATCAGTGAGTAATAGTATAGAAAAATGAGTAACATTTTAGAAAATTGGCCAGACGAGGCCAAATCAGCGAATTTTGACGAGTTCCCTATAAGCGGACCCCGGGATTCCCCGAAAGTTTGGATCGCAGCGGGAACAAAAATCAGTGAGTAACAATATAGAAAATGTCTGGAATAAGCCAAATATTCATGTTTTGACGAGTTCCCCGTAATCGGACCACGGGCTTCCTCGAACGATCGGATCGCAACGGGACCCAATATCAGTGAGTAACAGTATAGAAAACTGGCGAAAATAGGCCAAATCTGTGAGTTTTGATGAGTTCCCCGTAACCGGACCTCATGGTTTCTCGAACGTTCGGATCGCAGCGGGACCCAAAATCAGTGAGTAATAGTATTCAAAAATGGCCAGAATAGGCCAAATGTGCGAGTTTTGACGACTTCCCCGTAAGCGGACCCCGGGGTTCCCCGAACGTTTGGATCGCAGAGGGACCAAAAATCAGTGAGTGACAGTATAGAAAATGTCCAGAATAAGCCAAATATGCGTGTTTTGATGAGTTCCCCATAATCGGACCACGGGCTTCCTCGAAAGTTCGGATCGCAACGGGACCCGTTATCAGTGAGTAACAGTATAGAAAACTGGCCAAAAATAGGGCAAATCTATGAGTTTTGCCGAGTTCCCCGTAACCGGACCTCACGGTTCCTCGAACATTCGGATCGCAGCAGGACCCAAAATCAGTGAGTAATAGTATTCAAAAATGGCAAGAATAGGCAAATGTGCGAGTTTTGACGAGTTCCCCGTAAGCGGACCCCGGGGTTCCCCGAACGTTTGGATCGCAACGGGACCAAAAATCAGTGAGTATCAGTATAGAAAATGTCCAGAATAAGCCAAATCTACGTGTTTTGACGAGTTCCCCGTAATCGGAAAACGGGCTTCCCCGAACGTTCAGATCGCAACGGGACCCTATATCAGTGAGTAACAGTATAGAAAACTGGCCAAAATAGGCCAAATCTATGAGTTTTGACGAGTTCCCCGTAACCGGACCTCACGGTTCCTCGAACGTTCGGATCACAGCAAGACCCAAAATAAGAGAGTAATAGCATTCAAAAACGGCCAGAATAGGCCAAATGTGCGAGTTTTGACGAGTTCCCCGTAAGCGGACCCCGGGGTTCCCCGAACGTTTGGATCGCAGCGGGACCAAAAATCAGTGAGTATCAGTATAGAAAATGTCCAGAATAAGCCAGATCTACGTGTTTTGACGAGTTCCCCGTAATCGGACCACGGGCTTCCCCGAACGTTTAGATCTCATCGGGACCCTATATCAGTGAGTAACAATATAGAAAACAGGCCAAAATAGGCCAAATCTGTGAGATTTGACGAGTTCCCCGTAACCGGACCTCGGGATTCCCCGAACGTTCGGATCACTGCGGGACCCATAATCAGTGAGTAATAGTATAGAAAAATGGCCAGAATAGGCCAAATCTGCGTCTTTTGAGGAGTTCCCCGTAATCGGACCCCGGGGTTCCCCGAACATTCGGATTGCAGCGGGACCCGATATCAATGAGTAACAATATAGAAAACTGGCCAGACTAGGCCAAATCTAAGAGTGTTGACGAGTTCCCCGTAATCGGACCCAGGGTTCCCCAAGTGTTCGGATCGCAGCGGGACCAAAAATCAGTGAGTAATAGTATAGAAAAATGGCCAGAATAAGCGAAATCTGCGTGTTTTGACGAGTTCCCCGTAACCGGACCCTGGGCTTCCCCAAACGTTTGGATCGCATCAGGACCAAAAATCAGTGACTAACAGTATAGAAAATGTCCAGAATAAGACAAATATGCGTGTTTTGACGAGTTCCCCGTAATCGGACCATGGGCTTCCTTGAACGTTCGGATCGCAATGGGACCCGATATCAATGAGTAACAGTATAGAAAACTGGCCAAAATAGGCCAAATCTGTTAGTTTTGACGAGATCCCCGTAACCGGACCTCGGGGTTCCTCGAAAATTCGGATCGTAGCAGGACCAAAAATCAGTGAGTAATAGTATAGAAAAATGGCCAGAATAAGCGAAATCTGCGTGTTTTGACGAGTTCCCCGTAATCGGACCCCGGGGTTCCCCGAACGTTCGGATCGCAAAGAGCACAAAAATCAATGAGTAACAGTATAGAAAAATGGCCAGAATAGGCCAAATCTGCGAGTTTTGACGAGTTCCCCGTAAGCGGACCCCGGGGTTCCCCGATTGTATGGATCGCAGCGGGACCAATAATCAGTGAGGAAGAGTATACAAAATGTCCAGAATAAGCCAAATCTGCGTGTTTTGACGAGTTCCCCATAATCGGACCATGGGGTTCCCCGAACGTTCGGATCGCAGCGGGACTCAAACTCAGTGAGTAATAGTAGAGAAAAATGGCCAGAATAGGCCAAATCTACGAGTTCGGACGAGTTCCCCGTAAGCGGACCCCGGGGTTCCCCGAACGTTCGGAGCGCAACGCGACCCATAATCAGTGAGTAATAGTATAGAAAAATGAGTAACATTTTAGAAAATTGGCCAGACGAGGCCAAATCTGCGAATTTTGACGAGTTCCCTGTAAGCGGACCCCGGGATTCCCCGAAATTTGGATCGCAGCGGGAACAAAAATCAGTGAGTAACAATATAGAAAATGTCCAGAATAAGCCAAATATGCGTGTTTTGACAAGTTCCCCGTAATCGGACCACGGGCTTCCTCGAACGTTCGGATCGCAACGGGACCCAATATGAGTGAGTAACAGTATAGAAAACTGGCCAAAATAGGCCAAATCTGTGAGTTTTGACGAGTTCCCCGTAACCGGACCTCGCGGTTCCTCGAACGTTCGGATCGCAGCGGGACCCAAAATCAGTGAGTAATAGTATTCAAAAATGGCCAGAATAGGCCAAATGTGCGAGTTTTGACCAGTTCCCCGTAAGCGGACCCCGGGGTTCCCCGAACGTTTGGATCGCAGAGGGACCAAAAATCTGTGAGTGACAGTATAGAAAATGTCCAGAATAAGCCAAATATGCGTGTTTTGACGAGTTCCCCGTAATCGGACCACGGGCTTCCTCGAAAGTTCGGATCACAACGGGACCCGATATCAGTGAGTAACAGTATAGAAAACTGGCCAAAAATAGGCCAAATCTATGAGTTTTGACGAGTTCCCCGTAACCGGACCTCGCGGTTCCTCGAAGATTCGGATCGCAGCGGGACCCAAAATCAGTGAGTAATAGTATTCAAAAATGGCCAGAATAGGCAAATGTGCGAGTTTTGACGAGTTCCCCGTAAGCGGACCCCGGGGTTCCCCGAACGTTTGGATCGCAGCGGGACCAAAAATCAGTGAGTATAAGTATAGAAAATGTCCAGAATAAGCCAAATCTACGTGTTTTGACGAGTTCCCCGTAATCGGACCACGGGCTTTCCCGAATGTTCAGATCGCAACGGGACCCTATATCAGTGAGTAACAGTATAGAAAACTGGCCAAAATAGGCCAAATCTATGAGTTTTGACGAGTTCCCCGTAACCGGACCTCACGGTTCCTCGAACGTTCGGATCGCAGCGAGACCCAAAATAAGAGGGTAATAGTATTCAAAAATGGCCAGAATAGGCCAAATGTGTGAGTTTTGACGAGTTCCCTGTAAGCGGACCCCGAGGTTCCCCGAACGTTTGGATCGCAGCGGGACCAAAAATCAGTGAGTATCAGTATAGAAAATATCCAGAATAAGCCAGATCTACGTGTTTTGACGAGTTGCTCGTAATCGGACCACGGGCTTCCCCGAACGTTCAGATCGCATCGGGACCCTATATCAGTGAGTAACAGTATAGAAAACAGGCCAAAATAGGCCAAATCTGTGAGATTTGACGAGTTCCCCGTAACCGGAACTCGGGATTCCCCGAACGTTCGGATCACTACGGGACCCATAATCAGTGAGTAATAGTATAGAAAAATGGCCAGAATAGGCCAAATCTGCGTCTTTTGACGAGTTCCCCGTAATCGGACCCCGCGGTTCCCCGAACGTTTGGATTGCAGCGGGACCCGATATCAATGAATAACAGTATAGAAAACTGGCCAGACTAGGCCAAATCTAAGAGTTTTGACGAGTTCCTCGTAATCGGACCCCAGGGTTCCCCAAGTGTTCGGATCGCAGCGGGACCAAAAATCAGTGAGTAATAGTATAGAAAAATGGCCAGAATAAGCGAAATCTGCGTGTTTTGACGAGTTCCCCGTAACCGGACCCTGGGCTTCCCCAAACGTTTGGATCGTAGCGGGACCAAAAATCAGTGACTAACAGTATAGAAAATGTCCAGAATAAGCCAAATATGCGTGTTTTGACGAGTTCCCCGTAATCGGACCACGGGCTTCCTCGAACGTTCGGATCGCATTGGGACCCGATATCAGTGAGTAACAGTATAGAAAACTGGCCAAAATAGGCCAAATCTGTAAGTTTTGACGAGATCCCCGTAACCGGACCTCGGGGTTCCTCGAACGTTCGGATCACAGCGGGACCCAAAAGCAGTGAGTAATAGTATTCAAAAATGGCCAGAATAGGCCAAATGTGCGAGTTTTGACGAGTTCCCCATAAGCGGACAACATTTTGATCGCAGCGGGACCAAAAATCAGTGAGTTACAGTATAGAAAATGTCCAGAATAAGCCAAATCTACGTGTTTTGACGAGTTCCCCGTAATCGGACCACGGGCTTCCCCGAATGTTCAGATCGCAACGGGAGCCGATATCAGTGAGTAACAGTACAGAAAACAGGCCAAAATAGGCCAAATCCGTGAGATTTGACGAGTTCCCCGTAACCAGACCTCGGGGTTCCCCGAACGTTCGGATCGCAGCGGGACCCATAATCAGTGAGTAATAGTATAGAAAAATGGCCAGAATAGGCCAAATCTGCGTCTTTTGACGAGTTCCCCGTAATCGGACCCCGGGGTTCCCCGAACGTTTGGATTGCAGCGGGACCCGATATCAATGAGTTACAGTATAGAAAACTGGCCAGACTAGGCCAAACCAACGAGTTTTGACGAGTTCCCCGTAATCGGACCCTAGGGTTCCGCAAGTGTTCGGATGGCAGCGGGACCAAAAATCAGTGAGTAATAGTATAGAAAAATGGCCAGAATAAGTGAAATCTGCGTGTTTTGACGAGTTCCCCGTAACCGGACCCCGGGCTTCCCCAAACGTTCGGATCGCAGCGGGACCAAAAATCAGTGAGTAACAGTATAGAAAAATGGCCAGAATAGGCCAAACCTTCAAGTTTTGACGAGTTCCCTGTAAGCAGACCCCGGTTTTCCCCGAATGTTTGGATCGCAGCGGGACCAATAATCAGTGAGTAAGAGTATACAAATGTCGAGAATAAGCCAAATCTGTGTGTTTTGACGAGTTCCCCATAATCGGACCACGGGGTTCCCCGAACGTTCGGATCGCAGCACGACTCAAACTCAGTGAGTAATAGTATAGAAAAATGTCTAGAATAAGCGAAATCTGCGTGTTTTGACGAGTTCCCCGTAACCGGACCCTGGGCTTCCCCAAACCTTTGGATCGCAGCAGGACCAAAAATCAGTGACTAACAGTATAGAAAATGTCCAGAATAAGCCAAATATGCGTGTTTTGACGAGTTCCCCGTAATCGGACCATGGGCTTCCTTGAACGTTCGGATCGCAATGGGACCCGATATCAATGAGTAATAGTATAGAAAACTGGCCAAAATAGGCCAAATCTGTTAGTTTTGACGAGATCCCCGTAACCGGACCTCGGGGTTCCTCGAACGTTCGGATCGCAGCAGGACCCAAAATCAGTGAGTAATAGTATAGAAAAATGGCCAGAATAAGCGAAATCTGTGTGTTTTGACGAGTTCCCCGTAATCGGACCACGGGGTTCCCCGAACGTTCGGATCGCAAAGAGCACCAAAATCAATGAGTAACAGTATAGAAAAATGGCCAGAATAGGCCAAATCTGCGAGTTTTGACGAGTTCCCCGTAAGCGGAGCCTAGGGTTCCCCGATTGTTTGGATCGCAGCGGGACCAATAATCAGTGAGTAAAAGTATACAAAATGTCCAGAATAAGCCAAATCTGCGTGTTTTGACGAGTTCCCCATAATCGGACCATGGGGTTCCCTGAACGTTCGGATCGCAGCGGGACTCAAACTCAGTGAGTAATAGTAGAAAAAATGGCCAGAATAGGCCAAATCTACGAGTTTGGACGAGTTCCCCGTAAGCGGACCACGGGGTTCCCCGAACGTTCGGAGCGCAACGGGATCCATAATCAGTGAGTAATAGTATAGAAAAATGAGTAACATTTTAGAAAATTGGCCAGACGAGGCCAAATCTGCGAATTTTGACGAGTTCCCTGTAAGCGGACCCCGGGATTCCCCGAAAGTTTGGATGGCAGCGGGAACAAAAATCAGTGAGTAACAGTATAGAAAATGTCTAGAATAAGCCAAATATGTGTGTTTTGACGAGTTCCCCGTAATCGGACCACGGGCTTCCTCGAACGTTCGGATCGCAACGGGACCCACTATCAGTGAGTAACAGTATAGAAAACTGGCCAAAATAGGCCAAATCTGTGAGTTTTGATGAGTTCCCCGTAACCGGACCTCGCGGTTCCTCGAACGTTCGGATCGTAGCGGGACCCAAAATCAGTGAGTAATAGTATTCAAAAATGGCCAGAATAGGCCAAATGTGCGTGTTTTGACGAGTTCCCCGTAAGCGGACCCCGGGGTTCCCCGAACGTTTGGATCGCAGAGGGACCAAAAATCTGTGAGTGACAGTATAGAAAATGTCCAGAATAAGCCAAATATGCGTGTTTTGACGAGTTCCCCGTAATCGGACCACGGGCTTCCTCGAAAGTTTGGATCGCAACGGGACCCGATATCACTGAGTAACAGTATAGAAAACTGGCCAAAAATAGGCCAAATCTATGAGTTTTGACGAGTTCCCCGTAACCGGACCTCACGGTTCCTCGAAGATTCAGATCGCAGCGGGACCCAAAATCAGTGAGTAATAGTATTCAAAAATGGCCAGAATAGGCAAATGTGCGAGTTTTGACTAGTTCCCCGTAAGCGGACCCCGGGGTTCCCCGAACGTTTGGATCACAGCGGGACCAAAAATCAGTGAGTATCAGTATAGAAAATGTCCAGAATAAGCCAAATCTACGTGTTTTGACGAGTTCCCCGTAATCGGATGACGGGCTTCCCCGAACGTTCAGATCGCAACGGGACCCTATATCAGTGAGTACCAGTCTAGAAAACTGGCCAAAATAGGCCAAATCTGTGAGTTTTGACGAGTTCCCCGTAACCGGACCTCACGGTTCCTCGAACGTTCGGATCGCAGCGAGACCCAAAATAAGAGGGTAATAGTATTCAAAATTGGCTAGAATAGGCCAAATGTGTGAGTTTTGACGAGTTCCCCGTAAGCGGACCCCGGGGTTCCCCGAACGTTTGGATCGCAGTGGGACAAAAAATCAGTGAGTATCAGTATAGAAAATGTCCAGAATAAGCCAAATCTACGTATTTTGACGAGTTCCCCGTAATCGGACCACGGGCTTCCCCGAACGTTCAGATCGCATCGGGACCCTATATCAGTGAGTAAGAGTATAGAAAACAGGCCAAAATAGGCCAAATCTGTGAGATTTGACGAGTTCCCCGTAACCGGACCTCGGGATTCCCCGAACGTTCGGATCACTGCGGGACCCATAATCAGTGAGTAATAGTATAGAAAAATGGCCAGAATAGGCCAAATCTGCGTCTTTTGACGAGTTCCCCGTAATCGGACCCCGGGGTTCCCCGAACGTTTGGATTGCAGCGGGACCCGATATCAATGAGTAACAGTATAGAAAACTGGCTAGACTAGGCCAAATCTAAGAGTTTTGACGAGTTCCCCGTAATCGGACCCCAGGGTTCCCCAAGTGTTCAGATCGCAGCGGGACCAAAAATCAGTGAGTAATAGTATAGAAAAATGGCCAGAATAAGTGAAATCTGCGTGTTTTGACGAGTTCCCCGTAACCGGACCCTGGGCTTCCCCAAACGTTTGGATCGCAGCGGGACCAAAAATCAGTGAGTAACACTATAGAAAAATGGCCAGAATAGGCCAAACCTGCAAGTTTTGACGAGTTCCCTGTAAGCAGACCCCGGTTTTCCCCGAATGTTTGGATCGCAGCGGGACCAATAATCAGTGAGTAAGAGTATACAAAATGTCCAGAATAAGCCAAATCTGCGTGTTTTGACGAGTTCCCCATAATCAGACCACGGGGTTCCCCGAACGTTCGGATCGCAGCAGGACTCAAACTCAGTGAGTAATAGTATAGAAAAATGGCCAGCATAGGCCAAATCTGCGAGTTTTGACGAGTTCCCCGTAAGCGGACCCCGGGGTTCCCCGAATGTTTGGATCGCAGCGGGACCAATAATCAGTGAGTAAGAGTATACAAAATGTCCAGAATAAGCCAAATCTGCGTGTTTTGACGAGTTCCCCATAATCGGACCATGGTGTTCCCCGAACGTTCGTATCGCAGCGGGACTCAAACTCAGTGAGTAATACTAGAGAAAAATGGCCAGAATAGGCCAAATCTACGAGTTTGGACGAGTTCCCCGTAAGCGGGCCCTGGGGTTCCCTGAACGTTTGGATCACAGCGGGACCAAAAATAAAGTGAGTAATAGTATAGAAAAATAACCAGAATAAGCCAAATCTGCGTGTTTTCACCAGTTCCCCGTAACTGGACCCCGGGCTTCCCCGAACGTTCGGATCGCAGCGACACCAAAAATCAGTGAGTAATAGTATAGAAAAATGGCCAGAATAAGCCAAATCTATGAGTTTTGACGAGTTCCCCCTAATCGGACCCCGGGGTTCCCCGAACGTTCGGAGCGCAACGGGACCAATAATCAGTGAGTAATAGTACAGAAAAATGAGTAACAGTATAGAAAAATGGCCAGAAGAGGCCAGATCTGCGAATTTTGACGAGTTCCCTCTCAGCGGACCCCGGGATTCCCCGAACGTTTGGATCGCAGCGGGAACAAAAATCAGTGAGTAACAGTATAGAAAATGTCCAGAATAAGCCAAATATGCGTGTTTTGACAAGTTCACTGTAATCGGACCACGGGCTTCCTCGAACGTTCGGATCGCAACGGGACCCGATATCAATGAGTAACAGTATAGAAAACTGGCCAAAATAGGCCAAATCTGTGAGTTTTGACGAGTTCCCCGTAACCGGACCTCGCTGTTCCTCGAACATTCGGATCGCAACGGGACCCAAAATCAGTGAGTAATAGTATTCAAAAATGGCCAGAATAGGCCAAATGTGCGAGTTTTGACGGGTTCCCCGTAAGCTGACCCCGGGGTTCCCCTAACGTTTGGATCGCAGAGGGACCAAAAAACAGTGAGTAATAGTATAGAAAATGTCCAGAATAAGCCAAATATGCGTGTTTTGACGAGTTCCCCGTAAACGAACCCCAAGTTTCTCCGAACATTGAGATCGTAACGGGACCCAAAATGAGTGAGTAATTGTATAGAAAAATGGCCAGAATAGGCAAATCTGCGTCTTTTGACGAGTTCCCCGTAATCGGACCCGAGGGTTCCCCGAACGTTCGGAAAGCAGCGGGACTCAATATCAGTGAGTAATAGTATAGAAAACTGGCCCGAATAGGTCAAATCTATGAGTTTTGATGAGCTCCCCGTAATCGGACCCCGAGGTTCCATGAACGTTCGGATCGCAGCGGGACCCGATATCAGTGAGTAATATAGAAAACTGGGCAGAATAGGGAAAATCTGCGAGTTTTGGCTTGTTCCCCATAATCGGACCACGGGGTTCCCCGAACATACGGATCGCAGTGGGACTCAAACTCAGTGAGTAATAGTATAGAAAAATGGCAAGAATAGGCCAAATCTGCGAGTTTGGACGAGTTCCCCGTAAGCGGATTCTGGGGTTCCCCGAACGTTTGGATCGCAGCGGGACCAAAAATAAAGTGAGTAATAGTATAGAAAAATAAGCAGAATAAGCCAAATCTGCGTGTTTTCACCAGTTCCCCGTAACCGGACCCCGGGGTTCCCCAAACGTTCGGATCGCAGCGGGACCAAAAATCAGTGAGTAATAGTATAGAAAACTGGCTAGAATAGGTCAAATATGTGAGTTTTGATGAGCTCCCGTAATCGGACCCCGAGGTTCCATGAACGTTCGGATGGCAGCGGGACCCGATATCAGTGAGTAATAGTATAGACAACTAGGCAGAATAGGCAAAATCTGCTAATTTTGGCTTGTTCCACATAATCGGACCACGGGATTTCCCGAACATTCGGATCGCAGCGGGACTCAAACTCAGTGAGTAATAGTATAGAAAAATGGCCAGAATAGGCCAAATCTGCGAGTTTGGACGAGTTCCCCGTAAGCAGATTCTGGGGTTCCCCGAAAATTTGGATCGCAGCGGGACCAAAAATAAAGTGAGTAATAATATAGAAAAATAACCAGAATAAGCCAAATCTGCGTGTTTTCACCAGTTCCCCGTAACCGGACACCGGGCTTCCTCAAACGTTCGGATCGTAGCGAGACCAAAAATCAATGAGTAATAGTATAGAAAAATGGCTAGAATAAGCCAAATCTACGAGTTTTGACGAGTTCCCCCTAATCGGACCCCGGGGTTCCCCGAACGTTCGGAGCGCAATGGGACCAATAATCAGTGAGTAATAGTATAGAAAAATGAGTAACAGTATAGAAAAACGGGACCAATAATCTGCGAATTTGACGACTTCCCTGTAAGCGGACCCCGGGATTCCCCGAACTTTTGGATCGCAGCAGGACCAAAAATCAGTGAGTAACTATATAGAAAATGTCCAGAATAAGCCAAATATGCTTGTTTTGACGAGTTCCCCATAATCGGACCACGGGCTTCCTCGAACGTTCGGATCGCAACGGGACCCGATATCAGTGAGTAACAGTATAGAAAACTGGCCAAAATAGGCCAAATCGATGAGTTTTGACGAGTTCCCCGTAACCGGACCTCGCGGTTCCTCGAACGTTCGGATCGCAACGGGACCCAAAATCAGTGAGTAATAGTATTCAAAAATGGCCAGAATAGGCCAAATGTGCGAGTTTTGCCGAGTTCCCCGTAATCGGACCACGGGCTTCCTCGAACGTTCGGATCGCAACGGGATCCGATATCAGTGA
Organism: Hordeum marinum; assembly: GCA_022496015.1. Classification (NCBI taxonomy): domain Eukaryota; kingdom Viridiplantae; phylum Streptophyta; class Magnoliopsida; order Poales; family Poaceae; genus Hordeum; species Hordeum marinum. Next base: position 1,562,670 of record CM039675.1, on the reverse strand, counting down.
GTAACAGTATAGAAAACTGGCCAAAATAGGCCAAATCTATGAGTTTTAACGAGTTCCCCGTAACCGGACCTCGCGGTTCCTCGAACGTTCGGATCGCAGCGGGACCCAAGATCATTGAGTAATAGTATTCAAAAATGGCCAGAATAGGCCAAATGTGCGAGTTTTGACGAGTTCCCCGTAATCGGACCCGAGGGTTCCCCGAACGTTCGGAAAGCAGCGGGACTCAAAATCAGTGAGTAATAGTATAGAAAACTGGCCCGAATAGGTCAAATCTGTGAGTTTTGATGAGCTCCCCTTAATCGGACCCCGAGGTTCCATGAACGTTCGGATCGCAGCGGGACCCGATATCAGTGAGTAATATAGAAAACTGGGCAGAATAGGGAAAATCTGCGTGTTTTGGCTTGTTCCCCATAATGGGACCACGGGGTTTCCCGAACATTCGGATCGCAGCGGGACTAAAACTCAGTGAGTAATAGTATAGAAAAATGGCCAAAATAGGCCAAATCTGCGAGTTTGGACGAGTTCCCCGTAAGCGGATTCTGGGGTTCCCCGAACGTTTGGATCGCAGCGGGACCAAAAATAAAGTGAGTAATAGTATAGAAAAATAACCAGAATAAGCCAAATCTGCGTGTTTTCACCAGTTCCCCGTAACCGGACCCCGGGCTTCCCCAAACGTTCGGATCGCAGCGGGACCAAAAATCAGTGAGTAATAGTATAGAAAACTGGCTAAAATAGGTCAAATATGTGAGTTTTGATGAGCTCCAGTAATCGGACCCCGAGGTTCCATGAACGTTCGGATCGCAGCGGGACCAGATATCAGTGAGTAATAGTATAGAAAACTGGGCAGAATAGGCAAAATCTGTGAGTTTTGGCTTGTTCCCCATAATCGGACCACGGGGTTCCCCGAACATTCGGATCGCAGCGGGACTCAAACTCAGTGAGTAATAGTATAGAAAAATGGCCAGAATAGGACAAATCTGCGAGTTTGGACGAGTTCCCCGTAAGCGGATTCTGGGGTTCCCCGAACGTTTGGATCGCAGCGGGACCAAAAATAAAGTGAGTAATAGTATAGAAAAATAACCAGAATAAGCCAAATCTGCGTGTTTTCACCAGTTCCCCATAACCGGACCCCGGGCTTCCCCGAACGTTCGGATCGCAGCGAGACCAAAAATCAATGAGTAATAGTATAGAAAAATGGCCAGAATAAGCCAAATCTGCGAGTTTTGACGAGTTCCCCCTAATCGGACACCGGGGTTCCCCGAACGTTCGGAGCGCAATGGGACCAATAATCAGTGAGTAATAGTATAGAAAAATGAGTAACAGTATAGAAAAACGGGACCAATAATCTGCGAATTTGACGACTTCCCTGTAAGCGGACCCCGGGATTCCCCGAACTTTTGGATCGCAGCAGGACCAAAAATCAGTGAGTAACTATATAGAAAATGTCCAGAATAAGCCAAATATGCTTGTTTTGACGAGTTCCCCATAATCGGACCACGGGCTTCCTCGAACGTTCGGATCGCAACGGGACCCGATATCAGTGAGTAACAGTATAGAAAACTGGCCAAAATAGGCCAAATCGATGAGTTTTGACGAGTTCCCCGTAACCGGACCTCGCGGTTCCTCGAACGTTCGGATCGCAACGGGACCCAAAATCAGTGAGTAATAGTATTCAAAAATGGCCAGAATAGGCCAAATGTGCGAGTTTTGCCGAGTTCCCCGTAATCGGACCACGGGCTTCCTCGAACGTTCGGATCGCAACGGGATCCGATATCAGTGAGTAACAGTATAGAAAACTGGCCAAAATAGGCCAAATCTATGAGTTTTAACGAGTTCCCCGTAACCGGACCTCGCGGTTCCTCGAACGTTCGGATCGCAGCGGGACCCAAGATCATTGAGTAATAGTATTCAAAAATGGCCAGAATAGGCCAAATGTGCGAGTTTTGACGAGTTCCCCGTAATCGGACCCGAGGGTTCCCCGAACGTTCGGAAAGCAGCGGGACTCAAAATCAGTGAGTAATAGTATAGAAAACTGGCCCGAATAGGTCAAATCTGTGAGTTTTGATGAGCTCCCCTTAATCGGACCCCGAGGTTCCATGAACGTTCGGATCGCAGCGGGACCCGATATCAGTGAGTAATATAGAAAACTGGGCAGAATAGGGAAAATCTGCGTGTTTTGGCTTGTTCCCCATAATGGGACCACGGGGTTTCCCGAACATTCGGATCGCAGCGGGACTAAAACTCAGTGAGTAATAGTATAGAAAAATGGCCAAAATAGGCCAAATCTGCGAGTTTGGACGAGTTCCCCGTAAGCGGATTCTGGGGTTCCCCGAACGTTTGGATCGCAGCGGGACCAAAAATAAAGTGAGTAATAGTATAGAAAAATAACCAGAATAAGCCAAATCTGCGTGTTTTCACCAGTTCCCCGTAACCGGACCCCGGGCTTCCCCAAACGTTCGGATCGCAGCGGGACCAAAAATCAGTGAGTAATAGTATAGAAAACTGGCTAAAATAGGTCAAATATGTGAGTTTTGATGAGCTCCAGTAATCGGACCCCGAGGTTCCATGAACGTTCGGATCGCAGCGGGACCAGATATCAGTGAGTAATAGTATAGAAAACTGGGCAGAATAGGCAAAATCTGTGAGTTTTGGCTTGTTCCCCATAATCGGACCACGGGGTTCCCCGAACATTCGGATCGCAGCGGGACTCAAACTCAGTGAGTAATAGTATAGAAAAATGGCCAGAATAGGACAAATCTGCGAGTTTGGACGAGTTCCCCGTAAGCGGATTCTGGGGTTCCCCGAACGTTTGGATCGCAGCGGGACCAAAAATAAAGTGAGTAACAGTATAGAAAAATAACCAGAATAAGCCAAATCTGCGTGTTTTCACCAGTTCCCCATAACCGGACCCCGGGCTTCCCCGAACGTTCGGATCGCAGCGAGACCAAAAATCAATGAGTAATAGTATAGAAAAATGGCCAGAATAAGCCAAATCTGCGAGTTTTGACGAGTTCCCCCTAATCGGACACCGGGGTTCCCCGAACGTTCGGAGCGCAATGGGACCAATAATCAGTGAGTAATAGTATAGAAAAATGAGTAACACTATATAAAAACGGGACCAATAATCTGCGAATTTGACGACTTCCCTGTAAGCGGACCCCGGGATTCCCCGAACTTTTGGATCGCAGCAGGACCAAAAATCAGTGAGTAACTATATAGAAAATGTCCAGAATAAGCCAAATATGCTTGTTTTGACGAGTTCCCCATAATCGGACCACGGGCTTCCTCGAACGTTCGGATCGCAACGGGACCCGATATCAGTGAGTAACAGTATAGAAAACTGGCCAAAATAGGCCAAATCGATGAGTTTTGACGAGTTCCCCGTAACCGGACCTCGCGGTTCCTCGAACGTTCGGATCGCAACGGGACCCAAAATCAGTGAGTAATAGTATTCAAAAATGGCCAGAATAGGCCAAATGTGCGAGTTTTGCCGAGTTCCCCGTAATCGGACCACGGGCTTCCTCGAACGTTCGGATCGCAACGGGATCCGATATCAGTGAGTAACAGTATAGAAAACTGGCCAAAATAGGCCAAATCTATGAGTTTTAACGAGTTCCCCGTAACCGGACCTCGCGGTTCCTCGAACGTTCGGATCGCAGCGGGACCCAAGATCATTGAGTAATAGTATTCAAAAATGGCCAGAATAGGCCAAATGTGCGAGTTTTGACGAGTTCCCCGTAATCGGACCCGAGGGTTCCCCGAACGTTCGGAAAGCAGCGGGACTCAAAATCAGTGAGTAATAGTATAGAAAACTGGCCCGAATAGGTCAAATCTGTGAGTTTTGATGAGCTCCCCTTAATCGGACCCCGAGGTTCCATGAACGTTCGGATCGCAGCGGGACCCGATATCAGTGAGTAATATAGAAAACTGGGCAGAATAGGGAAAATCTGCGTGTTTTGGCTTGTTCCCCATAATGGGACCACGGGGTTTCCCGAACATTCGGATCGCAGCGGGACTAAAACTCAGTGAGTAATAGTATAGAAAAATGGCCAAAATAGGCCAAATCTGCGAGTTTGGACGAGTTCCCCGTAAGCGGATTCTGGGGTTCCCCGAACGTTTGGATCGCAGCGGGACCAAAAATAAAGTGAGTAATAGTATAGAAAAATAACCAGAATAAGCCAAATCTGCGTGTTTTCACCAGTTCCCCGTAACCGGACCCCGGGCTTCCCCAAACGTTCGGATCGCAGCGGGACCAAAAATCAGTGAGTAATAGTATAGAAAACTGGCTAAAATAGGTCAAATATGTGAGTTTTGATGAGCTCCAGTAATCGGACCCCGAGGTTCCATGAACGTTCGGATCGCAGCGGGACCAGATATCAGTGAGTAATAGTATAGAAAACTGGGCAGAATAGGCAAAATCTGTGAGTTTTGGCTTGTTCCCCATAATCGGACCACGGGGTTCCCCGAACATTCGGATCGCAGCGGGACTCAAACTCAGTGAGTAATAGTATAGAAAAATGGCCAGAATAGGACAAATCTGCGAGTTTGGACGAGTTCCCCGTAAGCGGATTCTGGGGTTCCCCGAACGTTTGGATCGCAGCGGGACCAAAAATAAAGTGAGTAACAGTATAGAAAAATAACCAGAATAAGCCAAATCTGCGTGTTTTCACCAGTTCCCCATAACCGGACCCCGGGCTTCCCCGAACGTTCGGATCGCAGCGAGACCAAAAATCAATGAGTAATAGTATAGAAAAATGGCCAGAATAAGCCAAATCTGCGAGTTTTGACGAGTTCCCCCTAATCGGACACCGGGGTTCCCCGAACGTTCGGAGCGCAACGGGACCCATAATCAATGAGTAATAGTATGGAAAAATGAGTAACACTATATAAAAATGGCCAAAAGAGGCCAAATCTGCGAATTTGACGAGTTCCCTGTAAGCGGACCCCGGGGTTCCTCGAATGTTTGGATCGCAGAGGGACCAAAAATCAGTGAGTAACAGTATAGAAAATGTCCAGAATAAGCCAAATATGCGTGTTTTGACGAGTTCCCCGTAATCAGACCACGGGCTTCCTCGAACGTTCGGATCGCAACGGGATCCGATATCAGTGAGTAACAGTATAGAAAACTGGCCAAAATAGGCCAAATCTATGAGTTTTGATGAGTTCCCCGTAACCGGACCTCGCGGTTCCTCGAACGTTCGGATCGCAGCGGAACCCAAAATCATTGAGTAATAGTATTCAAAAATGGCCAGAATAGGCCAAATGTGCAAGTTTTTACGAGTTCCCCGTAATCGGACCCCAGGGTTCCCCGAACGTTCGGATCGCAGAGGGACCAAAAATCAGTGAGTAACAGTATACAAAATGTACAGAATAAGCCAAATATGCGTGATTTGACGAGTTCCCCGTAATCGGACCACGGGCTTCCTCGAACGTTCGGATCGCAACGGGACCCGATATCAGTGAGTAACAGTATAGAAAACTGGCCAAAATAGGCCAAATCTGTGAGTTTTGACGAGTTCCCCGTAACCGGACCTCGCGGTTCTTCGAGCGTTCGGATCGCAGCGGGACCCAAAATCAGGGAGTAATACTATTCAAAAATGGCCAGAATAGGCCAAATGTGCGAGTTTTGACGAGTTCCCCGTAAGCGGACCCCGGGGTTCCCCGAACGTTTGGATCGCAGAGGGACCAAAAATCAGTGAGTAACAATATAGAAAATGTCCAGAATAAGCCACATATGCGTTTTTTGACGAGTTCCCCGTAATCGGACCACGGGCTTCCTCGAAAGTTCGGATCGCAACGGGACCCGATATCAGTGAGTAACAGTATAGAAAACTGGCCAAAAATAGGCCAAATCTATTAGTTTTGACGAGTTCCCCGTAACCGGACCTCGCGGTTCCTCGAACATTCGGATCGCAGCGGGACCCAAAATCAGTGAGTAATAGTATTCAAAAATGGCCAGAATAGGCAAATGTGCGAGTTTTGACGAGTTCCCCGTAAGCGGACCCCGGGGTTCCCCGAACGTTTGGATCGCAGCGGGACCAAAAATCAGTGAGTATCAGTATAGAAAATGTCCAGAATAAGCCAAATATACGTGTTTTGACGAGTTCCCCGTAATCGGACCACGGGCTTCCCCGAACGTTCAGATCGCAATGGGACCCTATATCAGTGAGTAATAGTATAGAAAACTGGCCAAAATAGGGCAAATCGGTGAGTTTTGACGAGTTCCCCGTAACCGGACCTCACGGTTCCTCAAACGTTCAGATCGCAGCGAGACCCAAAATAAGTGAGTAATAGTATTCAAAGATGGCCAGAATAGGCCAAATGTGCGAGTTTTGACGAGTTCCCCGTAAGCGGACCCCGGGGTTCCCCGAACGTTTGGATCACAGTGGGACCAAAAATCAGTGAGTATCAATATAGAAAATGTCCAGAATAAGCCAAATCTACGTGTTTTGACGAGTTCCCCGTAATCGGACCACGGGCTTCCCCGAACGTTCAGATCGCATCGGGACCCTATATCTGTGAGTAAGAGTATAGAAAACAGGCCAAAATAGGCCAAATCTGTGAGATTTGACGAGTTCCCCGTAACCGGACCTCGGGATTCCCCGAACGTTCGGATCACTGCGGGACCCATAATCAGTGAGTAATAGTATAGAAAAATGGCCAGAATAGGCCAAATCTGCGTCTTTTGTCGAGTTCCCCGTAATCGGACCCCGGGGTTCCCCGAACGTTTGGATTGCAGCGGGACCCGATATCAATGAGTAACAGTATAGAAAACTGGCTAGACTAGGCCAAATCTAAGAGTCTTGACGAGTTCCCCGTAATCGGACCCCAGGGTTCCCCAAGTGTTCAGATCGCAGCGGGACCAAAAATCAGTGAGTAATAGTATAGAAAAATGGCCAGAATAAGTGAAATCTGCGTGTTTTGACGAGTTCCCCGTAACCGGACCCTGGGCTTCCCCAAACGTTTGGATCGCAGCGGGACCAAAAATCAGTGACTAACAGTATAGAAAATGTCCAGAATAAGCCAAATATGCGTGTTTTGACGAGTTCCCCGTAATCGGACCATGGGCTTCCTCGAACGTTCGGATCGCAATGGGACCCGATATCAGTGAGTAACAGTATCGAAACCTGGCCAAAATAGGCCAAATCTGTAAGTTTTGACGAGATCCCCGTAACCGGACCTCGGGGTTCCTCGAACGTTCGGATCGCAGCGGGACCCAAAAGCAGTGACTAATAGTATTCAAAAATGGCCAGAATAGGCCAAATGTGCGAGTTTTGACGAGTTCCCCGTAATCGGACCCCGGGGTTCCCCGAACGTTTGGATTCCAGCGGGACCCGATATCAATGAGTAACAGTATAGAAAACTGGCTAGAATAGGCCAAATCTAAGAGTTTTGACGAGTTCCCCGTAATCGGACCCTAGGGTTCCGCAAGTGTTCGGATGGCTGCGGGACCAAAAATCAGTGAGTAATAGTATAGAAAAATGGCCAGAATAAGCGAAATCTGCGTGTTTTGACGAGTTCCCCGTAACCGGACCCCGGGCTTCCCCAAACGTTCGGATCGCAGCGGGACCAAAAATCAGTGAGTAACACTATAGAAAAATGGCCAGAATAGGCCAAACCTGCAAGTTTTGACGAGTTCCCTGTAAGCAGACCCCGGTTTTCCCCGAATGTTTGGATCGCAGCGGGACCTATAATCAGTGAGTAAGAGTATACAAAATGTCCAGAATAAGCCAAATCTGTGTGTTTTGACGAGTTCCCCATAATCGGACCACGGGGTTCCCCGAACGTTCGTATCGCAGCGGGACTCAAACTCAGTGAGTAATACTAGAGAAAAATGGCCAGAATAGGCCAAATCTACGAGTTTGGACGAGTTCCCCGTAAGCGGGCCCTGGGGTTCCCTGAACGTTTGGATCACAGCGGGACCAAAAATAAAGTGAGTAATAGTATAGAAAAATAACCAGAATAAGCCAAATCTGCGTGTTTTCACCAGTTCCCCGTAACTGGACCCCGGGCTTCCCCGAACGTTCGGATCGCAGCGACACCAAAAATCAGTGAGTAATAGTATAGAAAAATGGCCAGAATAAGCCAAATCTATGAGTTTTGACGAGTTCCCCCTAATCGGACCCCGGGGTTCCCCGAACGTTCGGAGCGCAACGGGACCAATAATCAGTGAGTAATAGTACAGAAAAATGAGTAACAGTATAGAAAAATGGCCAGAAGAGGCCAAATCTGCGAATTTTGACGAGTTCCCTGTCAACGGACCCCGGGATTCCCCGAACGTTTGGATCGCAGCGGGAACAAAAATCAGTGAGTAACAGTATAGAAAATGTCCAGAATAAGCCAAATATGCGTGTTTTGACGAGTTCACTGTAATCGGACCACGGGCTTCCTCGAACGTTCGGATCGCAACGGGACCCGATATCAATGAGTAACAGTATAGAAAACTGGCCAAAATAGGCCAAATTTGTGAGTTTTGACGAGTTCCCCGTAACCGGACCTCGCTGTTCCTCGAACGTTCGGATCGCAGCGGGACCCAAAATCAGTGAGTACTAGTATTCAAAAATGGCCAGAATAGGCCAAATGTGCGAGTTTTGACAGGTTCCCCGTAAGCAGACCCCGGGGTTCCCCTAACGTTTGGATCGCAGAGGGACCAAAAAACAGTGCGTAATAGTATAGAAAATGTCAAGAATAAGCCAAATATGCGTGTTTTGACGAGTTCCCCGTAAACGAACCCCAAGTTTCTCCGAACATTGAGATCGTAACGGGACCCAAAATGAGTGAGTAATTGTATAGAAAAATGGCCAGAATAGGCCAAATCTGCGTCTTTTGACGAGTTCCCCGTAATCGGACCCGAGGGTTCCCCGAACGTTCGGAAAGCAGCGGGACTCAATATCAGTGAGTAATAGTATAGAAAACTGGCCCGAATAGGTCAAATCTATGAGTTTTGATGAGCTCCCCGTAATCGGACCCCGAGGTTCCATGAACGTTCGGATCGCAGCGGGACCCGATATCAGTGAGTAATATAGAAAACTGGGCAGAATAGGCAAAATCTGCGAGTTTTGGCTTGTTCCCCATAATCGGACCACGGGGTTCCCCGAACATTCGGATCGCAGCGGGACTCAAACTCAGTGAGTAATAGTATAGAAAAATGGCAAGAATAGGCCAAATCTGCGAGTTTGGACGAGTTCCCCGTAAGCGGATTCTGGGGTTCCCCGAACGTTTGGATCGCAGCGGGACCAAAAATAAAGTGAGTAATAGTATAGAAAAATAAGCAGAATAAGCCAAATCTGCGTGTTTTCACCAGTTCCCCGTAACCGGACCCCGGGCTTCCCCAAACGTTCGGATCGCAGCGGGACCAAAAATCAGTGAGTAATAGTATAGAAAACTGGCTAGAATAGGTCAAATATGTGAGTTTTGATGAGCTCCCGTAATCGGACCCCGAGGTTCCATGAACGTTCGGATTGCAGCGGGACCCGATATCAGTGAGTAATAGTATAGACAACTAGGCAGAATAGGCAAAATCTGCTAATTTTGGCTTGTTCCACATAATCGGACCACGGGATTTCCCGAACATTCGGATCACAGCGGGACTCAAACTCAGTGAGTAATAGTATAGAAAAATGGCCAGAATAGGCCAAATCTGCGAGTTTGGACGAGTTCCCCGTAAGCGGATTCTGGGGTTCCCCGAAAATTTGGATCGCAGCGGGACCAAAAATAAAGTGAGTAATAATATAGAAAAATAACCAGAATAAGCCAAATCTGCGTGTTTTCACCAGTTCCCCGTAACCGGACACCGGGCTTCCTCGAACGTTCGGATCGTAGCGAGACCAAAAATCAATGAGTAATAGTATAGAAAAATGGCTAGAATAAGCCAAATCTACGAGTTTTGACGAGTTCCCCCTAATCGGACCCCGGGGTTCCCCGAACGTTCGGAGCGCAATGGGACCAATAATCAGTGAGTAATAGTATAGAAAAATGACTAACAGTATAGAAAAACGGGACCAATAATCTGCGAATTTGAGGACTCCCCTGTAAGCGGACCCCGGGATTCCCCGAACTTTTGGATCGTAGCAGGACCAAAAATCAGTGAGTAACTATATAGAAAATGTCCAGAATAAGCCAAATATGCTTGTTTTGACGAGTTCCCCATAATCGGACCACGGGCTTCCTCGAACGTTCGGATCGCAACGGGAGCCGATATCAGTGAGTAACAGTATAGAAAACTGGCCAAAATAGGCCAAATCGATGAGTTTTGACGAGTTCCCCGTAACCGGACCTCGCGGTTCCTCGAACGTTCGGATCGCAACGGGACCCAAAATCAGTGAGTTATAGTATTCAAAAATGGCCAGAATAGGCCAAATGTGTGAGTTTTGACGAGTTCCCCGTAATCGGACCACGGGCTTCCTCGAACGTTCGGATCGCAACGGGATCCGATATCAGTGGGTAACAGTATAGAAAACTGGCCAAAATAGGCCAAATCTATGAGTTTTAACGAGTTCCCCGAAACCGGACCTCGCGGTTCCTCGAACGTTCGGATCGCGGCGGGACCCAAGATCATTGAGTAATAGTATTCAAAAATGGCCAGAATAGGCCAAATGTGCGAGTTTTGACGAGTTCCCCGTAATCGGACCCGAGGGTTCCCCGAACGTTCGGAAAGCAGCGGGACTCAAAATCAGTGAGTAATAGTATAGAAAACTGGCCCGAATAGGTCAAATCTGTGAGTTTTGATGAGCTCCCCGTAATCGGACCCCGAGGTTCCATGAACGTTCGGATCGCAGCGGGACCCGATATCAGTGAGTAATATAGAAAACTGGGCAGAATAGGCAAAATCTGCGAGTTTTGGCTTGTTCCCCATAATGGGACCACGGGGTTCCCCGAACATTCGGATCGCAGCGGGAGTAAAACTCAGTGAGTAATAGTATAGAAAAATGGCCAAAATAGGCCAAATCTGCGAGTTTGGACGAGTTCCCCGTAAGCGGATTCTGGGGTTCCCCGAACGTTTGGATCGCAGCGGGACCAAAAATAAAGTGAGTAATAGTATAGAAAAATAACCAGAATAAGCCAAATCTGCGTGTTTTCACCTGTTCCCCGTAACCGGACCCCGGGCTTCCCCAAACGTTCGGATCGCAGCGGGACCAAAAATCAGTGAGTAATAGTATAGAAAACTGGCTAAAATAGGTCAAATATGTGAGTTTTGATGAGCTCCAGTAATCGGACCCCGAGGTTCCATGAACGTTCGGATCGCAGCGGGACCAGATATTAGTGAGTAATAGTATAGAAAACTGGGCAGAATAGGCAAAATCTGCGAGTTTTGGCGTGTTCCCCATAATCGGACCACGGGGTTCGCCGAACATTCGGATCGCAGCGGGACTCAAACTCAGTGAGTAATAGTATAGAAAAATGGCCAGAATAGGACAAATCTGCGAGTTTGGACGAGTTCCCCGTAAGCGGATTCTGGGGTTCCCCGAACGTTTGGATCGCAGCGGGACCAAAAATAAAGTGAGTAATAGTATAGAAAAATAACCAGAATAAGCCAAATCTGCGTGTTTTCACCAGTTCCCCATAACCGGACCCCGGGCTTCCCCGAACGTTCGGATCGCAGCGAGACCAAAAATCAGTGAGTAATAGTATAGAAAAATGGCCAGAATAAGCCAAATCTGCGAGTTTTGACGAGTTCCCCCTAATCGGACACCGGGGTTCCCCGAACGTTCGGAGCGCAACGGGACCCATAATCAATGAGTAATAGTATAGAAAAATGAGTAACAGTATAGAAAAATGGCCAAAAGAGGCCAAATCTGCGAATTTGACGAGTTCCCTGTAAGCGGACCCCGGGGTTCCTCGAACGTTTGGATCGCAGAGGGACCAAAAATCAGTGAGTAACAGTATAGAAAATGTCCAGAATAAGCCAAATATGCGTGTTTTGACGAGTTCCCCGTAATCGGACCACGGGCTTGCTCGAACGTTCGGATCGCAACGGGATCCGATATCAGTGAGTAACAGTATAGAAAACTGGCCAAAATAGGCCAAATCTGTGAGTTTTGAGGAGTTGCCCGTAACCGGACCTCACGGTTCCTCGAACGTTCGGATCGCAGCGGGACCCAAAATCAGTGAGTAATAGTATTCAAAAATGGCCAGAATAGGCCAAATGTGCGAGTTTTGACGAGTTCCCCGTAAGCGGACCCCGGGGTTCCCCGAACGTTTGGATCGCAGCGGGACCAAAAATCAGTGAGTAACAGTATAGAAAATGTCAAGAATAAGGCAAATCTACGTGTTTTGACGAGTTCCCCGTAATCGGACCACGGGCTTCCCCGAACGTTCAGATCGCAACGGGACCCTATATCAGTGACTAACTGTATAGAAAACTGGCCGAAATAGGCCAAATCTGTGAGTTTTGACGAGTTCCCCGTAACAGGACCTCACGGTTCCTCGAACATTCGTATCGCAGCTGGACCCAAAATAAGTGAGTAATAGTATTCAAAGATGGCGAGAATAGGCCAAATGTGCGAGTTTTGACGAGTTCCCCGTAAGCGGACCCCGGGGTTCCCCGAACGTTTGGATCGCAGCAGGACCAAAAATCAGGGAATAACAGTATAGAAAATGTCCAGAATAAGCCAAGTCTACGTGTTTTGACGAGTTCCCCGTAATCGGACCACGGACTTCCCCGAACGTTCAGATCGCATCGGGACCCTATATTAGTGAGTAAAAGTATAGAAAACAGGCCAAAATAGGCCAAATCAGTGAGATTTGACGAGTTCCCCGTAACCGGACCTCGGGGTTCCCCGAACGTTTGGATCGCAGCGGGACCCATCATCAGTGAGTAATAGTATAGAAAAATGGCCAGAATAGGCCAAATCTGCGTCTTTTGACGAGTTCCCCGTAATCGGACCCTAGGGTTCCGCAAGTGTTCGGATGGCAGCGGGACCAAAAATCAGTGAGTAATAGTATAGAAAAATGGCCAGAATAAGCGAAATCTGCGTGTTTTGACGAGTTCCCCGTAATCGGACCCCGGGCTTCCCCAAACATTTGGATCGCAGCGGGACCAAAAATTAGTGACTAACAGTATAGAAAATGTCCAGAATAAGCCAAATATGCGTGTTTTGACGAGTTCCCCGTAATCGGACCATGGGCTTCCTCGAACGTTCGGATCGCAACGGGACCCGATATCAGTGAGTAACAGTATAGAAAACTGGCCAAAATAGGCCAAATCTGTGAGTTTTGGCGAGATCCCCGTAACCGGACCTCGGGGTTACTCGAACGTTCGGATCGCAGCGGGACCAAAAAGCAGTGAGTAATAGTATTCAAAAATTGCCAGAATAGGCCAAATGTGCGAGTTTTGACGAGTTCCCCGTAAGCGGACAACATTTTGATCGCAGCGGGACCAAAAATCAGTGAGTTACAGTATAGAAAATGTCCAGAATAAGCCAAATATGCGTGTTTTGACGAGTTCCCCGTAATCGGACCACGGGCTTCCTCGAACGTTCGGATCGCAACGGGATCCGATATCAGTGAGTAACAGTATAGAAAACTGGCCAAAATAGGCCAAATCTATGAGTTTTGACGAGTTCCCCGTAACCGGACCTCGCGGTTCCTCGAACGTTCGGATCGCAGCGGAACCCAAAATCATTGAGTAATAGTGCTCAAAAATGGTCAGAATAGGCCAAATGTGCAAGTTTTGACGAGTTCCCCGTAAGCGGACCCCGGGGTTCCCCGAACGTTCGGATCGCAGAGGGACCAAAAATCAGTGAGTAAAAGTATAGAAAATGTCCAGAATAAGCCAAATATGCGTGTTTTGACGAGTTCCCCGTAATCGGACCACGGGCTTCCTCGAACGTTCGGATCGCAACGGGACCCGATATCAGTGAGTAACAGTATAGAAAACTGGCCAAAATAGGCCAAATCTGTGAGTTTTGACGAGTTCCCCGTAACCGGACCTCGCGGTTCCTCGAACGTTCGGATCGCAGCGGGACCCAAAATCAGTGAGTAATAGTATTCAAAAATGGCCAGAATAGGCCAAATGTGCGAGTTTTGACGAGTTCCCCGTAAGCGGACCTCGGGGTTCCCCGAACGTTTGGATCGCAGCGGGACCAAAAATCAGTGAGTAACAGTATAGAAAATGTCAAGAATAAGGCAAATCTACGTGTTTTGACGAGTTCCCCGTAATCGGACCACGAGCTTCCCCGAACGTCCAGATCGCAACGGGACCCTATATCAGTGAGTAACTGGATAGAAAACTGGCCGAAATAGGCCCAATCTGTGAGTTTTGACGAGTTCCCCGTAACCGGACCTCACGGTTCCTCGAACATTCGGATCGCAGCTGGACCCAAAATAAGTGAGTAATAGTATTCAAAGATGGCCAGAATAGGCCAAATGTGCGAGTTTTGACGAGTTCCCCGTAAGCGGACCCCGGGGTTCCCCGAAAGTTTGGATTGCAGCAGGACCAAAAATCAGGGAATAACAGTATAGAAAATGTCAAGAATAAGCCAAGTCTACGTGTTTTGACGAGTTCCCCGTAATCGGACCACGGACTTCCCCGAACGTTCAGATCGCATCGGGACCCTATATTAGTGAGTAAAAGTATAGAAAACAGGCCAAAATAGGCCAAATCAGTGAGATTTGACGAGTTCCCCGTAACCGGACCTCGGGGTTCCCCGAACGTTCGGATCGCAGCGGGACCCATCATCAGTGAGTAATAGTATTGAAAAATGGCCAGAATAGGCCAAATCTGCGTCTTTTGACGAGTTCACCGTAATCGGACCCCGGGGTTCCCCGAACGTTTGGATTGCAGCGGGACCCGATATCAATGAGTAACAGTATAGAAAAATGGCAAGACTAGGCCAAATCTACGAGTTTTGACGAGTTCACCGTAATCGGACCCCAGGGTTCCCCAAGTGATCGGATCGCAGCGGGACCAAAAATCAGTGAGTAATAGTATAGAAATATGGCCAGAATAAGCGAAATCTGCGTGTTTTGACAAGTTCCCCGTAACCGGACCCCGGGCTTCCCCAAACGTTTGGATCGCAGCGGGACCAAAAATTAGTGACTAACAGTATAGAAAATGTCCAGAATAAGCCAAATATGCGTGTTTTGACGAGTTCCCCGTAATCGGACCATGGGCTTCCTCGAACGTTCGGATCGCAATGGGACCCGATATCAGTGAGTAATAGTATAGAAAATTGGCCAAAATAGGCCAAATTTGTGATTTTATGCGAGATCCCCGTAACCGGACCTCGGGGTTACTCGAACGCTCGGATCGCAGCGGGACCCAAAAGCAGTGAGTAATAGTATTAAAAAATGGCCAGAATAGGCCAAATGTGCGAGTTTTGATGAGTTCGCCGTAAGCGGACAACATTTTGATCGCAGCGGGACCAAAAATCAGTGAGTAACAGTATAGAAAATGTCCAGAATAAGCCAAATCTACGTGTTTTGACGACTTCCCTGTAATCGGACCACGGGCTTCCTCGAACGTTCAGATCACAACGGGACCCGATATCAGTGAGTAACAGTACAGAAAACAGGCCAAAATAGGCCAAATTTGTGCGATTTAATGAGTTCCCCGTAACCAGACCTCGGGGTTCCCCGAACGTTCGGATCGCAGCGGGACCCATAATCAGTAAGTAATAGTATAGAAAAATGGCCAGAATAGGCCAAATCTGCGTCTTTTGACGAGTTCCCCGTAATCGGACCCTAGGGTTCCGCAAGTGTTCGGATGGCAGCGGGACCAAAAATCAGTGAGTAATAGTATAGAAAAATGGCCAGAATAAGCGAAATCTGCGTGTTTTGACGAGTTCCCCGTAACCAGACCCCGGGCTTCCCCAAACAATTGGATCGCAGCGGGACCAAGAATTAGTGACTAACAGTATAGAAAATGTCCAGAATAAGCCAAATATGCGTGTTTTGACGTGTTCCCCGTAATCGGACCATGGGCTTCCTCGAACGTTCGGATCGCAACGGGACCCGATATCAGTGAGTAACAGTATAGAAAACTGGCCAAAATAGGCCAAATCTGTGAGTTTTGGCGAGATCCCCGTAACCGGACCTCGGGGTTACTCGAACGTTCGGATCGCAGCGGGACCAAAAAGCAGTGAGTAATAGTATTCAAAAATTGCCAGAATAGGCCAAATGTGCGAGTTTTGACGAGTTCCCCGTAAGCGGACAACATTTTGATCGCAGCGGGACCAAAAATCAGTGAGTTACAGTATAGAAAATGTCCAGAATAAGCCAAATATGCGTGTTTTGACGAGTTCCCCGTAATCGGACCACGGGCTTCCTCGAACGTTCGGATCGCAACGGGATCCGATATCAGTGAGTAACAGTATAGAAAACTGGCCAAAATAGGCCAAATCTATGAGTTTTGACGAGTTCCCCGTAACCGGACCTCGCGGTTCCTCGAACGTTCGGATCGCAGCGGAACCCAAAATCATTGAGTAATAGTATTCAAAAATGGCCAGAATAGGCCAAATGTGCAAGTTTTGACGAGTTCCCCGTAAGCGGACCCCGGGGTTCCCCGAACGTTCGGATCGCAGAGGGACCAAAAATCAGTGAGTAACAGTATACAAAATGTCCAGAATAAGCCAAATATGCGTGTTTTGACGAGTTCCCCGTAATCGGACCACGGGCTTCCTCGAACGTTCGGATCGCAACGGGACCCGATATCAGTGAGTAACAGTATAGAAAACTGGCCAAAATAGGCCAAATCTGTGAGTTTTGACGAGTTCCCCGTAACCGGACCTCGCGGTTCCTCGAACGTTCGGATCGCAGCGGAACCCAAAATCATTGAGTAATAGTATTCAAAAATGGCCAGAATAGGCCAAATGTGCGAGTTTTGACGAGTTCCCCGTAAGCGGACCCCGGGGTTCCCCGAATGTTTGGATCGCAGAGGGACCAAAAATCAGTGAGTAACAGTATAGAAAATGTCCAGAAGAAGCCAAATATGCGTGTTTTGACGAGTTCCCCGTAATCGGACCACGGGCTTCCTCGAACGTTCGAATCGCAATGGGACCCGATATCAGTGAGTAACAGTATAGAAATCTGGCCAAAATAGGCCAAATCTGTGAGTTTTGACGA
Organism: Hordeum marinum; assembly: GCA_022496015.1. Lineage (NCBI taxonomy): Eukaryota > Viridiplantae > Streptophyta > Magnoliopsida > Poales > Poaceae > Hordeum > Hordeum marinum. The sequence continues at coordinate 1,545,606 of CM039675.1, read as the reverse complement.
GTTCCCCGTAACCGGACCTCGCGGTTCCTCGAATGTTCGGATCGCAGCGGGACCCAAAATCAGTGAGTAATAGTATTCAAAAATGGCCAGAATAGGCCAAATGTGCGAGTTTTGACGAGTTCCCCGTAAGCGGACCCCGGGGTTCCCCGAACGTTTGGATCGAAGCGGGACCAAAAATCAGTGAGTAACAGTATAGAAAATGTGCAGAATAAGCCAAATCTACGTGTTTTGACGAGTTCCCCGTAATCGGACCACGGGCTTCCCCGAACGTTCAGATCGCATCGGGACCCGATATCAATGAGTAACAGTACAGAAAACAGGCCAAAATAGGCCAAATCTGTGAGATTTGACGAGTTCCCCGTAACCGGACCTCGGGGTTCCCCGAACGTTCGGATCGCAGCGGGACCCATAATCAGTGAGTAATAGTATAGAAAAATGGCCAGAATAGGCCAAATCTGCGTCTTTTGACGAGTTCCCCGTAATCGGACCCTAGGGTTCCGCAAGTGTTCGGATGGCAGCGGGACCAAAAATGAGTGAGTAATAGTATAGAAAAATGGCCAGAATAAGCGAAATCTGCGTGTTTTGACGAGTTCCCCGTAACCGGACCCCGGGCTTCCCCAAACGTTCGGATCGCAGCGGGACCAAAAATCAGTGAGTAATAGTATAGAAAACTGGCTAAAATATGCCAAATCTGCGTGTTTTGACGAGTTCCCCGTAATCGGGCCCCGGGGTTCCCCAAACGTTCGTATCGCAAAGAGCTCCAAAATCAATGAGTAACAGTATAGAAAAATGGCCAGAATTAGCGAAATCTGCGTGTTTTAACGAGTTCCCCGTAACTGGACCCCGGGCTTCCCCAAACGTTCGGATCGCAGCGGGACCAAAAATCAGTGAGTAATAGTATAGAAAACTGGCTAGAATATGCCAAATCTGCGTGTTTTGACGAGTTCCCCGTAATCGGGCCCCGGGGTTCCCCGAACGTTCGGATCGCAAAGAGCAGCAAAATCAATGAGTAATAGTATAGAAAAATCGCCAGAATAGGCCAAATCTGTGAGTTTTGACGAGTTCCCCGTAGGCGGACCCCGGGGTTCCCCGAATGGTTGGGTCACAGGGGGACCAATAATCAGTGAGTAAGAGTATACAAAATGTCCAGCATAAGCCAAATCTGCGTGTTTTGACGAGTTCCCCATAATTGGACCACGGGGTTCCCCGAACGTTCGGATCGCAGCGTGACTCAAACTCAGTGAGTAATAGTATAGAAAAATGGCCACAATAGGCCAAATCTGCGAGTTTGGACGAGTTCCCCATAAGCGGACCCTAGGGTTCCCCGAACGTTTGGATCGCAGCGGGACCAAAAATAAAGTGAGTAATAGTATAGAAAACGCCAGAATAAGCCAAATATGCGTGTTTTGACGAGTTCCCGGTAACCGGACCCCGGGCTTCCCTGAACGTTCGGAATGCAACGAGACCAAAAATCAGTGAGTAATAGTATAGAAAAATGGCGAGAATAAGCCAAATCTGCGAGTTTTGAGGAGTTCCCCCTAATCGGACCCCGGGGTTCCTCGAACGTTCGGAGCGCAATGGGACCCATAATCAGTGAGTAAGAGTATAGAAAAATGAGTAACAGTATAGAAAAATGGCCAGAAGAGGCCAAATCTTCGAATTTTGACGAGTTCCATGTAAGCGGACCCCGGGATTCCCCGAACGTTTGGATCACAGCGGGAACAAAAATCAGTGAGTAACAGTATAGAAAATGTCTTGAATAAGCCAAATATGCGTGTTTTGACGAGTTCCCCGTAATCGGACCATGCGCTTCCTCGAACGTTCGGATCGCAACGGGACCCGATATTAGTGAGTAACAGTATAGAAAACTGGCCAAAATAGGCCAAATCTGTGAGTTTTGATGAGTTCCCCGTAACCGGACCTCGCGGTTCCTCGAACGTTCGGATCGTTGCGGGACCCAAAATCAGTGAGTAATAGTATTCAAAAATGGCCGGAATAGGCCGAATGTGCGAGTTTTGACGAGTTTTCCGTAAGCGGACCCCGGGGTTCCCCGAACGTTTGGATCGCAGAGGGACCAAAAATCAGTGCGTAACAGTATAGAAAATGTCCAGAATAAGCCAAATATGCGTGTTTTCACGAGTTCCCAGTAAACGAACCCCAAGTTTCTCTGAACATTGAGATCGTAACGGGACCCAAAATGAGTGAGTAATAGTATAGAAAAATGGCCAGAATAGGCCAAATCTGCGTCTTTTGACGAGTTCCCCGTAATTGGACCCGAGGGTTCCCCGAACGTTCGGAAAGCAGCGGGACTCAAAATCAGTGAGTAATAGTATAGAAAACTTGCCAGAATAGGTCAAATCTATGAGTTTTGATGAGCTCCCCGTAATCGGACCCCGGGGTTCCATGAACGTTCGGATCGCAGCAAGACCCGATATCAGTGAGTAATAGTATACAAAACTGGGTAGAATAGGCAAAATCTGCGAGTTTTGGCTTGTTCCCCATAATCGGACCACGGGGTTCCCCGAACATTCGGATCGCAGCGGGACTCAAACTCAGTGAGTAATAGTATAGAAAAATGGCCAGAATAGGCCAAACCTGCGAGTTTGGACGAGTTCCCCGTAAGCGGATTCTGGGGTTCCCCGAACGTTTGGATCGCAGCGGGACCAAAAATAAAGTGAGTAATAGTATAGAAAAATAACCAGAATAAGCCAAATCTGCGTGTTTTCACCAGTTCCCCGTAACCGGACCCCGGGCTTCCCCGAACGTTCGGATCGCAGCGAGACCAAAAATCAATGAGTAATAGTATAGAAAAATGGCAAGAATAAGCCAAATCTGCGAGTTTTGACGAGTTCCCCCTAATCGGACCCCGGGGTTCCCCGAACGTTTGGAGCGCAACGGGACCCATAATCAGTCAGTAATAGTATAGAAAAATGAGTAACAGTATAGAAAAATGGCCAGAAGAGGCCAAATCTGCGAATTTTGACGAGTTCCCTGTAAGCGGACCCCGGGATTCCCCGAACTTTTGGATCGTAGCAGGACCAAAAATCAGTGAGTAACAATATAGAAAATGTCCAGAATAAGCCAAATATGCTTGTTTGGACGAGTTCCCCGTAATCGGACCACGAGCTTCCTCGAACATTCGGATCGCAACGGGACCCGATATCAGTGAGTAACAGTATAGAAAACTGGCCAAAATAGGCCAAATCTATGAGTTTCGACGAGTTCCCTGTAACTGGACCTCGCGGTTCCTCGAACGTTCGGATAGCAGTGGGACCCAAAATCAGTGAGTAATAGTATTCAAAAATGGCCAGAATAGGCCAAATGTGCGAGTTTTGACGAGTTCCCCGTAAGCGGACCCGGGGGTTCCCCGAACGTTTGGATCGCAGAGGGACCAAAAATCAGTGAGTAACAGTATAGAAAATGTCCAGAATAAGCCAAATATGCGTGTTTTGACGAGTTCCCCGTAATCGGACCACGGGCTTCCTCGAACGTTCGGATCGCAACGGGACCTGATATCAGTGAGTAACAGTATAGAAAACTGGCCAAAATAGGCCAAATCTATGAGTTTTGATGAGTTCCCCGTAACCAGACCTCGCGGTTCCTCGAACGTTCGGATCGCAGCGGGACCCAAAATCATTGAGAAATAGTATTCAAAAAGGGCCAGAGTAGGCCAAATGTGCGAGTTTTGACGAGTTCCCCGTAACCGGACCCCGGGGTTCCCCGAATGTTTGGATCGCAGAGGGACCAAAAATCAGTGAGTCACAGTATAGAAAATGTCCAGAAGAAGCCAAATATGCGTGTTTTGACGAGTTCCCCGTAATCGGACCACGGGCTTCCTCGAACATTCGAATCGCAACGGGACCCGATATCAGTGAGTAACAGTATAGAAAACTGGCCAAAATAGGCCAAATCTGTGAGTTTTGACGAGTTCCCCGTAACCGGACCTCGCGGTTCCTCGAACGTTCGGATCGCAGCGGGACCCAAAATCAGTGAGTAATAGTATTCAAAAATGGCCAGAATAGGCCAAATGTGCGAGTTTTGACGAGTTCCCCGTAAGCGGACCCCGGGGTTCCCCGAAAGTTTGGATCGAAGCGGGACCAAAAATCAGTGAGTAACAGTATAGAAAATGTCCAGAATAAGCCAAATCTACGTGTTTTGACGAGTTCCCCGTAATCGGACCACGGGCTTCCCCGAACGTTCAGATCGCATCGGGACCCTATATTAGTGAGTAACAGTATAGAAAACAGGCCAAAATAGGCGAAATCTGTGAGATTTGACGAGTTCCCCGTAACCGGACCTCGGGGTTCCCCGAACGTTCGGATCACAGCGGGACCCATAATCAGTGAGTAATAGTATAGAAAAATGGCCAGAATATGCCAAATCTGCGTCTTTTGACGAGTTCCCCATAATCGGACCCCGGGGTTCCCCGAACGTTTGGATTGCAGCGGAACCCGATATCAATGAGTAACAGTATAGAAAACTGGCCAGACTAGGCCAAATCTACGAGTTTTGACGAGTTCCCCATAATCGGACCCCAGGGTTCCCCAAGTGATCGGATCGCAGCGGGACCAAATATCAGTGAGTAATAGTATAGAAAAATGGCCAATCTGCGTGTTTTGACGAGTTCGCCATAACCGAACCCCGGGCTTCCCCAAACGTTTGGATTGCAACGTGACCAATAATTAGTGACTAACAGTATAGAAAATGTCCACAATAAGCCAAATATGCGTTTTTTGACGAGTTCCCCGCAATCGGACCGTGGGCTTCCTCGAACGTTAGGATCGCAACGGGACCCGATATCAGTGAGTAACTGTATAGAAAACTGGCCAAAATAGGCCAAATCTGTGAGTTTTGACGAGATCCCCGTAACCGGACCTCGGGGTACCTCGAACGTTCGGATCGCAGCGGGACCCAAAAGCAGTGAGTAAGAGTATTCAAAAATGGCCAGAATAGGCCAAATGTACAAGTTTTGACGAGTTCCCCATAAGCGGACCCCGCGGTTCCCCTAATGTTTTGATCGCAGCGGGACCAAAAATCAGTGAGTAACAGTATAGAAAATGTCCAGAATAAGCCAAATCTACGTGTTTTGACGAGTTCCCCGTAACCGGACCTCGGGGTTCCCCGAACGTTCGGATCGCAGCGGGACCCATAATCAGTGAGTAATAGTATAGAAAAATGGCCAGAATAGGCCAAATCTGCGTCTTTTGACGAGTTCCCCGTAATCGGACCCTAGGGTTCCGCAAGTATTCGGATGGCAGCGGGACCAAAAATGAGTGAGTAATAGTATAGAAAAATGGCCAGAATAAGCAAAATTTGCGTGTTTTGACGAGTTCCCCGTAACCGGACCCCGGGCTTCCCCAAACGTTTGGATCGCAGCGGGACCAAAAATCAGTGAGTAACAGTATAGAAAATGTCCAGAATAAGCCAAATATGCGTGTTTTGACGAGTTCCCCGTAATCGGACCACGGGCTTCCTCGAACATTCGGATCGCAACGGGTCCTGATATCAGTGAGTAACAGTATAGAAAACTGGCCAAAATAGGCCAAATCTATGAGTTTTGATGAGTTCCCCGTAACCAGACCTCGCGGTTCCTCGAACGTTCGGATCGCAGCGGGACCCAAAATCATTGAGAAATAGTATTCAAAAAGGGCCAGAGTAGGCCAAATATGCGAGTTTTGATGAGTTCCCCGTAAGCGGACCCCGGGGTTCCCCGAATGTTTGGATCGCAGAGGGACCAAAAATCAGTGAGTAACAGTATAGAAAATGTCCAGAAGAAGCCAAATATGCGTGTTTTGACGAGATCCCCGTAATCGGACCACGGGCTTCCTCGAACATTCGAATCGCAACGGGACCCGATATCAGTGAGTAACAGTATAGAAAACTGGCCAAAATAGGGCAAATCTGTGAGTTTTGACAAGTTCCCCGTAACCGGACCTCGCGGTTCCTCGAACGTTCGGATCGCAGCGGGACCCAAAATCAGTGAGTAATAGTATTCAAAAATGGCCAGAATAGGCCAAATGTGCGAGTTTTGACGAGTTCCCCGTAAGCGGACCCCAGGGTTCACCGAACGTTTGGATCGAAGCGGGACCAAAAATCAGTGAGTAACAGTATAGAAAATGTCCAGAATAAGCCAAATCTACGTGTTTTGACGAGTTCCCCGTAATCGGACCACGGGCTTCCCCGAACATTCAGATCGCATCGGGACCCTATATTAGTGAGTAACAGTATAGAAAACAGGCCAAAATAGGCGAAATCTGTGAGATTTGACGAGTTCCCCGTAACCAGACCTCGGGGTTCCCCGAACGTTCGGATCGCAGCAGGACCCATAATCAGTGAGTAATAGTATAGAAAAATGGCCAGAATATGCCAAATCTGCGTCTTTTGACGAGTTCCCCATAATCGGACCCCGGGGTTCCCCGAACGTTTGGATTGCAGCGGAACCCGATATCAATGAGTAACAGTGTAGAAAACTGGCCAGACTAGGTCAAATCTACGAGTTTTGACGAGTTCCCCGTAATCGGACCCCAGGGTTCCCCAAGTGATCGGATCGCAGCGGGACCAAAAATCAGTGAGTAATAGTATAGAAAAATGGCCAATCTGCGTGTTTTGACGAGTTCGCCGTAACCGAACCCCGGGCTTCCCCAAACGTTTGGATTGCAACGGGACCAATAATTAGTGACTAACAGTATAGAAAATGTCCACTATAAGCCAAATATGCGTTTTTTGACGAGTTCCCCGCAAACGGACCATGGGCTTCCTCGAACGTTCGGATCGCAACGGGACCCGATATCAGTGAGTAATAGTATAGAAAACTGGCCAAAATAGGCCAAATCTGTGAGTTTTGACGAGATCCCCGTAACCGGACCTCGGGGTACCTCGAACGTTCGGATCGCAGCGGGACCCAAAAGCAGTGAGTAAGAGTATTTAGAAATGGCCAGAATAGGCCAAATGTACGAGTTTTGACGAGTTCCCCGTAAGCGGACCCCGCGGTTCCCCTAATGTTTTGATCGCAGCGGGACCAAAAATCAGTGAGTAACAGTATAGAAAATGTCCAGAATAAGCGAAATCTACGTGTTTTGACTAGTTCCCCGTAACAGGACCTCGGGGTTCCCCGAACGTTCGGATCGCAGCAGGACCCATAATCAGTGAGTAATAGTAGAGAAAAATGGCCAGAATAGGCCAAATCTGCGTCTTTTGACGAGTTCCCCGTAATCGGACCCTAGGGTTCCGCAAGTATTCAGATGGAAGCGGGACCAAAAATGAGTGAGTAATAGTATAGAAAAATGGCCAGAATAAGCAAAATTTGCGTGTTTTGACGAGTTCCCCGTAACCGGACCCCGGGCTTCCCCAAACGTTCGGATCGCAGCGGGACCAAAAATCAGTGAGTAATAGTATAGAAAACTGGCTAAAATATGCCAAGTCTACTTGTTTTGATGAGTTCCCCGTAATCGGGCCCCGGGGTTCCCCGAACGTTCGGATCGCAAAGAGCACCAAAATCAATGAGTAACAGTATAGAAAAATCGCCAGAATAGGCCGAATCTGCGAGTTTTGACGAGTTCCCCGTAAGCGGACCCCGGTTTTCCCCGAATGTTTGGATCGCAGCGGGACCAATAATCAGAGAGTAAGAGTATACAAAAGGTCCAGAATAAGCCAAATATGCGTGTTTTGACGAGTTCCCCATAATCGGACCACGGGGTTCCCCGAACGTTCGGATCGCAGCGGGACTCAAACTCAGTGAGTAATAGTATAGAAAAATGTACAGAATAGGCCAAATCTGCGAGTTTGGACGAGTTCCCCATAAGAGGACCCTGGGGTTCCCCGAACGTTTGGATCGCAGCGGGACCAAAAATAAAGTGAGTAATAGTATAGAAAAATAACCAGAATAAGCCAAATCTGCGTGTTTTCACCAGTTCCCCGTAACCGGACCCCGGGCTTCCCCGAACGTTCGGATCGCAGCGTGACCAAAAAATCAGTGAGTAATAGTATAGAAAAATGGCCAGAATAAGCCAAATCTGCGAGTTTTGACGAGTTCCCCCTAATCGGACCCCGGGGTTCCCCGAACGTTCGGAGCGCAACGGGACCCATAATCAGTGAGTAATAGTATAGAAAAATGAGTAACAATATAGAAAAATGGCCAGAAGAGGCCAAATCTGCGAATTTTGACGAGTTCCCGGTAAGCGGACCCCGGGATTCCCCGAACGTTTGGATCGCAGCGGGAACAAAAATCAGAGAGTAACAGTATAGAAAATGTCCAGAATAAGCCAAATATGCGTGTTTTGACGAGTTCCCCGTAATCGGACCACGGGCTTCCTCGAACGTTCGGATCGCAACGGGACCCGATATCAGTGAGCAATAGTATAGAAAACTGGCCAAAATAGGCCAAATCTATGAGTTTCACGAGTTCCCCGTAACCGGACCTCGCGGTTCCTTGAACGTTCGGATCGCAGCGGGACCCAAAAGCAGTGAGTAATAGTATTCAAAAATGGCCAGAATAGGCCAAATGTGCGAGTTTTGACGAGTTCCCCGTAAGCGGACCCCGGGGTTCCCCGAACGTTTGCATCGTAGAGGGACCAAAAATCAGTGAGTAAAAGTATAGAAAATGTCCAGAATAAGCGAAATATGCATGTTTTAACGAGTTCCCCGTAATCGGACCACGGGCTTCCTCGAACGTTCGGATCGCAACGGGACCCGATATCAGTGAGTAACAGTATAGAAAACTGGCCAAAATAGGCCAAATCTGTAAGTTCTGATGAGTTCCCCGTAACCGGACCTCGCGGTTCCTCGAACGTTCGGATCGCAGCGGGACCCAAAATCAGTGAGTAATAGTATTCAAAAATGGCGAGAATACGCCAAATGTGCGAGTTTTGACGAGTTCCCCGTAAGCGGACCCCGGGGTTCCCCGAACGTTTGGATCGCAGCGGGACTAAAAATCAGTGAGTAACAGTATAGAAAATGTCCAGAATAAGCCAAATCTACGTGTTTTGACGAGTTCCCCGTAATCGGACCACGGGCTTCCCCGAACGTTCAGATCGCAACGGGACCCTATATCAGTGAGTAACAGTATAGAAAACTGGCCAAAATAGGCCAAATCTGTGAGTTTTGACGAGTTCCCCGTAACCGGACCTCACGGTTCCTCGAACGTTCGAATCGCAGCGGGACCCAAAATCAGTGAGTAATAGTATTCAAAAATGGCCAAAATAGGCCAAATGTGCGAGTTTTGACGAGTTCCCTGTAAGCGGACCCCAGGGTTCCGCCAACGTTTGGATCGCAGGAGGACCAAAAATGAGTGAGTAACAGTATAGAAAATGTCCAGAATAAGCCAAATCTACGTGTTTTGACGAGTTCCCCGTAATCGGACCACGCGCATCCCCGAACGTTCAGATCGCATCGGGACCCTATATCAGTGAGTAACAGTATAGAAAACAGGCCAAAATAGGCCAAATCTGTGAGATTTGACGAGTTCCCCGTAACCGGACCTCGGGGTTCCCCGAACGTTCGGATCGCAGCGGGACCCATAATCAGTGAGTAATAGTATAGAAAAATGGCCAGATTTGGCCAAACCTGCGTCTTTGAAGAGTTCCCCATAATAGGACCTCGGGGTTCCCCGAACGTTTGGATTGCAGCGGGACCCGATATCAATGAGTTTTGACGAGTTCCCCGTAATCGGACCCGAACAGTATAGAAAACTGGCCAGACTAGGCCAAATCTACGAGTGTTGACGAGTTCCCCGTAATCGGACCCCAGGGTTCCCCAAGTGATCGGATCGTAGCGGGACCAAAAATCAGTGAGTAATAGTATAGAAAAATGGCCAGAATAAGCGAAATCTGCGTGTTTTGACGAGTTCCCCGTAACCGGACCCCGGGCTTCCCAAAACGTTTGGATCGCAGCGGGACCAAATATCAGTGACTAACAGTATAGAAAATGTCCAGAATAAGCCAAATATGCGTGTTTTGACGAGTTCCCCGTAATCGGACCATGGGCTTCCTCGAACGTTCGGATCGCAATGGGACCCGATATCAGTGAGTAACAGTATAGAAAACAGGCCAAAATAGGCCAAATCTGTGAGATTTGACTAGTTCCCCATAACCGGACGTCGGGGTTCCCCGAACGTTTGGATTGCAGCGGGACCCGATATCAATGAGTAACAGTATAGAAAACTGGCGAGACTAGGCCAAATCTACGAGTTTTGACGAGTTCCCCGTAATAGGACCCCAGGGTTCCCCAAGTGATCGGATCGCAGCGGGACCAAATATCAGTGAGTAATAGTATAGAAAAATGGCAAGAATAAGCCAAATCTGCGAGTTTTGACTAGTTCCCCCTAATCGGACCCCGGGGTTCCCCGAACGTTCGGAGCGCAACGGGACCCATAATCAGTGAGTAATAGTATAGAAAACTTGCCAGAATAGGTCAAATCTGTGAGTTTTGATGAGCTCCCCGTAATCGCACCCCGGGGTTCCATGAACGTTCGGATCGCAGCGGGACCCGATATCAGTGAGTAATAGTATGGAAAACTGGGTAGAATAGGCAAAATCTGCGAGTTTTGGCTTGTTCCCCATAATCGGACCACGGGGTTCCCCGAACATTCGGATCGCAGCGGGACTCAAACTCAGTGAGTAATAGTATAGAAAAATGGCCAGAATAGGCCAAATATGCGAGTTTGGACGAGTTCCCCGTAAGCGGACTCTGGGGTTCCCCGAACGTTTGGATCGCAGCGGGACCAAAAATAAAGTGAGTAATTGTATAGAAAAATAACCAGAATAAGCCAAATCTACGTGTTTTCACCAGTTCCCCGTAACCGGACCCCGTGCTTCCCCGAACGTTCGGATCGTAGCGAGACCAAAAATCAGTGAGTAATAGTATAGAAACATGGCCAGAATAAGCCAAATCTGCGAGTTTTGACGAGTTCCCCCTAATCGGACCCCGGGTTCCCCGAACGTTCGGAGCGCAACGGGACCCATAATCAGTGAGTAATAGTATAGAAAAATGAGTAACAGTTTAGAAAATTGGGCAGAAGAGGCCAAATCTGCGAATTTTGACGAGTTCCCTGTAAGCGGACCCAGGGATTCCCCGAACGTTTGGATCGCAGCGGGAACAAAAATCAGTGAGTAACAGTATAGAAAATGTCCAGAATAAGCCAAATATGCGTGTTTTGACGAGTTCCCCGTAATCGGACCACGGGCTTCCTCGAACGTTCGGATCGCAACGGGACCCGATATCAGTGAGTAACAGTATAGAAAACTGGCCAAAATAGGCCAAATGTGTGAATTTTGTCGAGTTCCCCGTAACCGGACCTCGCGGTTCCTCGAACGTTCGGATCGCAGCGGGACCCAAAATCAGTGAGTAATAGTATTCAAAAATGGCCGGAATAGGCCAAATGTGCGAGTTTTGACGATTTCCCCGTAAGCGGACCCCGGGGTTCCCCGAACGTTTGGATCGCAGAGCGACCAAAAATCAGTGAGTAACAGTATAGAAAATGTCCAGAATAAGCCAAATATGCGTGTTTTGACGAGTTCCCCGTAATCGGACCACGGGCTTCCTCGAACGTTCAGAAAGCAACGGGACTCGATATCTGTGAGCAACAGTATAGAAAACTGGCAAAAATAGGCCAAATCTATGAGTTTTGACGAGTTCCCCGTAACCGGACCTCGCGGTTCCTCGAACGTTCGGATCGCAGCGGGACCCGATATCAGTGAGTAACAGTATAGAAAACTGGCCAAAATAGGCCAAATCTGTGAATTTTGACGAGTTCCCCGTAACCGGACCTCGCGGTTCCTCGAACGTTCGGATCGCAGCGGGACCCAAAATCAGTGAGTAATAGTATTCAAAAATGGCCAGAATAGGCCAAATGTGCGAGTTTTGATGAGTTCCGCGTAAGCGGATCTCGGGGTTCCCCGAACGTTTGGATCGTAGAGGGACCAAAAATCAGTGAGTAAAAGTATAGAAAATGTCCAGAATAAGCCAAATATGCGTGTTTTGACGAGTTCCCCGTAATCGGACCACGGGCTTCCTCGAACGTTCGGATCGCAACGGGACCCGATATCAGTGAGTAACAGTATAGAAAACTGGCCAAAATAGGCCAAATCTGTGAGTTTTGACGAGTTCCCCGTAACCAGACCTCGCGGTTCCTCGAACGTTCGGATCGTAGCGGGACCCAAAATCAGTCTGTAATAGTATTCAAAAATGGCCAGAATAGGCCAAATGTGCGAGTTTTGATGAGTTCCCCGTAAGCGGACCCTGGGGTTCCCCAAATGTTTTGATCGCAGCGGGACCAAAAATCAGTGAGTAACAGTATAGAAAATGTCCAGAATAAGCCAAATCTACGTGTTTTGACGAGTTCCCCGTAATCGGACCACGGGCTTCCCCGAACGTTCAGATCGCAACGGGACCCTATATCAGTGAGTAACAGTATAGAAAACTGGCCAAAATAGGCCAAATCTGTGAGTTTTGACGAGTTCCCCGTAACCGGACCTCACGGTTCCTCGAACGTTCGAATCGCAGCGGGACCCAAAATCAGTGAGTAATAGTATTCAAAAATGGCCAGAATAGGCCAAATGTGCGAGTTTTGACGAGTTCCCCGTAAGAAAACCCCAGGGTTCCCCGAACGTTTGGATCGCAGCGGGACCAAAAATCAGTGAGTAACAGTATAGAAAATGTCCAGAATAAGCCAAATCTACGTGTTTTGACGAGTTCCCCGTAATCGGACCACGCGCTTCCCCAAACGTTCAGATCGCATCGGGACCCTATATCAGTGAGTAACAGTATAGAAAACAGGCCAAAATAGGCCAAATCTGTGAGATTTGACGAGTTCCCCGTAACCGGACCTCGGGGTTCCCCGAACGTTCGGATCGCAGCGGGACCCATAATCAGTGAGTAATAGTATAGAAAAATGGCCAGATTAGGCCAAATCTGCGTCTTTTGACGAGTTCTCCGTAATCGGACCCCGGGGTTCCCCGAACGTTTGGATTGCAGCGGGACCCGATATCATTGAGTAACAGTATAGAAAACTGGCCAGACTAGGCCAAATCTACGAGTTTTGACGAGTTCCTAATAATCTGACCCCAGGGTTCCCCAAGTGATCGGATCGTAGCGGGACCGAAAATCAGCGAGTAATAGTATCGAAAAATGGCCAGAATAAGCGAAATCTGCGTGTTTTGACGAGTTCCCCGTAACCGGAATCCGGGCTTCCCCAAACGTTTGGATCGCAGTGGGACCAAAAATCAGTGACTAACAGTATAGAAAATGTCCAGAATAAGCCAAATATGCGTGTTTTGACGAGTTCCCCGTAATCGGACCACGGGCTTCCTCGAACGTTCGGATCGCAACGGGACCCGATATCAGTGAGTAACAGTATAGAAAACTGGCCAAAATAGGCCAAATCTGTGAGTTTTGACGAGTTCCCCGTAACCAGACCTCGCGGTTCCTCGAACGTTCGGATCGTAGCGGGACCCAAAATCAGTCTGTAATAGTATTCAAAAATGGCCAGAATAGGCCAAATGTGCGAGTTTTGATGAGTTCCCCGTAAGCGGACCCTGGGGTTCCCCAAATGTTTTGATCGCAGCGGGACCAAAAATCAGTGAGTAACAGTATAGAAAATGTCCAGAATAAGCCAAATCTACGTGTTTTGACGAGTTCCCCGTAATCGGACCACGGGCTTCCCCGAACGTTCAGATCGCAACGGGACCCTATATCAGTGAGTAACAGTATAGAAAACTGGCCAAAATAGGCCAAATCTGTGAGTTTTGACGAGTTCCCCGTAACCGGACCTCACGGTTCCTCGAACGTTCGAATCGCAGCGGGACCCAAAATCAGTGAGTAATAGTATTCAAAAATGGCCAGAATAGGCCAAATGTGCGAGTTTTGACGAGTTCCCCGTAAGAAAACCCCAGGGTTCCCCGAACGTTTGGATCGCAGCGGGACCAAAAATCAGTGAGTAACAGTATAGAAAATGTCCAGAATAAGCCAAATCTACGTGTTTTGACGAGTTCCCCGTAATCGGACCACGCGCTTCCCCAAACGTTCAGATCGCATCGGGACCCTATATCAGTGAGTAACAGTATAGAAAACAGGCCAAAATAGGCCAAATCTGTGAGATTTGACGAGTTCCCCGTAACCGGACCTCGGGGTTCCCCGAACGTTCGGATCGCAGCGGGACCCATAATCAGTGAGTAATAGTATAGAAAAATGGCCAGATTAGGCCAAATCTGCGTCTTTTGACGAGTTCTCCGTAACCGGACCTCGGGGTTCCCCGAACGTTTGGATTGCAGCGGGACCCGATATCATTGAGTAACAGTATAGAAAACTGGCCAGACTAGGCCAAATCTACGAGTTTTGACGAGTTCCTAATAATCTGACCCCAGGGTTCCCCAAGTGATCGGATCGTAGCGGGACCGAAAATCAGCGAGTAATAGTATCGAAAAATGGCCAGAATAAGCGAAATCTGCGTGTTTTGACGAGTTCCCCGTAACCGGAATCCGGGCTTCCCCAAACGTTTGGATCGCAGTGGGACCAAAAATCAGTGACTAACAGTATAGAAAATGTCCAGAATAAGCCAAATATGCGTGTTTTGACGAGTTCCCCGTAATCGGGCCCCGAGGTTCCCCGAACGTTCGGATCGCAAAGAGCACCAAAATCAATGAGTAACAGTATAGAAAAATCGCCAGAATAGGCCAAATCTGCGAGTTTTGACGAGTTCCCCGTAAGCGGGCCCTGGGGTTCCCCGAATGTTTGGATCGCAGCGGGACCAATAATCAGTGAGTAAGAGTACAAAATGTCCAGAATAAGCCAAATCTGCGTGTTTTGACGAGTTCCCCATAATCGGACCACGGGTTTCCCCGAACGTTCGGATCGCAGCGGGACTCAAACTCAGTGAGTAGTAGTATAGAAAAATGGCCAGAATAGGCCAAATCTGCGAGTTTGGACGAGTTCCCCGTAAGCGGACCCTGGGGTTCCCCGAACGTTTGGATCGCAGCGGGACCAAAAATAAAGTGAGCAATAGTATAGAAAAATAACCAGAATAAGCCAAATCTGCGTGTTTTCACCAGTTCCCCATAACCGGACCCTGGGCTTCCCCGAACGTTCGGATCGCAGCGAGACCAAAAATCAGTGAGTAATAGTATAGAAAAATGGCAAGAATAAGCCAAATTTGCGAGTTTTGACGAGTTCCCCCTAATCGGACCCCGGGGTTCCCCGAACGTTCGGAGCGCAACGAGACCCATAATCAGTGAGTAATAGTATAGAAAATGGGTAATAGTATACAAAAATGGCCAGAAGAGGCCAAATCTACGAATTTTGAGGAGTTCCCTGTAAGCGGACCCCGGGATTCCCCGAATGTTTGGATCGCAGCGGGAACAAAAATCAGTGAGTAACAGTATAGAAAATGTCCAGAATAAGCCAAATATGCGTGTTTTGACGAGTTCCCCGTAATCGGACCACGGGCTTACTCGAACGTTCGGATCGCAACGGGACCCGATATCAGTGAGTAAATGTATAGAAAACTGGCCAAAATAGGCCAAATCTGTGAATTTTGACGAGTTCCCCGTAATCGGACCCCGGGGTTCCCCGAACGTTTTGATCGCAGCGGGACCAAAAATCAGTGAGTAACAGTATAGAACATGTCCAGAATAAGCCAAATCTACGTGTTTTGACAAGTTCCCCGTAATCGGACCACGGGCTTCCCCGAACGTTCAGATCGCAATGGGACCCGATATCAGTGAGTAACAGTACAGAAAACAGGCCAAAATAGGCCAAACCTATAAGAATTAACGAGTTCCCCGTAACCGGACCTCGGGGTTCCCCGAACGTTCGGATCGCAGCGGGACCCATAATCAGTGAGTAATAGTATAGAAAATGGCCAGAATAGGCCAAATCTGCGTCTTTTGACGAGTTCCCCGTAATCGGACCCCGGGTTTCCCCGAACGTTTGGATTGCAGCGGGACCCGATATCAATGAGTAACAGTATAGAAAACTGGCCAGACTAGGCCAAATCTACGAGTTTTGACGAGTTCCCAGTAATCGGACCCTAGGGTTGCGCAAGTGTTCGGATTGCAGCGGGACCAAAAATCAGTGAGTACTAGTATAGAAAAATGGCCAGAATAAGCGAAATCTGCGTGTTTTGACGAGTTCCTCGTAACCGGACCCCGGGCGTCCCCAAACGTTCGGATCGCAGCGGGACCAAAAATCAGTGAGTAATAGTATAGAAAACTGGCTAGAATATGCCAAATCTGCGTGTTTTAACGAGTTCCCCGTAATCGGGCCCCGAGGTTCCCCGAACGTTCGGATCGCAAAGAGCACCAAAATCAATGAGTAACAGTATAGAAAAATCGCCAGAATTGGCCAAATCTGCGAGTTTTGACGAGTTCCCCGTAAGCGGACCCTGGGGTTCCCCGAATGTTTGGATCGCAGCGGGACCAATAATCAGTGAGTAAGAGTACAAAATGTCCAGAATAAGCCAAATCTGCGTGTTTTGACGAGTTCCCCATAATCGGACCACGGGTTTCCCCGGACGTTCGGATCGCAACGGGACTCAAACTCAGTGAGTAGTAGTATAGAAAAATGGCAAGAATAAGCCAAATCTGCGAGTTTTGACGAGTTCCCCCTAATCAGAACCCGGGGTTTCCCGAACGTTCGAAGCGCAACGGGACCCATAATCAGTGAGTAATAGTATAGAAAAATGAGTAATAGTATAGAAAAATGGCCAGAACAGGCCAAATCAGCGAATTTTGAGGAGTTCCCTGTAAGCGGACCCCGGGATTCCCCGAACGTTTGGATCGCAGCGGGAACAAAAATCAGTGAGTAACAGTATAGAAAATGTCCAGAATAAGCCAAATATGCGTGTTTTGACGAATTCCCCGTAATCGGACCACGGGCTTACTCGAACGTTCGGATCGCAATGGGACCCAATATCAGTGAGTAACAGTATAGAAAACTGGCCAAAATAGGCCAAATCTGTGAGTTTTGACGAGTTCCCCGTAACCGGACCTCGCGGTTCCTCGAACGTTCGGATCGCAGCGGGACCCAAAATCAGTGAGTAATAGTATTCAAAATTGGCCGGAATAGGCCAAATGTGCGAGTTTTGACGAGTTCCCCGTAAGCGGACCCCGGGGTTCCCCGAACGTTTGGATCGCAGAGGGACCAAAAATCAGTGACTAACAGTATAGAAAATGTCCAGAATAAGCCAAATATGCGTGTTTTGACGAGTTCCCCGTAATCGGATCACGGGCTTCCTCGAACGTTCGGATCGCAACGGGACTCGATATCAGTGAGCAACAGTATAGAAAACTAGCCAAAATAGGCCAAATCTATGAGTTTTGACGAGTTCCCCGTAACCGGACCTCGCGGTTCCTCGAACGTTCGGATTGCAGCGGGACCCAAAAGCAGTGAGTAATAGTATTCAAAAATGGCCAGAATAGGCCAAATGTGCGAGTTTTGACGAGTTCCCCGTAAGCGGACCCCGGGGTTCCCGGAACGTTTGGATCATAGAGGGACCAAAAATCAGTGAGTAAAAGTATAGAAAATGTCCAGAATAATCCAAATATGCGTATTTTGACGAGTTCCCCGTAATCGGACCACGGGCTTCCTCGAACGTTCAGATCGCAACGGGACCCTATACCAGTGAGTAACAGTATAGAAAACTGGCCAAAATAGGCCAAATCTGTGA
This sequence comes from Hordeum marinum, assembly GCA_022496015.1. Lineage (NCBI taxonomy): Eukaryota > Viridiplantae > Streptophyta > Magnoliopsida > Poales > Poaceae > Hordeum > Hordeum marinum. The sequence continues at coordinate 1,527,950 of CM039675.1, read as the reverse complement.
GTTTTGACGAGTTCCCCGTAACCGGACCTCACGGTTCCTCGAACGTTCGAATCGCAGCGGGACCCAAAATCAGTGCGTAATAGTATTCAAAAATGGCCAGAATAGGCCAAATGTGCGAGTTTTGACGAGTTCCCCGTAAGAAAACCCCGGGGTTCCCCGAACGTTTGGATCGCGAAGGGACCAAAAATCAGTGAGTAACAGTATAGAAAATGTCCAGAATAAGCCAAATATGCGTGTTTTGACGAGTTCCCCGTAATCGGATCACGGGCTTCCTCGAACGTTCAGATCGCAACGGGACTCGATATCAGTGAGCAACAGTATAAAAAACTGGCCAAAATAGGCCAAATCTATGAGTTTTGACGAGTTCCCCGTAACCGGACCTCGCGGTTCCTCGAACGTTCGGATCGCAGCGGGACCCAAAATCAGTGAGTAATAGTATTCAAAAATGGCCAGAATAGGCCAAATGTGCGAGTTTTGACGAGTTCCCCGTAAGCGGACCCCGGGGTTCCCCGAACGTTCGGATCGCAAAGAGCACCAAAATCAATGAGTAACAGTATAGAAAAATGGCCAGAATAGGCCAAATCTACGAGTTTTGACGAGTTCCCCAGAAGCGGACCCCGGGGTTCCCCGAATGTTTGGATCAAAGCGGGACCAATAATCAGTAAGTAAGAGTATACAAAAGGTCCAGAATAAGCCAACTCTGCGTGTTTTGACGAGTTCACCGTAATCGGACCACGGGGTTCCCCGACCGTTCGGATCGCAGCGGGACTCAAACTCAGTGAGTAATAGTATAGAAAAATGGCCATAATAGGCCAAATCTGCGAGTTTGGACGAGTTCCCCGTAAGCGGAACCTGGGGTTCCCCGAACGTTTGGATCGCAGCGGGACCAAAAATAAAGTGAGTAATAGTATAGAAATATAACCAAAATAAGGCAAATCTACGTGTTTTCCCCAGTTCCCCGTAACCGGACCCCGGGCTTCCCCGCACATTCGGATCGCAGCGAGACCAAAAATCAGTGAGTAATAGTATAGAAAAATGGCCAGAATAGGCCAAATCTGCGAGTTTGGACGAGTTCCCCCTAATCGGATCCCAGGGTTCCCCGAACGTTCGGAGCGCAACGGGAACCGTAATCAGTGAGTAATAGTATAGAAAAATGAGTAACAGTATAGACAAATGGCAAGAAGAGGCCAAATCTGCGAATTTTGAGGAGTTCCCTGTAAGCGGACCCCGGGATTCCCCGAACGTTTGGATCGCAGCGGGAACAAAAATCAGTGAGTAACAGTATAGAAAATGTCCAGAATAAGCCAAATATCCGTGTTTTGACGAGTTCCCCGTAATCAGACCACGGGCTTCCTCAAACTTTCGGATCGCAACGGGACCCGATATCAGTGAGTAACAGTATAGAAAACTAGCCAAAATAGGCCAAATCTGTGAGTTTTGACGAGTTCCCCGTAGCCGGACCTCGCGGTTCCTCGAACGTTCGGATCACAGCGGGACCCAAAATCAGTGAGTAATAGTATTCGAAAATGATCAGAATAGGCCAAATGTGCGAGTTTTGACGAGTTCCCCGTAAGCGGACCCCGGGGTTCCCCGAACGTTTGGATCGCAGCGGGACCAAAAATCAGTGAGTAACAGTATAGAAAATGTCCAGAATAAGCCAAATCTACGTGTTTTGACGAGTTCCCCGTAATCGGACCAAGGGCTTCCCCAAACGTTCAGATCGCAACGGGACCCTATATCAGTGAGTAACAGTATAGAAAACTGGCCAAAATAGGCCAAATCTGTGAGTTTTGACGTGTTCCCCGTAACCGGACCTCACGGTTCCTCAAACGTTCGAATCAGAGCGGGACCCAAAATGAGTGAGTAATAGTATTTAAAAATGGCCAGAATAGGCCAAATGTGCGAGTTTTGACGAGTTCCCCGTAAGCGGACCCCGGGGTTCCCCGGACGTTTGGATCGCAGCGGGACCAAAAATCAGTGAGTAACAGTATAGAAAATGTCCAGAATAAGCCAAATCTACGTGTTTTGACGAGTTCCCCGTAATCGGACCACGCGCTTCCCCGGACGTTCAGATCGCATTGGGACCCTATATCAGTGAGTAACAGTATAGAAAACAGGCCAAAATAGGCCAAATCTGTGAGATTTGATGAGTTCCCCATAACCGGACCTCGGGGTTCCCCGAACGTTCGGATCGCAGCGGGACCCATAATCAGTGAGTAATAGTATAGAAAAATGGCCAGATTAGGCCAAATCTGCGTCTTTTGACGAGTTCCCCCTAATCGGACCCCGGGGTTCCCCGAACGTTTGGATTGCAGCGGGACCCGATATCAATGAGTAACAGTATAGAAAACTGGCCAGACTAGGCCAAATCTAGGAGTTTTGACGAGGACCCCGTAATCGGACCCCAGGGTTCCCCAAGTGATCGGATCGTAGCGGGACCAAAAATCAGTGAGTAATTGTATCGAAAAATGGCCAGAATAAGCAAAATCTGCGTGTTTTGACGAGTTCCCCGTAACTGGACCACAGGCTTCCCAAAACGTTTGGATCGCAGCTGGACCAAAAATCAGTGACTAATAGTATAGAAAATGTCCAGAATAAGCCAAATATGCGTGTTTTGACGAGTTCCCCGTAATCGGACCATGGGCTTCCTCGAACGTTCTGATCGCAACGGGACCCGATATTAGTGAGTAACAGTATAGAAAACTGGCCAAAATTGGCCAAATCTGTGTGTTTTGACGAGATCCCAGTAACCGGACCTCGGGGTTCCTCGAACGTTCGGATCGCAGCGGGACCCAAAAGCAGTGAGTAATAGTATTCAAAATTGGCCAGAATAGGCCAAATGTGCGAGTTTTGACGAGTTCCCCGTAATCGGACCCCGGGGTTTTCCGAACGTTTTGATCGCAGCAGGACCAAAAATCAGTGAGTAACAGTATAGAACATGTCCAGAATAAGCCAAATCTACGTGTTTTGACAAGTTCCCCGTAATCGCACCACGGGCTTCCCCGAACGTTCAGATCGTAACGGGAGCTGATATCAGTGAGTAACAGTACAGAAAACAGGCCAAACCTATGAGAATTGACGAGTTCCCCGTAACCGGACCTCGGGGTTCCCCGAATATTCGGATCGCAGCGGGACCCATAATCAGTGAGTAATAGTATAGAAAAATGGCCAGAATAGGCCAAATCTGCGTCTTTTGACGAGTTCCCCGTAATCGGACCCCGGGGTTCCCCGAACGTTTGGATTGCAGCGGGACCCGATATCAATGAGTAACAGTATAGAAAACTGGCCAGACTAGGCCAAATCTACGAGTTTTGACGAGTTCCCCGTAATCGGACCCTAGGGTTCCGCAAGTGTTCGGATTGCAGCGGGACCAAAAATCAGTGAGTACTAGTATAGAAAAATGGCGAGAATAAGCGAAATCTGCGTGTTTTGACGAGTTCCCCGTAACCGGACCCCGGGCTTCCCCAAACGTTCGGATTGCAGTGGGACCAAAAATCAGTGAGTAATAGTATAGAAAACTGGCTAGAATATGCCAAATCTGCGTGTTTTGACGAGTTCCCTGGAATCGGACCCCGGGGTTGCCCGAACGTTCGGATGGCAAAGAGCACCAAAATCAATGAGTAACAGTATAGAAAAATGGCCAGAATAGGCCAAATCTGCGAGTTTTGACGAGTTCCCCGGAAGCGGACCCCGGGGTTCCCCGAATGTTTGGATCAAAGCGGGACCAATAATCAGTAAGTAAGAGTATACAAAAGGTCCAGAATAAGCCAAATCTGCGTGTTTTGACGAGTTCACCGTAATCGGACCACGGGGTTCCCCGACCGTTCGGATCGCAGCGGGACTCAAACTCAGTGAGTAATAGTATAGAAAAATGGCCAGAATAGGCCAAATCTGCGAGTTTGGATGAGTTCCCCGTAAGCGGAACCTGGGGTTCCCCGAACGTTTGGATCGCAGCGGGACCAAAAATAAAGTGAGTAATAGTATAGAAATATAACCAAAATAAGGCAAATCTACGTGTTTTCCCCAGTTCCCCGTAACCGGACCCCGGGCTTCCCCGCACATTCGGATCGCAGCGAGACCAAAAATCAGTGAGTAATAGTATAGAAAAATGGCCAGAATAGGCCAAATCTGCGAGTTTGGACGAGTTCCCCCTAATCGGACCCCAGGGTTCCCCGAACGTTCGGAGCGCAACGGGAACCGTAATCAGTGAGTAATAGTATAGAAAAATGAGTAACAGTATAGACAAATGGCAAGAAGAGGCCAAATCTGCGAATTTTGAGGAGTTCCCTGTAAGCGGACCCCGGGATTCCCCGAACGTTTGGATCGCAGCGGGAACAAAAATCAGTGAGTAACAGTATAGAAAATGTCCAGAATAAGCCAAATATCCGTGTTTTGACGAGTTCCCCGTAATCAGACCACGGGCTTCCTCAAACTTTCGGATCGCAACGGGACCCGATATCAGTGAGTAACAGTATAGAAAACTAGCCAAAATAGGCCAAGTCTGTGAGTTTTGACGAGTTCCCCGTAGCCGGACCTCGCGGTTCCTCGAACGTTCGGATCGCAGCGGGACCCAAAATCAGTGAGTAATAGTATTCGAAAATGGCCAGAATAGGCCAAATGTGCGAGTTTTGACGAGTTCCCCGTAAGCGGACCCCGGGGTTCCCCGAACGTTTGGATCGCAGCGGGACCAAAAATCAGTGAGTAACAGTATAGAAAATGTCCAGAATAAGCCAAATCTACGTGTTTTGACGAGTTCCCCGTAATCGGACCAAGGGCTTCCCCAAACGTTCAGATCGCAACGGGACCCTATATCAGTGAGTAACAGTATAGAAAACTGGCCAAAATAGGCCAAATCTGTGAGTTTTGACGTCTTCCCCGTAACCGGACCTCATGGTTCCTCAAACGTTCGAATCAGAGCGGGACCCAAAATGAGTGAGTAATAGTATTTAAAAATGGCCAGAATAGGCCAAATGTGCGAGTTTTGACGAGTTCCCCGTAAGCGGACCCCGGGGTTCCCCGGACGTTTGGATCGCAGCGGGACCAAAAATCAGTGAGTAACAGTATAGAAAATGTCCAGAATAAGCCAAATCTACGTGTTTTGACGAGTTCCCCGTAATCGGACCACGCGCTTCCCCGGACGTTCAGATCGCATTGGGACCCTATATCAGTGAGTAACAGTATAAAAAACAGGCCAAAATAGGCCAAATCTGTGAGATTTGATGAGTTCCCCATAATCGGACCTCGGGGTTCCCCGAACGTTCGGATCGCAGCGGGACCCATAATCAGTGAGTAATAGTATAGAAAAATGGCCAGATTAGGCCAAATCTGCGTCTTTTGACGAGTTCCCCGTAATCGGACCCCGGGGTTCCCCGAACGTTTGGATTGCAGCGGGACCCGATATCAATGAGTAACAGTATAGAAAACTGGCCAGACTAGGCCAAATCTAGGAGTTTTGACGAGGACCCCGTAATCGGACCCCAGGGTTCCCCAAGTGATCGGATCGTAGCGGGACCAAAAATCAGTGAGTAATTGTATCGAAAAATGGCCAGAATAAGCAAAATCTGCGTGTTTTGACGAGTTCCCCGTAACTGGACCACAGGCTTCCCAAAACGTTTGGATCGCAGCTGGACCAAAAATCAGTGACTAATAGTATAGAAAATGTCCAGAATAAGCCAAATATGCGTGTTTTGACGAGTTCCCCGTAATCGGACCATGGGCTTCCTCGAACGTTCTGATCGCAACGGGACCCGATATTAGTGAGTAACAGTATAGAAAACTGGCCAAAATTGGCCAAATCTGTGTGTTTTGACGAGATCCCAGTAACCGGACCTCGGGGTTCCTCGAACGTTCGGATCGCAGCGGGACCCAAAAGCAGTGAGTAATAGTATTCAAAATTGGCCAGAATAGGCCAAATGTGCGAGTTTTGACGAGTTCCCCGTAATCGGACCCCGGGGTTTTCCGAACGTTTTGATCGCAGCAGGACCAAAAATCAGTGAGTAACAGTATAGAACATGTCCAGAATAAGCCAAATCTACGTGTTTTGACAAGTTCCCCGTAATCGCACCACGGGCTTCCCCGAACGTTCAGATCGTAACGGGAGCTGATATCAGTGAGTAACAGTACAGAAAACAGGCCAAACCTATGAGAATTGACGAGTTCCCCGTAACCGGACCTCGGGGTTCCCCGAATATTCGGATCGCAGCGGGACCCATAATCAGTGAGTAATAGTATAGAAAAATGGCCAGAATAGGCCAAATCTGCGTCTTTTGACGAGTTCCCCGTAATCGGACCCCGGGGTTCCCCGAACGTTTGGATTGCAGCGGGACCCGATATCAATGAGTAACAGTATAGAAAACTGGCCAGACTAGGCCAAATCTACGAGTTTTGACGAGTTCCCCGTAATCGGACCCTAGGGTTCCGCAAGTGTTCGGATTGCAGCGGGACCAAAAATCAGTGAGTACTAGTATAGAAAAATGGCGAGAATAAGCGAAATCTGCGTGTTTTGACGAGTTCCCCGTAACCGGACCCCGGGCTTCCCCAAACGTTCGGATCGCAGTGGGACCAAAAATCAGTGAGTAATAGTATAGAAAACTGGCTAGAATATGCCAAATCTGCGTGTTTTGACGAGTTCCCTGGAATCGGACCCCGGGGTTGCCCGAACGTTCGGATGGCAAAGAGCACCAAAATCAATGAGTAACAGTATAGAAAAATGGCCAGAATAGGCCAAATCTGCGAGTTTTGACGAGTTCCCCGGAAGCGGACCCCGGGGTTCCCCGAATGTTTGGATCAAAGCGGGACCAATAATCAGTAAGTAAGAGTATACAAAAGGTCCAGAATAAGCCAAATCTGCGTGTTTTGACGAGTTCACCGTAATCGGACCACGGGGTTCCCCGACCGTTCGGATCGCAGCGGGACTCAAACTCAGTGAGTAATAGTATAGAAAAATGGCCAGAATAGGCCAAATCTGCGAGTTTGGATGAGTTCCCCGTAAGCGGAACCTGGAGTTCCCCGAACGTTTGGATCGCAGCGGGACCAAAAATAAAGTGAGTAATAGTATAGAAATATAACCAAAATAAGGCAAATCTACGTGTTTTCCCCAGTTCCCCGTAACCGGACCCCGGGCTTCCCCGCACATTCGGATCGCAGCGAGACCAAAAATCAGTGAGTAATAGTATAGAAAAATGGCCAGAATAGGCCAAATCTGCGAGTTTGGACGAGTTCCCCCTAATCGGACCCCAGGGTTCCCCGAACGTTCGGAGCGCAACGGGAACCGTAATCAGTGAGTAATAGTATAGAAAAATGAGTAACAGTATAGACAAATGGCAAGAAGAGGCCAAATCTGCGAATTTTGAGGAGTTCCCTGTAAGCGGACCCCGGGATTCCCCGAACGTTTGGATCGCAGCGGGAACAAAAATCAGTGAGTAACAGTATAGAAAATGTCCAGAATAAGCCAAATATCCGTGTTTTGACGAGTTCCCCGTAATCAGACCACGGGCTTCCTCAAACTTTCGGATCGCAACGGGACCCGATATCAGTGAGTAACAGTATAGAAAACTAGCCAAAATAGGCCAAGTCTGTGAGTTTTGACGAGTTCCCCGTAGCCGGACCTCGCGGTTCCTCGAACGTTCGGATCGCAGCGGGACCCAAAATCAGTGAGTAATAGTATTCGAAAATGGCCAGAATAGGCCAAATGTGCGAGTTTTGACGAGTTCCCCGTAAGCGGACCCCGGGGTTCCCCGAACGTTTGGATCGCAGCGGGACCAAAAATCAGTGAGTAACAGTATAGAAAATGTCCAGAATAAGCCAAATCTACGTGTTTTGACGAGTTCCCCGTAATCGGACCAAGGGCTTCCCCAAACGTTCAGATCGCAACGGGACCCTATATCAGTGAGTAACAGTATAGAAAACTGGCCAAAATAGGCCAAATCTGTGAGTTTTGACGTCTTCCCCGTAACCGGACCTCATGGTTCCTCAAACGTTCGAATCAGAGCGGGACCCAAAATGAGTGAGTAATAGTATTTAAAAATGGCCAGAATAGGCCAAATGTGCGAGTTTTGACGAGTTCCCCGTAAGCGGACCCCGGGGTTCCCCGGACGTTTGGATCGCAGCGGGACCAAAAATCAGTGAGTAACAGTATAGAAAATGTCCAGAATAAGCCAAATCTACGTGTTTTGACGAGTTCCCCGTAATCGGACCACGCGCTTCCCCGGACGTTCAGATCGCATTGGGACCCTATATCAGTGAGTAACAGTATAAAAAACAGGCCAAAATAGGCCAAATCTGTGAGATTTGATGAGTTCCCCATAACCGGACCTCGGGGTTCCCCGAACGTTCGGATCGCAGCGGGACCCATAATCAGTGAGTAATAGTATAGAAAAATGGCCAGATTAGGCCAAATCTGCGTCTTTTGACGAGTTCCCCGTAATCGGACCCCGGGGTTCCCCGAACGTTTGGATTGCAGCGGGACCCGATATCAATGAGTAACAGTATAGAAAACTGGCCAGACTAGGCCAAATCTACGAGTTTTGACGAGTTCCCCGTAATCGGACCCCAGGGTTCCCCAAGTGATCGGATCCTAGCGGGACCAAAAATCAGTGAGTAACAGTATAGAAAAATGGCCAGAATAAGCGAAATCTGCGTGTTTTGACGAGTTCCCCGTAACCGGACCCCGGGCTTCCTAAAACGTTTGGATCACAGCGGGACCAAAAAACAGTGACTAACAGTATAGAAAATGTCCAGAATAAGCCAAATATGCGTGTTTTGACGAGTTCCCCGTAATCGGACCACGGGCTTCCCCGAACGTTCAGATCGCAACAGGACCCTATATTAGTGAGTAACAGTATAGAAAACTGGCCAAAATAGGCTAAATCTGTGAGTTTTGACGAGTTCCCCGTAACCGGACCTCACGGTTCCTCGAACATTTGAATCGCAGCGGGACCCAAAATCAGTGAGTAATAGTATTCAAAAATGGCCAGAATAGGCCAAATGTGCGAGTTTTGACGAGTTCCCCGTAAGCGGACCCCGGGGTTCCCCGAACGTCTGGATCGCAGCGGGACCAAAAATCAGTGAGTAACAGTATAGAAAATGTCCAGAATAAGCCAAATCTACGTGTTTTGACGAGTTCCCCGTAATCGGACAACGCGCTTCCCCGAACGTTCCGATCGCATCGGGACCCTATATCAGTGAGTAACAGTATTAAAACAGGCCAAAATAGGCCAAATCTGTGAGATTTGACGAGTTCCCCGTAACCGGACCTCGGGGTTCCCCGAACGTTCAGATCGAAGCGGGACCCATAATCAGTGAGTAATAGTATAGAAAAATGGCCAGATTAGGCCAAATCTGCGTCTTTTGACGAGTTCCCCCTAATCGGACCCCGGGGTTGCCCGAACGTTTGGATTGCAGCGAGACCCGATATCAATGAGTAACAGTATAGAAAACTGGCCAGACTAGGCCAAATCTACGTGTTTTGACGAGTTCCCCGAAATCGGACCCAGGGTTCCCCAAGTGATCGGATCGTAGCGAGACCAAAAATCAGTGAGTAATAGTATAGAAAAATGGCCAGAATAAGCGAAATCTGCGTGTTTTGATGAGTTCCCCGTAACCGGACCCCGGGCTTCCTAAAACGTTTGGATCGCAGCGGGACCAAAAAACAGTGACTAACAGTATAGAAAAGGTCCAGAATAAGCCAAATATGCGTGTTTTGACGAGTTCCCCGTAATCGGACCGTGGGCTTCCTCGAACGTTCGGAACGTAACGGGACCCGATATCAGTTTGTAACAGTATAGAAAACTGGCCAAAATAGGCCAAATCTGTGTGTTTTGACGCGATCCCCGTAACCGGACCTCGTGGTTCCTCGAACGTTCGGATCGCAGCGGGACCCAAAAGCAGTGAGTAATAGTATTCAAAATGGCCAGAATAGGCCAAATGTGCGAGTTTTGACGAGTTCCCCGTAAGCGGACCCCGGGGTTCCCCGAACGTTTTGATCGCAGCGGGACCAAAAATCAGTGAGTAACAGTATAGAAAATGTCCAGAATAAGCCAAATCTACGTGTTTTGACGAGTTCCCCGTAATCGGACCACGGGCTTCCCCGAACGTTCAGATCGCAACGGGACCCGATATCAGTGAGTAATAGTACAAAAAACAGGCCAAAATAGGTAAAATCTGTGAGATTTGACGAGTTCCCCGTAACCGGACCTCGGGGTTCCCCGAACGTTCGGATCGCAGCGGGACCCATAATCAGTGATTAATAGTATAGAAAAATGGCCAGAATAGGCCAAATCTGCGTCTTTTGACAAGTTCCCCGTAATCGGACCCCGGGGTTCCCCGAACGTTTGGATTGCAGCGGGACCCGATATCAATGAGTAACAGTATAGAAAACTGGCTAGACTAGGCCAAATCTACGAGTTTTGACGAGTTCCCCGTAATCGGACCCTAGGGTTCCGCAAGTGTTCGGATCGCAGCGGGACCAAAAATCAGTGAGTAATAGTATAGAAAATGCCCAGAATAAGCGAAATCTGCGTGTTTTGACGAGTTCCCCGTAACCGGACCCCGGGCTTCCCAAAACGTTCGGATCGCAGCGGGACCAAAAATCAGTGAGTAATAGTATAGAAAACTGGCTGGAATATGCCAAATCTACGTGTTTTGACGAGTTCCCCGTAATCGGACCCCGGGGTTCCCCGAACGTTCGGAATCCAAAGAGCACCAAAATCAATGAGTAACAGTATAGAAAAATGGCCAGAATAGACCAAATCTGCGAGTTTTGACGAGTTCCCCGGAAGTGGACCCCAGGGTTCCTCGAATGTTTGGATTGCATCGGGACCAATAATCAGTGAGTAAGAGTATACAAAAGGTCCAGAATAAGCCAAATCTGCGTGTTTTGACGAGTTCCCCATAATGGGACCACGGGGTTCCCCGAACGTTAGGATCGCAGCGGGACTCAAACTCAGTGAGTAATAGTAATGAAAAATGGCCAGAATAGGCCAAATCTGCGAGTTTGGACGAGTTCCCCATAAGCGGACCCTGGGGTTCCCCGAACGTTAGGATCGCAGCGGGACCAAAAATAAAGTGAGTAATAGTATAGAAAATAACCAGAATAAGGCAAATCTACGTGTTTTCACATGTTCCCCGTAACCGGACCACGGGCTTCCCCGAACGTTCGGATCGCAGCGAGACCAAAAATCAGTGAGTAATAGTATAGAAAAATGGCCAGAATAAGCCAAATCTGCGAGTTTTGACGAGTTCCCCCTGATCGGACCCCGGGGTTCCCCGAACGTTCGGAGCCCAACGGGACCCATAATCAGTGAGTAATAGTATAGAAAAATGAGTAACAGTATAGAAAAATGGCCAGAAGAGGCCAAATCTGCGAATTTTGACGAGTTCCCTGTAAGCGGACAACGGGATTCCCCGAACGTTTGGATCGCAGCGGGAACAAAAATCAGTGAGTAACAGTATAGAAAATGTCCAGAATAAGCCAAATATGCGTGTTTTGACGAGTTCCCCGTAATCGGACCACGGGCTTCCTCGCACGTTCGGATCGCAACGAGACCCGATATCAGTGAGTAACAGTATAGAAAACTGGCCAAAATAGGCCAAATCTGTGAGTTTTGACGAGTTCCCCGTAACCGGACCTCGCGGTTCCTCGAACGTTCGGATCGCAGCAGGACCCAAAATCAGTGAGTAATAGTATTCAAAAATGGCCAGAATAGGCCAAATGTGCGAGTTTTGACGAGTTCCCCGTAAGCGGACCCCGGGGTTCCCCGAACGTTTGGATCGCAGCGGGACCAAAAATCAGTGAGTAACAGTATAGAAAATGTCCAGAATAAGCCAAATATGCGTCTTTTGACGAGTTCCCCGTAATCGGACCACGGGCTTCCTCGAACGTTCGGATCGCAACGAGATCTGATATCAGTGAGTAACAGTATAGAAAACTGGCCAAAATAGGCCAAATCTGTGAGTTTTGACGAGTTCCCCGTAACCGGACCTCGCGGTTCCTCGAACGTTCGGATCGCAGCGGGACCAAAAATCAGTGAGTAATAGTATTCAAAAATGGCCAGAATAGGCCAAATGTGCGAGTTTTGACGAGTTCCCCGTAAGCGGACCCCGGGGTTCCCCGAACGTTTGGATCACAGCGGGACCAAAAATCAGTGAGTATCAGTATAGAAAATGTCCAGAATAAGCCAAATATACATGTTTTGACGAGTTCCCCGTAATCGGACCACGGGCTTCCCCGAACGTTCAGATCGCAACGGGACCCTATATCAGTGAGTAACAGTATAGAAAACAGGCCAAAATAGGCCAAATCTGTGAGATTTGACGAGTTCCCCATAACCAGACCTCAAGGTTCCCTGAACGTTTGGATTGCAGCGGGACCCGATATCAATGAGTAACAGTAAAGAAAACTGGCAAGACTAGGCCAAATCTACGAGTTTTGACGAGTTCCCCGTAATCGGACCCCAGGGTTCCCCAAGTGATCGGATCGCAGCGGGACCAAAAATCAGTGAGTAATAGTATAGAAAAATAGCCAGAATAAGCGAAATCTGCGTGTTTTGACGACTTCCCCGTAATCGGACCCCGGGGTTCCCCGAACGTTCGGATCGCAAAGAGCACCAAAATCAATGAGTAACAGTATAGAAAAATGGCCAGAATAGGCCAAATCTGCGAGTTTTGACAAGTTCCCCGTAAGCGGATCCCGGGGTTCCCCAAATGTTTTGATCACAGCGGAACCAATAATCAGTGAGTAAGAGTATACAAAATGTCCAGAATAAGCCAAATCTGCGTGTTTTGACGAGTTCCCCATAATCGGACCACGGGGTTCCCCGAATGTTCGGATCGCAGCGGGACTCATACTCAGTGAGTAATAGTATAGAAAAATGGCCAGAATAGGCCAAATGTACGAGTTTGGACGAGTTCCCCGTAAGTGGACCCTGGGATTCCCCGAACGTTTGGATCGCAGCGGGACCACAAATAAAGTGAGTAATAGTATAGAAAAATAACCAGAATAAGCCTAACCTGCGTGTTTTCACCAGTTCCCCGTAACCGGACCCCGGGCTTCCCCGAACGTTCGGATCGCAGACCAAAAATCACTGAGTAATAGTATAAAAAATGGCCAGAATAAGCCAAATCTGCGAGTTTTGACGAGTTCCCCCTAATCGGACCCCGGGGTTCCCCGAACGTTCGAAGCGCAACGAGACCCATAATCAGTGAGTAATAGTATAGAAAAATGAGTAACAGTATAAAAAATTGGCCAGAAGAGGCCAAATCTGCGAATTTTGACGAGTTCCCTGTAAGCGGACCCCGGGATTCCCCAAAAGTTTGGATCGCACCGGGAACAAAAATCAGCGAGTAACAGTATAGAAAATGTCCAGAATAAGGCAAATATGCGTGTTTTGACGAGTTCCCCGTAATCGGACCACGGGCTTCCTCGAACGTTCGGATCGCAACGGGACCCGATATCAGCGAGTAACAGTATAGAAAACTGGCCAAAATAGGCCAAATCTGTGAGTTTTGACGAGTTCCCCGTAACCGGACCTCGCGGTTCCTCGAACGTTCGGATCGCAGCGGGACCCAAAATCAGTGAGTAATAGTATTCAAAAATGGCCAGAATAGGCCAAATGTGTGAGTTTTGACGAGTTCCCCGTATGCGGACCCCGGGTTCCCCGAACGTTTGGATCGCAGCGGGAGCAAAAATCAGTGAGTATCAGTATAGAAAATGTCCAGAAGAAGCCAAATATACGTGTTTTGACGAGTTCCCCGTAATCGGACCACGGGCTTCCCCGAACGTCCAGATCGCAACGGGACCCTATATCAGTGAGTAACAGTATAGAAAACAGGCCAAAATAGGCCAAATCTGTGAGATTTGACGAGTTCCCCATAACCAGACCTCGGGGTTCCCCGAACGTTTGGATTGCAGCGGGACCCGATATCAATGAGTAACAGTATAGAAAACTGGCCAGACTAGGCCAAATCTACGAGTTTTGACGAGTTCCCCGTAATCGGACCCCAGGGTTCCCCAAGTGATCGGATCGCAGCGGGACCAAAAATCAGTGAGTAATAGTATAGAAAAATGGCCAGAATAAGCGAAATCTTTGTGTTTTGACGAGTTCCCCGTAATCGGACCCCGGGGTTCCCCGAACGTTCAGATCGCAAAGAGCACCAAAATCAATGAGTAACAGTATAGAAAAATGGCCAGAATAGGCCAAATCTGCGAGTTTTGACAAGTTCCCCGTAAGCGGATCCCGGGGTTCCCCAAATGTTTTGATCACAGCGGGACCAATAATCAGTGAGTAAGAGTATACAAAATGTCCAGAATAAGCCAAATCTGCGTGTTTTGACGAGTTCCCCATAATCGGACCACGGGGTTCCCCGAATGTTCGGATCGCAGCGGGACTCATACTCAGTGAGTAATAGTATAGAAAAATGGCCAGAATAGGCCAAATGTACGAGTTTGGACGAGTTCCCCGTAAGTGGACCCTGGGATTCCCCGAACGTTTGGATCGCAGCGGGACCACAAATAAAGTGAGTAATAGTATAGAAAAATAACCAGAATAAGCCGAACCTGCGTGTTTTCACCAGTTCCCCGTAACCGGACCCCGGGCTTCCCCGAACGTTCGGATCGCAGACCAAAAATCACTGAGTAATAGTATAAAAAATGGCCAGAATAAGCCAAATCTGCGAGTTTTGACGAGTTCCCCCTAATCGGACCCCGGGGTTCCCCGAACGTTCGAAGCGCAACGAGACCCATAATCAGTGAGTAATAGTATAGAAAAATGAGTAACAGTATAAAAAATTGGCCAGAAGAGGCCAAATCTGCGAATTTTGACGAGTTCCCTGTAAGCGGACCCCGGGATTCCCCAAAAGTTTGGATCGCACCGGGAACAAAAATCAGCGAGTAACAGTATAGAAAATGTCCAGAATAAGGCAAATATGCGTGTTTTGACGAGTTCCCCGTAATCGGACCACGGGCTTCCTCGAACGTTCGGATCGCAACGGGACCCGATATCAGTGAGTAACAGTATAGAAAACTGGCCAAAATAGGCCAAATCTGTGAGTTTTGACGAGTTCCCCGTAACCGGACCTCGCGGTTCCTCGAACGTTCGGATCGCAGCGGGACCCAAAATCAGTGAGTAATAGTATTCAAAAATGGCCAGAATAGGCCAAATGTGCGAGTTTTGACGAGTTCCCCGTATGCGGACCCCGGGTTCCCCGAACGTTTGGATCGCAGCGGGAGCAAAAATCAGTGAGTATCAGTATAGAAAATGTCCAGAAGAAGCCAAATATACGTGTTTTGACGAGTTCCCCGTAATCGGACCACGGGCTTCCCCGAACGTCCAGATCGCAACGGGACCCTATATCAGTGAGTAACAGTATAGAAAACAGGCCAAAATAGGCCAAATCTGTGAGATTTGACGAGTTCCCCATAACCAGACCTCGGGGTTCCCCGAACGTTTGGATTGCAGCGGGACCCGATATCAATGAGTAACAGTATAGAAAACTGGCCAGACAAGGCCAAATCTACGAGTTTTGACGTGTTCCCCGTAATCGGACCCCAGGGTTCCCCAAGTGATAGGATCGCAGCGGGACCAAAAATCAGTGAGTAATAGTATAGAAAAATGGCCAGAATAAGCGAAATCTGCGTGTTTTGACGAGTTCCCCGTAATCGGACCCCGGGGTTCCCCGAACGTTCAGATCGCAAAGAGCACCAAAATCAATGAGTAACATTATAGAAAAATGGCCAGAATAGGCCAAATCTGCGAGTTTTGACAAGTTCCCCGTAAGCGGACCCGGGGGTTCCCCAAATGTTTTGATCGCAGCGGGACCAATAATCAGTGAGTAAGAGTATACAAAATGTCCAGAATAAGCCAAATCTGCGTGTTTTGACGAGTTCCCCATAATCGGACCACGGGGTTCCCCGAATGTTCGGATCGCAGCGGGACTCATACTCAGTGAGTAATAGTATAGAAAAATGGCCAGAATAGGCCAAATCTACGAGTTTGGACGAGCTCCCCGTAAGTGGACCCTGGGGTTCCCCGAACGTTTGGATCGCAGCGGGACCACAAATAAAGTGAGTAATAGTATAGAAAAATAACCAGAATAAGCCAAACCTGCGTGTTTTCACCAGTTCCCCGTAACTGGACCCCGGGCTTCCCCAAACGTTCGGATCGCAGACCAAAAATCACTGAGTAATAGTATAGAAAAATGGCCAGAATAAGCCAAATCTGCGAGTTTTGACGAGTTCCCCCTAATCGGACCCCGGGGTTCCCCGAACGTTCGGAGCGCAACGGGACCCATAATCAGTGAGTAATAGTATAGAAAAATGAGTAACAGTATAAAAAATTGGCCAGAAGAGGCCAAATCTGCGAATTTTGACGAGTTCCCTGTAAGCGGACCCCGGGATTCCCCGAAAGTTTGGATCGCACCAGGAACAAAAATCAGCGAGTAACAGTATAGAAAATGTCCAGAATAAGGCAAATATGCGTGTTTTGACGAGTTCCCCATAATCGGACCACGGGCTTCCTCGAATGTTCGGATCGCAACGGGACCCGATATCAGTGAGTAACAGTATAGAAAACTGGCCAAAATAGGCCAAATCTGTGAGTTCTGACGAGTTCCCCGTAACCGGACCTCGCGGTTCCTCGAACGTTCGGATCGCAGCGGGACCCAAAATCAGTGAGTAATAGTCTTCAAAAATGGCCAGAATAGGCCAAATGTGCGAGTTTTGACGAGTTCCCCGTATGCGCACCCCGGGTTCCCCGAACGTTTGGATCGCAGCGGGAGCAAAAATCAGTGAGTATCAGTATAGAAAATTTCCAGAATAAGCCAAATATACGTGTTTTGACGAGTTCCCCGTAATCGGACCACGGGCTTCCCCGAACGTTCAGATCGCAATGGGACCCTATATCAGTGAGTAAAAGTATAGAAAACAGGCCAAAATAGGCCAAATCTGTGAGATTTGACGAGTTCCCCGTAACCGGACCTCGGGGTTCCCCGAACTTTTGGATCGCAGCGGGACCCATAATCAGTGAGTAATAGTATAGAAAAATGGCCAGAATAGGCCAAATCTGCGTCTTTTGACGAGTTCCCCGTAATCGGACCCCGGGGTTCCCCGAACGTTTGGATTGCAGCGGGACCCGATATCAATGAGTAACAGTATAGCAAACTGGCCAGACTAGGCCAAATCTACGAGTTTTGACAAGTTCCCCGTAATCGGACCCCAGGGTTCCCCAAGTGATCGGATCGCAGCGGGACCAAAAATCAGTGAGTAATAGTATAGAAAAATGGCCAGAATAAGCGAAATCTGTGTGTTTTGACGAGTTCCCCGTAATCGGACCCCGGGGTTCCCCGAACGTTCGGATCGCAAAGAGCACCAAAATCAATGAGTAACAGCATAGAAAAATGGCCAGAATAGGCTAAATCTGCGAGTTTTGACGAGTTCCCCGTAACCGGACCCCGGGGTTCCCCGAATGTTTGGATCGCAGCGGGACCAATAATCAGTGAGTAAGAGTATACAAAATGTCCAGAATAAGCCAAATCTGCGTGTTTTGACGAGTTCCCCATAATCGGACCACGGGGTTCCCCGAACGTTCAGATCGCAGCGGGACTCAAACTCAGTGAGTAATAGTATAGAAAAATGGCCAGAATAGGCCAAATTTGCGAGTTTGGACGAGTTCCCCGTAAACGGACCCTGGGGTTCCCCGAACGTTTGGGTCGCAGCGGGATCAAAAATAAAGTGAGTAATAGTATAGAAAAATAACCAGAATAAGCCAAATCTGCGTGTTTTCACCAGTTCCCCAGAACCGGACCCCGGGCTGCCCCGAACGTTCGGATCGCAGCGAGACCAAAAATCAGTGAGTAATAGTATAGAAAAATGGGCAGATTAAGCCAAATCTGCGAGTTTTGACGAGTTCCCCCTAATCAGACCCCGGGGCTCCCCAAACGTTCGGAGCGCAACGGGACCCATAATCAGTGAGTAATAGTATAGAAAAATGAGTAACAGTATAGAAAAATGGCCAGAAGAGGCCAATTCTGCGAATTTTGACGAGTTCCCTGTAAGCGGACCCCGGGATTCCCCGAAAGTTTGGATCGCAGCGGGAATAAAAATCAGTGAGTAACAGTATAGAAAATGTCCAGAATAAGCCAAATATGCGTGTTTTGACGAGTTCCCCGTAATCAGACCACGGGCTTCCTCGAAAGTTCGGATCGCAGCGGGACCAAAAGCAGTGAGTAATAGTATAGAAAACTGGCCAGAATAAGCCAAATCTGCGTGTTTTGACAAGTTCCCCGTAATCGTACCCCGGGGTTCCTCGAACGTTCGGATCGCAAAGAGCACCAAAATCAATGAGTAACAGTATAGAAAAATGGCCAGAATAGGCCACATCTGCGAGTTTTAACGAGTTCCCCGTATGTGGACCATGGGGTTCCCCGAACGTTTGGATCGCAGCGGCACCAAAAATCAGTGAGTAATAGTATACAAAATGTCCAGAATAAGACAAATCTGCGTGTTTTGACGATTTCCCCGTAATCGGACCACGGGCTTCCCCGAACGTTCGGATCGCAACGGGACCCGATATCAGTGAGTAACAGTATAGAAAACTGGCCAGAATAGGCCAAATCTGTGAGTTTTGACGAGATCCCCGTAATCGGACCTCGGCGTTCCCCGAAAGTTCGGATCGCAGCGGGACCCAAAAGTGAGTAATAGTATAGAATAATGGCCAGAATAGGCCAAAATACTGTCTTTTGACGAGTTCCCCGTAATCGGACCTCGGGGTTCCCCGAACGTTCGGATCGCAGCGGGACTCGATATCAGTGAGTAATAGTATAGAAAACAGGACATAACAGGGCAAATCTGTGAGTTTTGACGAGTTCCCCGTAAACGAACCCCAAGTTTCTCCAAACATTGAGATCGTAACGGGACCCAAAATGAGTGAGTAATAGTATAGAAAAATGGCCAGAATAGGCCAAATCTGCGTCTTTTGAGGAGTTCCCCGTAATCGAACCCGAGGGTTCCCCGAACGTTCGGATCGCAGTGGGACTCAAAATCAGTGAGTAATAGTATAGAAAACTGGCCAGAATAGGTCAAATCTGTGACTTTTGATGAGCTCCCCATAATCGGACCCCGGGGTTCCATGAATGTTAGGATCGCAGCGGGACCCGATATCAGTGAGTTATTGTATAGAAAACTGGGCAGAATAGGCAAAATCTGCAGGTTTTGGCTTGTTCCCCATAATCGGACCACGGGGTTCCGCGATCGTTCGGATCGCAGCGGGACTCAAACACAGTGAATAATACTATAGAAAAATGGCCAGAATAGGCCAAATCTGCGAGTTTTGACGAGTTCCCCGTAAGCGGACCCTGGGGTTCCCCGAACGTTTGGATCGCAGCGGGACCAAAAATAAAGTGAGTAATAGTATAGTAAAATAACCAGAATACGCCAAATCTGCGTGTTTTGACCAGTTCCCCGTAATCGGACCCCGGGCTACCCCGAATGTTCGGATCGCAGCGAGACCAAAAATCAGTGAGTAATAGTATAGAAAAATGGCCAGAATAAGCCAAATCTGCGAGTTTTGACGAGTTCCCCCTAAACTGACCCCGGGTTTCCCCGAACGTTGGGATCGCAATGGGACCCATAATCAGTGAGTAATAGAATAGAAAAATGAGTAACAGTATAGAAAAATGGCCAGAATAGGCCAAATCTGCGAATTTTGACGAGTTCCCTGTAAGCGAACCCCGGGATTCCCCGAATTTTGGATCGCAGCGGGACCAAAAATCAGTGACTAACAGTATACAAAATGTCCAGAATAAGCCAAATATGTGTGTTTTGACGAGTACCCCGTAATCGGACCACGGGCTTCCTCGAACGTTCGGATCGCAACGGGACCCGATATCAGTGAGTAACAGTATAGAAAACTGGCCAAAATAGGCCAAATTTGTGAGTTTTGACGAGTTCCCCGTAATCGGACCCGAGGGTTCCCTGAACATTCGGATCGCAGCGGGACCCAATATCAGTGAGTAACAGTATAGAAAACTGGCCAGAATAGGCCAAATCTGCGAGTTTTGCCGAGTTCCCCATAAACGGACCACGGGCTTTGCCGAACGTTTGGATCGCAACGGGACCCGATATCAGTGAGTAACAGTATAGAAAACAGGCCAGAATAGTCCAAATCTGGGAGATTTGACGAGTTCCCCGTAACCGGACCTCGGGGTTCCCCGAACGTTCGGATCGTAACGGGAACCATGATCAGTGAGTAATAGTATAGAAAAATGGCCAGAATAGGCCAAATCTGCGTCTGTTGACGAGTTTCCCATAATCGGACCCCGGGCTTCCCCGAACGTTTGGATTGCAACGGGACCCGATATCAATGAGTAATAGTATAGAAAAGTGGCCAGAATAGGCCAAAACTACGAGTTTTGACGAGTTCCCAGTAATTGGACCCCATGGTTCCCCAAGTGTTCGGATCGCAGCGGGACCAAAAATCAGTGAGTAATAGTATAGAAAATGGCCAGAATAAGCGAATCTGCGTGTTTTGACGAGTTCCCCGTAACCGGACCCCGGGCTTCCCCAAACGTTCGGATCGCACCGGGACCAAAAATCAATGAGTAATAGTATAGAAAAATGGCCAGAATAGGCCAAATCTACGAGTTTTGACGAGTTCCCCGTAAGCGGACCCCGGGGTTCCCCGAATGTTTGGATCGCAGCGGGACCAATAATCAGTGAGTAACAGTATACAAAATGTCCAGAATAAGCCAAATCTGCGTGTTTTGACGAGTTCCCCGTAATCGGACCACGGGCTTCCCCGAACTTTCGGATCGCGATGGGATCCGATATCAGTGAGTAACAGTATAGAAAATAGGCCATAACAGGGCAAATTTGTGAGGTTTGACGAGTTCCCCGTAAATGAACCCCAAGTTTCTCTGAACATTGAGATCATAACGGGACCCAAAATGAGTGAGTAATAGTATAGAAAAATGGCCAGAATAGGCCAAATCTGCGCCTTTTGACGAGTTCCCCGTAATCGGACCCGAGGGTTCCCCGAACGTTCGCATCGCAGCGGGACCCGATATCAATGAGTAACAGTATAGAAAACTGGCCAGAATAGGCCAAATCTCCGAGTTTTGCCGAGTTCCCCATAAGCGGACCCCGGGGTTCCCCGAACGTTTGGATCGCAGTGGGACCAAATATCAGTGAGATAACAGTATAGAAAATGTCCAGAATAAGCCAAATCTACGTGTTTTCACGAGTTCCCCATAATCGGACCACAGGCTTCGCCGATCATTTGGATCGCAATGGGACCCGATATCAGTGAGTAAGAGTATAGAAAACAAGCCAGAATAGGACAAATCTGTGGGATTTGACGAGTTCCCCGTAACCGGACCTCGGTGTTCCCCGAACGTTCAGATCGCAGCGACACCCATGATCAGTGAGTAATACTATAGAAAAATGGCCAGAATAGGCCAAATCTGCGTCTTTTGACGAGTTCCCCGTAATCGGACCCCGGGGTTCCCCGAACGTTTGGATTGCAGCGGGACCCAATATCAGTGAGTAACAGTATAGAAAACTGGCCAGAATAGGCCAAGTCTACGAGTTTTGACGAGTTCCCCATAATCAGACCCCAGGGTTCCCCAAGTGTTCGGATCGCAGAGGAACCAAAAATTAGTGAGTAATAGTATAGAAAAATGGCCAGGATAAGCGAAATCTGCGTGTTTTGATGAGTTCCCCGTAACCGGACCCCGGGCTTCCCAAAACGTTCGGATCGCAGCGGGACCAAAAATCAGTGAGTAATAGTATAGAAAACTGGCCAGGATAAGCCAAATCTACGTGTTTTTACGAGTTCCCCGTAATCGGACCCCGGGGTACCCCGAACGTTCGGATCGCAAAGAGCACCAAAATCAATGAGTAACAGTATAGAAAAATGGCCAGAATAGGACAAATCTACGAGTTTGGACGAGATCCCCGTAAGCGGACCCCGGGGTTCCCCGAATGTTTGGATCGCAACGGGACCAATAATCAATGAGTAATAGTATACAAAATGTCCAGAATAAGCCAGATCTGCGTGCTTTGACGAGTTTCCCGTAATCGGACCATGGGCTTCCCCGAACGTTCGGATCGCAATGGGATTCGATATCAGTGAGTAACAGTATCGAAAACAGGCCATAACAGGGCAAATCTGTGAGTTTTGACGAGTTCCCCGTAAACGAACCCCAAGTTTCTCCGAACATTGAGATCGTAACGCGACCCAAAATGGGTGAGTAATAGTATAGAAATGGCAGAATAGGCCAAATCTGCGTCTTTTGACGAGTTCCCCGTAATCGGACCCGAATGTTCCCCGAACATTCGGATCGCAGCGGGACCCGATATCAGTGAGTAATAGTATAGAAAACTGGCCAGAATAGGCCAAATCCGCGAGTTTTGCCGAGTTCCCCATAAGCGGACCCCGGGGTTCCCCGAACGTTTGGATCGCAGCGGGACCAAAAATCAATGAGATAACAGTATAGAAAATGTCCAGAATAAGCCAAATCTACGTGTTTTGACGAGTTCCCCATAAAAGGACCACGGGCTTCGCCGAACGTTTGGATCGCAACGGGAGCCGATATCAGTAAGTAACAGTATAGAAAACAGGCCAGAATAGGCCAAGTCTGTGAGATTTGACGAGTTCCCCGTAACCGGACCTCGGGGTTCCCCGAACGTTCGGATCGCAGCGGGACCCATGATCAGTGAGTAATAGTATAGAAAAATGGCCAGAATAGGCCAAATCTACGTCTTTTGACGAGTTCCCCGTAATCGGACCTCGGTGTTCCCCGAACGTTTGGATTGCAGCGGGACCCGATATCAATGAGTAACAGCATAGAAAAGTGGCCAGAATAGGCCAAATCTATGAGTTTTGACGAGTTCCACGTAATCGGACCCCATGGTTCCCCAAGTGTTCGGATCGCAGCGGGACCAAAAATCAGTGAGTAATAGTATAGAAAAATGGCAAGAATAAGCGAAATCTTCGTGTTTTGACGAGTTCCCCGTAACCGGACCCCGGGCTTCCCCAAACGTTCGGATCGCAGCGGGACCAAAAATCAGTGAGTAATAGTATAGAAAACTGGCCAGGATGAGCCAAATCTGCGTGTTTTGACGAGTTCCCCGTAATCGGACCCCGGGGTTCCCCGAACGTTCGGATCGCAAAGAGCACCAAAATCAATGAGTAATAGTATAGAAAAATGGCCAGAATAGGCCAAATCTGCGAGTTTTGACGAGTTCCCCGTAAGCGGACCCCGGGGTTCCCCGAATGTATGGATCGCAGCGGGACCAATAAATAGTGAGTAACAGTATACAAAATGTCCAGAATAAGCCAAATCTGCGTGTTTTGACGAGTTCCCCGTAATCGAACCACGGGCTTCCCTGAACTTTCGGATCGCATTGGGATCCGATATCAGTGAGTAACAGTATAGAAAACAGGCCATAACAGGGTAAATCTGTGAGTTTTGACGAGTTCCCCGTAAACGAACCCCATGTTTCTACGAACATTGAGATCGTAACGGGACCCAAAATGAGTGACTAATAGTATAGAAAAATGGCAATAATAGGCCAAATCTGCGTCTTTTTACGAGTTCCCCGTAATCGGACCCGAGGGTTCCCCGAACGTTCGGATCGCTGCGGGACCCGATATCAATGAGTAACAGTATAGAAAACTGGCCAGAATAGGCCTAATCTGCGAGTTGTGCCGAGTTCCCCATAAGCGGACCCCGGGTTCCCCGAACGTTCGGATCGCAGCGGGACCCGATATTAGTGAGTAACAGTATAGAAAACTGGCCAGAATAGGCCAAATCTGCGAGTTTTGCCGAGTTCCCCATAAGCGGACCCCGGGGTTCCCCGAACGTTTGGATCGCAGCGGGACCAAAAATCAGTGACATAACAGTATAGAAAATGTCCAGAATAGGCCAAATCTACGTGTTTTCACGAGTTCCCCATAATCGGACCACGGGCTTCCCCGAACGTTTGGATCGCAATGGGACCCGATATCAGTGAGTCGAAGTATAGAAAACAGGCTAGAATAGGCCAAATCTGTGAGATTTGATGAGTTCCCCATAACCGGACCTCGGGGTTCCCGAACGTTCGGATCGCAGCGGGACCCATGTTCAGTGAGTAATAGTATAGAAAAATGGCCAGAATAGGCCAAATCTGCGTCTTTTGACGAGTTCCCCGTAATCGGACCCCGGGGTTCCCCGAACGTTTGGATTGCTGCGGGACCTGATATCAATGAGTAACAGTATAGAAAACTGGCCAGAATAGGCCAAGTCTACGAGTTTTGACAAGTTCCCCATAATCGGACCCCAGGGTTGCCCAAGTGTTCGGATCGCAGAGGGACCAAAAATAAGTGAGTAATAGTATAGGAAAATGGCCAGAATAAGCGAAATCTGCGTGTTTTGATGAGTTCCCCGTAACCGGAGCCCGGGTTTCCCCAAACGTTCGGATCGCAGCGGGACCAAAAATCAGTGAGTAATAGTAAAGAAAACTGGCCAGGATAAGCCAAATCTGCGTGTTTTTACGAGTTCCCCGTAATCGGACCCCGGGGTACCCAGAACGTTCGGATCGCAAAGAGCACCAAAATCAATGAGTAACAGTATAGAAAAATGGCCAGAATAGGACAAATCTGCAAGTTTTGACGAGATCCCCGTAAGCGGACCCCGGGGTTCCCCGAATTTTTGGATCGCAGTGGGACCAATAATCAGTGAGTAATAGTATACAAAATGTCCAGAATAAGCCAAATCTGCGTGTTTTGACGAGTTCCCCGTAATCGGACCACAGGCTTCCCCGAACGTTCGGATCGCAATGGGATCCGATATCAGTGAGTAACAGTATAGAAAACAGGCCAGAACAGGGCAAATCTGTGAGTTTTGACGAGTTCCCCATAAACGAACTCCAAGTTTCTCCGAACATTGAGATCGTAACGGGACCCAAAATGGGTCAGTAATAGTATAGAAATGGCAGAATAGGCCAAATCTGCGTCTTTTCACGAGTTCCCCATAATCGGACCCGAGGGTTCCCCGAACATTCGGATCGCAGCGGGACCCGATATCGGTGAGTAATAGTATAGAAAACTGGCCAGAATAGGCCAAATCTGCGAGTTTTGCCGAGTTCCCCATAAGCGGACCCCGGGGTTCCCCGAACGTTTGGATCGCAGCGGGACCAAAAATCAGTGAGACAACAGTATAGAAAATGTCCAGAATAAGCCAAATCTACGTGTTTTGACGAGTTCCCCATAAAAGGACGACGGGCTTCACCAAACGTTTGGATCGCAACGGGAGCCGATATCAGTAAGTAACAGTATAGAAAACAGGCCAGAATAGGCCAAATCTGTGAGATTTGACGAGTTCCCCGTAACCGGACCTCGGGGTTCCCCAAACGTTCGGATCGCAGCAGGACCCATGATCAGTGAGTAATAGTATAGAAAAATGGCCAGAATAGGCCAAATCTACGTCTTCTGACGAGTTCCCCGTAATCGGACCTCGGGGTTCCCCGAACGTTTGGATTGCAGCGGGACCCGATATCAATGAGTAACAGCATAGAAAAGTGGCCAGAATAGGCCAAATCTATGAGTTTTGACGAGTTCCATGTAATCGGACCCCATGGTTCCCCAAGTGTTCGGATCGCAGCGGGACCAAAAATCAGTGAGTAATAGTATAGAAAAATGGCAAGAATAAGCGAAATCTTCGTGTTTTCACGAGTTCCCCGTAACCGGACCCCGGGCTTCCCCAAACGTTCGGATCGCAGCGGGACCAAAAATCAGTGAGTAATAGTATAAAAAACTGGCCAGGATAAGCCAAATCTGCGTGTTTTGACGAGTTCCCCGTAATCGGACCCCGGGGTTCCCCGAACGTTCGGATCGCAAAGAGCACCAAAATCAATGAGTAATAGTATAGAAAAATGGCCAGAATAGGCCAAATCTGCGAGTTTTGACGAGTTCCCCGTAAGCGGACCCCGGGGTTCCCCGAATGTATGGATCGCAGCGGGACCAATAAATAGTGAGTAACAGTATACAAAATGTCCAGAATAAGCCAAATCTGCGTGTTTTGACGAGTTCCCCGTAATCGGACCACGGGCTTCCCCGAAGTTTCGGATCGCAATGGGATCCGATATCAGTGAGTAACAGTATAGAAAACAGGCCATAACAGGGCAAATCTGTGAGTTTTGACGAGTTCCCCGTAAACGAACCCCATGTTTCTACGAACATTGATATCGTAATGGGACCCAAAATGAGTGACTAATAGTATAGAAAAATGGCCAGAATATGCCAAATCTGCGTCTTTTGACGAGTTCCCCGTAATCGGACCCGAGGGTTCCCCGAACGTTCGGATCACTGCGGGACCCGATATCAATGAGTAACAGTATAGAAAACTGGCCACAATAGGCCTAATCTACGAGTTTTGCCGAGTTCCCCATAAGCGGACCCCGGGGTTCCCCGAACGTCCCGATCGCAGCGGGACCCGATATTAGTGAGTAACAGTATAGAAAACTGGCCAGAATAGGCCAAATCTGTGAGTTTTGCCGAGTTCCCCATAAGCAGACCCCGGGGTTCCCCGAACGTTTGGATCGCAGCGGGACCAAAAATCAGTGACATAACAGTATAAAAAATGTCCAGAATAGGCCAAATTTACGTGTTTTCACGAGTTCCCCATAATAGGACCACGGGTTTCGCCGAACGTTTGGATCGCAATGGGACCCGATATCAGTGAGTAGAAGTATAGAAAACAGGCCAGAATAGGCCAAATCTGTGAGATTTGACGAGTTCCCCGTAACCGGACCTCGGGGTTCCCCGAACGTTCGGATCGCAGCGGGACCCATGTTCAGTGAGTAATAGTATAGAAAAATGGCCAGAATAGGCCAAATCTGCGTCTTTTGACGAGTTCCCTGTAATCGGACCCTGGGGTTCCCCGAACGTTTGGATTGCTGCGGGACCCGATATCAATGAGTAACAGTATAGAAAACTGGCCAGAATAGGCCAAGTCTACGTGTTTTGACGAGTTCCCCATAATCGGACCCCAGGGTTCCCCAAGTGTTCGGATCGCAGAGGGACCAAAAATCTGTGAGTAATAGTATAGGAAAATGGCCAGAATAAGCGAAATCTGCGTGTTTTGATGAGTTCCCCGTAACCGGACCCCGGGTTTCCCCAAACGTTTGGATCGCAGCGGGACCAAAAATCAGTGAGTAATAGTAGAGAAAACTGGCCAGGATAAGCCAAATCTGCGTGTTTTTACGAGTTCCCCATAATCGGACCCCGGGGTACCCAAAACGTTCGGATCGCAAAGAGCACCAAAATCAATGGGTAACAGTTTAGAAAAATGGCCAGAATAGGACAAATCTGCAAGTTTTGACGAGATCCCCGTAAGCGGACCCCGGGGTTCCCCGAATTTTTGGATCGCAGTGGGACCAATAATCAGTGAGTAATAGTATACAAAATGTCCAGAATAAGCCAAATCTGCGTCTTTTGACGAGTTCCCCGTAATCGGACCACGGGCTTCCCCGAACGTTCGGATCGCAATGGGATCCGATATCAATGAGTAACAGTATAGAAAACATGCCATAACAGGGCAAATCTGTGAGTTTTGACGAGTTCCCCATAAACGAACTCCAAGTTTCTCCGAACATTGAGATTGTAACGGGACCCAAAATGAGTGAGTAATAGTATAGAAATGGCAGAATAGGCCAAATCTGCGTCTTTTGACGAGTTCCCCGTAATCGGACCCGAGGGTTCCCCGAACATTCGGATCGCAGCGGGACCCGATATCAGTGAGTAACAGTATAGAAAACTGGCCAGAATAGGCAAAATCTGCGAGTTTTGCCGTGTTCCCCATAAGCGGACCCCGGGGTTCCCCGAACATTTGGATCGCAGCGGGACCAAAAATCAGTGACATAACAGTATAGAAAATGTCCAGAATAGGCCAAATCTACGTGTTTTCACGAGTTCCCCATAATCGGACCACGGGCTTCGCCGAACGTTTGGATCGTAATGGGAACCGATATCAGTGAGTAAAAGTATAGAAAACAGGCCAGAATAGGCCAAATCTGCGTCTTTTGACGAGTTCCCCGTAATCGGACCCCGGGGTTCCCCGAACGTTTGGATTGCAGCGGGACCCATGTTAACTGAGTAACAGTATAGACAAATGGCCAGAATAGGCCAAATCTGCGTCTTTTGACGAGTTCCCCGTAATCGGACCCCGGGGTTCCCCGAACGTTTGGATTGCAGCGGGACCCGATATCAATGAGTAACAGTATAGGAAAGTTGCCAGAATAGGCCAAATCTATGGGTTTTGACGAGTTCCCCGTAATCGGACCCCATGGTTCCCCAAGTGTTCGGATCGCAGCGGGACCAAAAATCAGTGAGTAACAGTATAGAAAAATGGCCAGAATAAGCGAAATCTGCGTGTTTTGACGAGTTCCCCGTAACCGGACCCCGGGCTTCCCCAAACATTCGGATCGCAGCGTGACCAAAAATCAATGAGTAATAGTATAGAAAACTGGCCAGGATAAGCAAAATCTGCGTGTTTTGACGAGTTCCCCATAATCGGACCACGGGGTTCCCCGAACGTTCGGATCGCAAAGAGCACTAAAATCAATGAGTAACAGTATAGAAAAATGGCCAGAATAGGCCAAATCTGCGAGTTTTGACGAGTTCCCCGTAAGCGGACCCCGGGGTTCCCCGAATGTTTGGATCGCAACGGGACCAATAATCAGTGAGTAACAGTATACAAAATGTCCAGAATAAGCCAAATCTGCGTGTTTTGACGAGTTCCCCGTAATCGGACCATGGGCTTCCCCGAACTTTCGGATCGCAATGGGATCCGATATCAGTGAGTAACAGTATAGAAAACAGGCAATAACAGGGCAAATCTGTGAGTTTTGACGAGTTCCCCGTAAACGAACCCCTAGTTTCTACAAACATTGAGATCGTAACGGGACCCAAAATGAGTGACTAATAGTATAGAAAAATGGCCAGAATAGGCCAAATCTGCGTCTTTTGATGAGTTCCCCGTAATCGGACCCGAGGGTTCCCCGAACGTTCGGATCGCTACGGGACCCGATATCAATGAGTAACAGTATAGAAAACTGGCCAGAATAGGCCTAATCTGCGAGTTTTGCCGAGTTCCCCATAAGCGGACCCCGGGGTTCCCCGAACGTTCGGATCGCAGCGAGAGCCGATATCAGTGAGTAACAGTATAGAAAACTGGCCAGAATAGGCAAAATCTGCGAGTTTTGCCGAGTTCCCCATAAGCGGACCCCGGGGTTCCCCGAACGTTTGGATCGCAGCGGGACCAAAAATCAGTGACATAACAGTATAGAAAAGTCCAGAATAGGCCAAATCTACGTGTTTTCACGAGTTCCCCATAATCGGACCACGGGCTTCGCCGAACGTTTGGATCGCAATGGGACCCGATATCAGTGAGTAAAAGTATAGAAAACAGGCCAGAATAGGCCAAATCTGTGAGATTTGACGAGTTCCCCGTAACCGGACCTCGGGGTTCCCCGAACGTTCGGATCGCAGCGGGACCCATGTTCAGTGAGTAATAGTATAGAAAAATGGCCAGAATAGGCCAAATCTGCGTCTTTTGACGAGTTCCCCGTAATCGGACCCCGGGGTTCCCCGAACGTTTGGTTTGCAGCGGGACCCGATATCAAGGTGTAATAGTATAGAAAACTGGCCAGAATAGGCCATGTCTACGAGTTTTGACGAGTTCCGCATAATCGGACCCCAGGGTTCCCCAAGTGTTCGGATCGCAGAGGGACCAAAAATCAGTGAGTAATAGTATAGGAAAATGGCCAGAATAAGCGAAATCTGCGTGTTTTGATGAGTTCCCCGTAACCGGACCCCGGGTTTCCCCAAACGTTCGGATCGCAGCGGGACCAAAAATCAGTGAGTAATAGTATAGAAAACTGGCCAGGATAAGCCAAATCTGCGTGTTTTTATGAGTTCCCCGTAATAGGACCCCGGGGTTCCCCGAACGTTTGGATTGCAGCGAGACCCGATATCAATGAGTAACAGTATAGAAAAGTGGCCAGAATAGGCCAAATCTACGAGTTTTGACGAGCTCCCCGTAATCGGACCCCATGGTTCCCCAAGTGTTCGGATCGCAGCGGGACCAAAAATCAGTGAGTAACAGTATAAAAAATGGCCAGAATAAGCGAAATCTGCGTGTTTTGACGAGTTCCCCGTAACCGGACCCCGGGCTTCCCCAAACGTTCGGATCGCAGCGGGACCAAAAATCAGTGAGTAATAGTATAGAAAACTGGCCAGGATAAGCCAAATCTGGGTGTTTTGACGAGTTCCCCGTAATCGGACCCCGGGGTTCCCCGAACGTTCGGATCGCAAAGAGCACCAAGATCAATGAGTAAACGTATAGAAAAATGGCCAGCATAGGCCAAATCTGCGAGTTTTGACGAGTTCCCCGTAAGCGGACCCCGGGGTTCCCCGAATGTTTGGATCGCAGTGGGACCAATAATCAGTGAGTAACAGTATACAAAATGTCCAGAATAAGCCAAATCTGCGTGTTTTGACGAGTTCCCTGTAATCGGACCATGGGCTTCCCCGAACTTTCGGATCGCAATGGGATCTGATATCAGTGAGTAACAGTATAGAAAACAGGCAATAACAGGGCAAATCTATGAGTTTTGACGAGTTCCCCGTAAACGAACCCCAAGTTTCTCCGAACATTGAGATCGTAACGGGACCCAAAATGAGTGAGTAATAGTATAAAAAAATGGCCAGAATAGGCCAAATCTGCGTCTTTTGACGAGTTCCCCGTAATCGGACCCGAGGGTTCCCCGAACGTTCGGATCGCTCCGGGACCCGATATCAATGAGTAACAGTATAGAAAACTGGCCAGAATAGGCCTAATCTGCGAGTTCTGCCGAGTTCCCTGTAATCGGACCCCGGGGTTCCCCGAACGTTTGGATTGCTGCGGGACCCGATATCAATGAGTAACAGTATAGAAAACTGGCCAGAATAGGCCAAATCTACGAGTTTTGACGAGTTCCCCGTAATCGGACCCCATGGTTCCCCAAGTGTTCGGATCGCAGCGGACCAAAAATCAGTGAGTAATAGTATAGGAAAATGGCCAGAATAAGCGAAATCTGCGTGTTTTGATGAGTTCCCCGTAACCGGACCCCGGGTTTCCCCAAACATTCGGATCGCAGCGGGACCAAAAATCAGTGAGTAATAGTATAGAAAACTGGCCAGGATAAGCAAAATCTGCGTGTTTTGACGAGTTCCCCATAATCGGACCACGGGGTTCCCCGAACGTTCGGATCGCAAAGAGCACCAAAATCAATGAATAACAGTATAGAAAAATGGCCAGAATAGGCCAAATCTGCGAGTTTTGACGAGGTCCCCGTAAGCGGACCCCGGGGTTCCCCGAATGTTTGGATCGCAGCGCGACCAATAATCAGTGAGTAACAGTATACAAAATGTCCAGAATAAGCCAAATCTGCGTGTTTTGACGAGTTCCCCGTAATCGGACCATGGGCTTCCCCGAACTTTCGGATCGCAATGGGATCCGATATCAGTGAGTAACAGTATAGAAAACAGGCAATAACAGGGCAAATCTGTGAGTTTTGACGAGTTCCCCGTAAACGAACCCCAAGTTTCTACGAACATTGAGATCGTAACGGGACCCAAAATGAGTGACTACAAGTATAGAAAAATGGCCAAAATAGGCCAAATCTGCGTCTTTTGACGAGTTCCCCGTAATCGGACCCGAGGGTTCCCCGAACGTTCGGATCGCTGCGGGACCCGATATCAATGAGTAACAGTATAGAAAACTGGCCAGAATAGGCCTAATCTGCGAGTTTTGCCGAGTTCCTCATAAGCGGACCCCGGGGTTCCCCGAACGTTCGGATCGCAGCGAGACCCGATATCAGTGAGTAACAGTATAGAAAACTGGCCAGAATAGGCAAAATCTGCGAGTTTTGCCGAGTTCCCCATAAGCGGACCCCCGGGTTCCCCGAACGTTTGGATCGCAGCGGGACCAAAAATCAGTGACATAACAGTATAGAAAAGTCCAGAATAGGCCAAATCTACGTGTTTTCACGTGTTCCCCATAATCGGAACACGGGCTTCGCTGAACGTTTGGATCGCAATGGGACCCGATATCAGTGAGTAAAAGTATAGAAAACAGGCCAGAATAGGCCAAATCTGTGAGATTTGACGAGTTCCCCGTAACCGGACCTCGGGGTTCCCCGAACGTTCGGATCGCAGCGGGACCCATGTTCAGTGAGTAATAGTATAGAAAAATGGCCAGAATAGGCCAAATCTACGTCTTTTGACGAGTTCCCCGTAATTGGACCCCGGGGTTCCCCGAACGTTTGGATTGCAGCGGGACCCGATATCAAGGTGTAATAGTACAGAAAACTGGCCAGAATAGGCCATGTCTACGAGTTTTGACGAGTTCCGCATAATCGGACCCCAGGGTTCCCCAAGTGTTCGGATCGCAGAGGGACCAAAAATCAGTGAGTAATAGTATAGGAAAATGGCCAGAATAAGCGAAATCTGCGTGTTTTGATGAGTTCCCCGTAACCGGACCCCGGGTTTCCCCAAAAGTTCGGATCGCAGCGGGACCAAAAATCAGTGAGTAATAGTATAGAAAACTGGCCAGGATAAGCCAAATCTGCGTGTTTTCACGAGTTCCCCGTAATCGGACCCTGGGGTACCCAGAACGTTCGGATCGCAAAGAGCACCAAAATTATTGAGTAACAGTATAGAAAACATGCCATAACAGGGCAAATCTGTGAGTTTTGAAGAGTTCCCCATAAACGAACTCCAAGTTTCTCCGAACATTGAGATTGTAACGGGACCCAAAATGAGTGAGTAATAGTATAGAAATGGCAGAATAGGCCAAATCTGCGTCTTTTGACGAGTTCCCCGTAATCGGACCCGAGGGTTCCCCAAACGTTCGGATCGCAGCGGGACCCGATATCAGTGAGTAACAGTATAGAAAACTGGCCAGAATAGGCCAAATCTGTGAGATTTGATGAGTTCCCCGTAACCGGACCTCGGGGTTTCCCGAACGTTCGGATCGCAGCGGGACCCATGATCAGTGAGAAATAGTATAGAAAAATGGCCAGAATAGGCCAAATCTGCGTCTTTTGACGAGTTCCCCGTAATCGGACCCCGGGGTTCCCCGAACGTTTGGATTGCAGCGGGACCCGATATCAATGAGTAACAGTATAGAAAAGTGGCCAGAATAGGCCAAATCTACGAGTTTTGACGAGTTCCCCGTAATCGGACCCATGGTTCCCCAAGTGTTCGGATCGCAGCGGGACCAAAAATCGGTGAGTAACAGTATAAAAAATGGCCAGAATAAGCGAAATCTGCGTGTTTTGACAAGTTCCCCGTAACCGGACCCCGGGCTTCCCCAAACGTTCGGATCGCAGTGGGACCAAAAATCAGTGAGTAATAGTATAGAAAACTGGCCAGGATAAGCCAAATCTGCGTGTTTTGACGAGTTCCCCGTAATCGGACCCCGGGGTTCCCCGAATGTTCGGATCGCAAAGAGCACCAAAATCAATGAGTAAAAGTATAGAAAAATAGCCAGAATAGGCCAAATCTGCGAGTTATGACGAGTTCCCCGTAAGCGGACCCCGGGGTTCCCCGAATGTTTGGATCGCAGCGGGACCAATAATCAGTGAGTAACAGTATACAAAATGTCCAGAATAAGCCAAATCTGCGTGTTTTGACGAGTTCCCTGTAATCGGACCATGGGCTTCCCCGAACTTTCGGATCGCAATGGGATCCGATATCAGTGAGTAACAGTATAGTAAACAGGCAATAACAGGGCAAATCTGTGAGTTTTGACGAGTTCCCCGTAAACGAACCCCAAGTTTCTCCGAACATTGAGATCGTAACGGGACCCAAAATGAGTGAGTAATAGTATAGAAAAATGGCCAGAATAGGCCAAATCTGCGTCTTTTGACGAGTTCCCCGTAATCGGACCCGAGGGTTCCCCGAACGTTCGGATCGCTCCGGGACCCGATATCAATGAGTAACAGTATAGAAAACTGGCTAGAATAGGCCTAATCTGAGAGCTCTGCCGAGTTCCCCATAAGCGGACCCCGGGGTTCCCCGAACGTTTGGATCGCAGCGGGACCAAATATCAGTGAGATAACAGTATAGAAAATGTCCAGAATAAGCCAAATCTACGTGTTTTCACGAGTTCCCCATAATTAGACCACGGGCTTCGTCGAACGTTTGGATCGCAATGGGACCCGATATCAGTGAGTAACAGTATAGAAAACAGGCCAGAATAGGCCAAATCTGTGAGATTTGACGAGTTC
This sequence comes from Hordeum marinum, assembly GCA_022496015.1. Lineage (NCBI taxonomy): Eukaryota > Viridiplantae > Streptophyta > Magnoliopsida > Poales > Poaceae > Hordeum > Hordeum marinum. Next base: position 1,493,644 of record CM039675.1, on the reverse strand, counting down.
CCTGTAACCGGACCTCGTGGTTCCCCGAACGTTCGGATCGCAGCGGGACCCATGATCAGTGAGTAATAGTATAGAAAAATGGCCACAATAGGCCAAATCTGCGTCTTTTTACGAGTTCCCGTAATCGGACCCCGGGGTTCCCCGAAAGTTTGGATTGCAGCGGGACCCGATATCAATGAGTAACAGTATAGAAAACTAGCCAGAATAGGCCAAGTCTACGAGTTTTAAAGAGTTCCCCATAATAGGACCCCAGGGTTCCCCAAGTGTTCGGATCGCAGAGGGACCAAAAATCAGTGAGTAATAGTATAGAAAAATGGCCAGAATAAGCGAAATCTGCATGTTTTGATGAGTTCCCCGTAACCGGACCCCGGGTTTCCCCAAACGTTCCGATCGCAGCGGGACCAAAAATCAGTGAGTAATAGTATAGAAAACTGGCCAGGATAAGCCAAATCTGCGTGTTTTGACGAGTTCCCCGTAATCGGACCCCGGGGTACCCCGAACGTTCGGATCGCAAAGAGCACCAAAATCAATGAGTAAGAGTATAGAAAAATTGCCAGAATAGGACAAATCTACGAGTTTTGACGAGATCCCCGTAAGCGGACCCCGGGGTTCCCCGAATTTTTGGATCGCAGCGGGACCAATAATCGGTGACTAATAGTATACAAAATGTCCAGAATAAGCCAAATCTACGTGTTTTGACGTGTTCCCCGCAATCGGACCCCGGGCTTCCCCGAACGTTCGGATCGCAATGGGATCCGATATCAGTGAGTAACAGTATAGAAAACAGGCCATAACAGGGCAAATCTGTGAGTTTTGACGAGTTCCCCGTAAACGAACTCCAAGTTTCTCCGAACATTGAGATCGTAACGGGACCCAAAATGAGTGAGTAATAGTATAGAAAAATGGCCAGAATAGGCCAAATCTACGTCTTTTGACGAGTTCCCCGTAATCGGACCCCGGGGTTCCCCGAACGTTTGGATTGCAGCGGGACCCGATATCAATGAGTAACAGTATAGAAAAGTGGCCAGAATAGGCCAAATCTACGAGTTTTGACGAGCTCCCCGTAATCGGACCCCCATGGTTCCCCAAGTGTTTGGATCGTAGCGGGACCAAAAATCAGTGAGTAATAGTATAGAAAAATGGCCAGAATAAGCGAAATCTGCGTGTTTTGACGAGTTCCCCGTAACCGGACCCCGTGCTTCCCCAAACGTTCGGATCGCAGCGGGACCAAAAATCAGTGAGTAATAGTATAGAAAACTGGCCAGGATAAGCCAAATCTGCGTGTTTTGACGAGTTCCCCGTAATCGGACCCCGGGGTTCCCCGAATGTTTGGATCGCAGCGGGACCAATAATCAGTGAGTAACAGTATACAAAATGTCCAGAATAAGCCAAATCTGCGTGTTTTCACGAGTTCCCCGTAATCGGACCACGGGCAACCCCGAACTTTCGGATCGCAATGGGATCCGATATGAGTGAGTAACAGTATAGAAAACAGGCCATAACAGGGCAAATCTGTGAGTTTTGACGAGTTCCCCGTAAGCGAACCCCAAGTTTCTCCGAACATTGAGATCGTAACGGGACCCAAAATGAGTGAGTAATAGTATAGAAAAATGGCCAGAATAGACCAAATCTGCGTCTTTTGACGAGTTCCCCGTAACCGGACCCCGGGCTTCCCCAAACGTTCGGATCGTAGCGGGACCAAAAATCAGTGAGTAATAATATAGAAAACTGGCCAGGATAAGCCAAATCTACGTCTTTTGACGAGTTCCCCGTAATCAGACCCCGGGGTTCCCCGAACGTTCGGATCGCAAAGAGCACCAAAATCAATGAGTAACAGTATAGAAAAATGGCCAGAATAGGCCAAATCTGTGAGTTTTGACGAGTTCCCCGTAAGCGGACCCCGGGGTTCCCCGAACGTTTGGATCGTAGCGGGACCAAATATCAGTGAGTCCCAGTATAGCAAATGTCCAGAATAAGACAAATCTGCGTGTTTTGATGATTTCCCCGTAATCGGACCACGGGCTTCCCCGAAAGTTCGGATCGCAGTGGGACCTGATATCAGTGAGTAACAGTATAGAAAATTGGCCAGAATAGGCCAAATCTGCGAGTTTTGACGAGCTCCCCGTAATCAGACCCTAGGGTTCCCCAAACGTTCGGATCGTAGCGGGACCGAAAATAAGTGAGTAATAGTATAAAAAATGGCCACAATAAGCCAAATGTGCGTGTTTTGACGAGTTCCCCGTAACCGGACCACGGGCTTCCTCGAACGTTCGGATCGCAACGGGACCCGATATCAGTGAGTAACAGTATAGAAAACAGGCCAAAATAGGCCAAATCTGTGAGTTTTGACGAGTTCCCCATAATCGGACCTCGGGGTTCCCCGAAAGTTCGGATCGCAGCGGGACCCAAAATGAGTGAGTAATAGTATAGAAAAATGGCAAGAATAGGCCAAATCTGCGTCTTTTGACGAGTTCCCCGTAATCGGACCTCGGGGTTCCCCGAACGTTCGGATCGCAGCGGGACTCAAACTCAGTGAGTAATAGTATAGAAAACTGGCCAGAATAGGTCAAATCTGTGAGTTTTGATGAGCTCCCCGTAATCGGACCCCGGGGTTCCATGAACGTTCGGATCGCAGCGGGACCCGATATCAGTGAGTAATAATATAGAAAACAGGGCAGAATAGGCAAAATCTGCGAGTTTTGGCTTGTTCCCCATAATCAGACCACGGGGTTCCCCGAACGTTTGGATCGCAGCAGGACTGAAACTCAGTGAGTAATAGTATAGAAAAATGGCCAGAATTGGCCAAATCTGCGAGTTTTGACGAGTTCCCCGTAATCAGACCCCGGGGTTCCCCGAACGTTTGGATTGCAGCGGGACCCGATATCAGTGAGTAACAGTATAGAAAACTGGCCAGAATAGGCCAAATCTGCGAGTTTTGACGAGTTCCCCGTAATCGGACCCCAGGGTTCCCCAAACGTTCGGATCGCAGCGGGACCAAAAATCAGTGAGTAATAGTATAGAAAAATGGCCAGAATGAGCCAAATCTGCGTGTTTTGACGAGTTCCCCATAACCGGTCCCCGAGCTTCCCCGAAGGTTCGGATCGCAGCGGGACCAAAAATCAGTGAGTAACAGTATAGAAAAGTGGCCAGGATAAGCCAAATCTGCGTGTTTTGACGAGTTCCCCGTAATCAGACCCCGGGGTTCCTCGAACGTTCGGATCGCAGCGGGACCTGATATCAGTGAGTAACAGTATAGAAAATTGGCCAGAATAGGACAAATGTGCGAGTTTTGACGAGTTCCCCGTAATCGGACCCCAGGGTTCCCCAAAGGTTCGGATCGCGGCGGGTCCAAAATTAAGTGAGTAGTAGTATAGAAAAATGGCCAGAATAAGCCAAATCTGTGTGTCTTGACGAGTTCCCTGTAACCGGACCTCGGGCTTCCCCGAACGTTCGGATCGCAACGGGACCAAAAATCAGTGATTAATAGTATAGAAAAATGGCCAGAATAAGCCAAATCTGCGAGTTTTGATGAGCTCCCCCTAATCGGACCCCGGGGTTCCCTGAACGTTCGGATCGCAGCGGGCACCAAAATCAATCAGTAATAGTATAGAAAAATGGCCAGAATAGGCCAAATCTACGAGTTTTGACAAGTTCCCCGTAAGCGGACCCCAGGATTCCCCAAACTTTTGGATTGCAGCGGGACCAAAAATGTCCAGAACAAGCCAACTCTGTGTGTTTTGACGAGTTCCCCGTAATCGGACCGCGGGCCTCCCCGAATGTTTGGATTGCAAAGGGACCCGATATCAGTGAGTAACAGTATAGAAAACTAAGCAGAATAGGCCAAATCTATGAGTTTTTATGAGTTCCCCGTAACCGGACCTCGGAGTTCCCCGAAAGTTCGGATCGCAGCGAGACCCCAAATGAGTGAGTAATAGTATAGAAAAATAACCAGAATAAGCCAAATCTGCGTGTTTTCACCAGTTCCCCGTAACCGTACCCCGGGCTTCCCCGAACGTTCGGATCGCAGAGAGACCAAAACTCAGTGAGTAATAGTATAGAAAAATGGCCAGAATAAGCCAAATCTGCGAGTTTTGATGAGTTCCCCCTAATCGGACCCCGGGGTTCCCCAAACGTTCAGATCGCAACGGGCCCATAATCAGTGAGTAATTGTATAGAAAAATGAGTAACAGTATAGAAAAATGGCCAGAATAGGCCAAATCTGCGAATTTTGACGAGTTCCCTGTAAGCGGACCCCGGGATTCCCTGAACGTTTGGATCACAGCGTGACCAAAAATCAGTGAGTAACAGTATAGAAAATGACCAGAATAACCCAAATATGCGTGTTTTGACGAGTTCCCCGTAATCGGACCATGGGCGTCCTCGAACGTTCGGATCGCAACGGGACCCGATATCAGTGAGTAACAGTATAGAAAAATGGCCAAAATAGGCCAAATCTGTGAGTTTTGACGAGTTCCCCGTAACCGGACCTCGGGGTTCCTCAAACGTTCGGATCGCAGCGGGACCCAAAATTAGTGAGTAATAATATTCAAAAATGGCCAGAATAGGCCAAATGTGCGAGTTTTGACGAGTTCCCCGTAAGCGGACCCCGGGGTTCCCCGAACGTCTGGATCGCAACAAGACCAAAAATCAGTGAGTAACAGTATAGAAAATGGCCAGAATAAGCCAAATCTACGTGTTTTGACGAGTTCCCCATAATCGGACCACGGGCTTACCCGAACGTTCAGATCGCAACGGAACCCGATATCAGTGAGTAACAGTATAGAAAACAGGCCAGAATACGCCAAATCTGTGAGATTTGACGAGTTCCCCGTAACCGGACCTGGGGGTTCCCCGAACGTTCGGATCGCAGCGGGACCCATAATCAGTGAGTAACAGTATAGAAAATTGGCCAGAATAGGACAAATGTGCGAGTTTTGACGAGTTCCCCGTAATCGGACCCCAGGGTTCCCCAAAGGTTCGGATCGCGGCGGGTCCAAAATTAAGTGAGTAGTAGTATAGAAAAATGGCCAGAATAAGCCAAATCTGTGTGTCTTGACGAGTTCCCTGTAACCGGACCTCGGGCTTCCCCGAACGTTCAGATCGCAACGGGACCAAAAATCAGTGATTAATAGTATAGAAAAATGGCCAGAATAAGCCAAATCTGCGAGTTTTGATGAGCTCCCCCTAATCGGACCCCGGGGTTCCCTGAACGTTCGGATCGCAGCGGGCACCAAAATCAATCAGTAATAGTATAGAAAAATGGCCAGAATAGGCCAAATCTACGAGTTTTGACAAGTTCCCCGTAAGCGGACCCCAGGATTCCCCAAACTTTTGGATTGCAGCGGGACCAAAAATGTCCAGAACAAGCCAACTCTGTGTGTTTTGACGAGTTCCCCGTAATCGGACCGCGGGCCTCCCCGAATGTTTGGATTGCAAAGGGACCCGATATCAGTGAGTAACAGTATAGAAAACTAAGCAGAATAGGCCAAATCTATGAGTTTTTATGAGTTCCCCGTAACCGGACCTCGGAGTTCCCCGAAAGTTCGGATCGCAGCGAGACCCCAAATGAGTGAGTAATAGTATAGAAAAATAACCAGAATAAGCCAAATCTGCGTGTTTTCACCAGTTCCCCGTAACCGTACCCCGGGCTTCCCCGAACGTTCGGATCGCAGAGAGACCAAAACTCAGTGAGTAATAGTATAGAAAAATGGCCAGAATAAGCCAAATCTGCGAGTTTTGATGAGTTCCCCCTAATCGGACCCCGGGGTTCCCCAAACGTTCAGATCGCAACGGGCCCATAATCAGTGAGTAATTGTATAGAAAAATGAGTAACAGTATAGAAAAATGGCCAGAATAGGCCAAATCTGCGAATTTTGACGAGTTCCCTGTAAGCGGACCCCGGGATTCCCTGAACGTTTGGATCACAGCGTGACCAAAAATCAGTGAGTAACAGTATAGAAAATGACCAGAATAACCCAAATATGCGTGTTTTGACGAGTTCCCCGTAATCGGACCATGGGCTTCCTCGAACGTTCGGATCGCAACGGGACCCGATATCGGTGAGTAACAGTATAGAAAAATGGCCAAAATAGGCCAAATCTGTGAGTTTTGACGAGTTCCCCGTAACCGGACCTCGGGGTTCCTCGAACGTTCGGATCGCAGCGGGACCCAAAATTACTGAGTAATAATATTCAAAAATGGCCAGAATAGGCCAAATGTGCGAGTTTTGACGAGTTCCCCGTAAGCGGACCCCGGGGTTCCCCGAACGTTTGGATCGCAACAAGACCAAAAATCAGTGAGTAACAGTATAGAAAATGGCCAGAATAAGCCAAATCTACGTGTTTTGACGAGTTCCCCATAATCGGACCACGGGCTTCCCCGAACGTTCAGATCGCAACGGAACCCGATATCAGTGAGTAACAGTATAGAAAACAGGCCAGAATACGCCAAACCTGTGAGATTTGACGAGTTCCCCGTAACCGGACCTCGGGGTTCGCCGAACGTTCGGATCGCAGCGGGACCCATAATCAGTGAGTAATAGTATAGAAAAATGGCCAGAATAGGCCAAATTTGCGTCTTTTGACGAGTTCCCCGTAATCGGACCCCAGGGTTCCCCAAACGTTCGGATCGCAGCGGGACCAAAAATCAGTGAGTAATAGTATAGAAAAATGGCCAGAATGAGCCAAATCTGCGTGTTTTGACGAGTTCCCCATAACCGGTCCCCGAGCTTCCCCGAAGGTTCGGATCGCAGCGGGACCAAAAATCAGTGAGTAACAGTATAGAAAAGTGGCCAGGATAAGCCAAATCTGCGTGTTTTGACGAGTTCCCCGTAATTGGACCCCAGGGTTCCCCAAACGTTCGGATCGCGGCGGGTCCAAAATTAAGTCAGTAGTAGTATAGAAAAATGGCCAGAATAAGCCAAATCTGTGTGTCTTAACGAGTTCCCTGTAACCGGACCTCGGGCTTCCCCGAACGTTCGGATCGCAACGGGACCAAAAATCAGTGAGTAATAGTATAGAAAAATGGCCAGAATAAGCAAAATCTGCGAGTTTTGATGAGCTCCCCCTAATCGGACCCCGGGGTTCCCTGAATGTTCGGATCGTAGCGGGCACCAAAATCAATCAGTAAAAGTATAGAAAAATGGCCAGAATAGGCCAAATCTACGAGTTTTGACAAGTTCCCCGTAAGCGGACCCCAGGATTGCCCAAACTTTTGGATCTCAGCGGGACCAAAAATGTCCAGAACAAGCCAAATCTGTGTGTTTTGACGAGTTCCCCATAATCGGACCGCGGGCTTCCCCGAACGTTTGGATTGCAACGGGACCCGATATCAGTGAGTAACAGTATAGAAAACTAAGCAGAATAGGCCAAATCTATGAGTTTTTACGAGTTCCCCGTAACCGGACCTCGGCGTTCCCCGAAAGTTCGGATCGTAGCGAGACCCCAAATGAGTGAGTAATAGTATAGAAAAATAACCAGAATAAGCCAAATCTGCGTGTTTTGACCAGTTCCCCGTAACCGTACCCCGGGCTTCCCCGAACGTTCGGATCACAGAGAGACCAAAACTCAGTGAGTAATAGTATAGAAAAATGGCCAGAATAAGCCAAATCTGCGAGTTTTGATGAGTTCCCCCTAATCGGACCCCGGGGTTCCCCAAACGTTCAGATCGCAACGGGCCCATAATCAGTGAGTAATTGTATAGAAAAATGAGTAACAGTATAGAAAAATGGCCAGAATAGGCCAAATCTGCGAATTTTACCGAGTTCCCTGTAAGCGGACCCCATGATTCCCTGAACGTTTGGATCACAACAGGACCAAAAATCAGTGAGTAACAGTATAGAAAATGCCCAGAATAACCCAAATATGCGTGTTTTGACGAGTTCCCCGTAATCGGACCACGGGCTTCCTCGAACGTTCGGATCGCAACGGGACCCGATATCAGTGAGTAACAGTATAGAAAAATGGCCAAAATAGGCCAAATCTGTGAGTTTTGACGAGTTCCCCGTAACCGGACCTCGGGGTTCCTCGAACGTTCGGATCGCAGCGGGACCCAAAATTAGTGAGTAATAATATTCAAAAATGGCCAGAATAGGCCAAATGTGCGAGTTTGACGAGTTCCCCGTAAGCGGACCCCGGGGTTCCCCAAACGTTTGGATCGCAACAGGACCAAAAATCAGTGAGTAACAGTATAGAAAATGGCCAGAATAAGCCAAATCTACGTGTTTTGACGAGTTCCCCATAATCGGACCACGGGCTTACCCGAACGTTCAGATCGCAACGGAACCCGATATCAGTGAGTAACAGTATAGAAAACAGGCCAGAATACGCCAAATCTGTGAGATTTGACGAGTTCCCCGTAACCGGACCTGGGGGTTCCCCGAACGTTCGGATCGCAGCGGGACCCATAATCAGTGAGTAATAGTATAGAAAAATGGCCAGAATAGGCCAAATTTGTGTCTTTTGACGAGTTCCCCGTAATCGGACCCCGGGGTTCCCCGAACGTTTCGATTGCAGCGGGACCCGATATCAATGAGTAACAGTATAGAAAACTGGCCAGAATAGGCCAAATCTGCGAGTTTTGACGAGTTCCCCGTAATCGGACCCCAGGGTTCCCCTAACGCTCGGATCGCAGCGGGACCAAAAATCAGTGAGTAATAGTATAGAAAAATGGCCAGAATGAGCCAAATCTGCGTGTTTTGACGAGTTCCCCATAACCGGTCCCCGAGCTTCCCCGAAGGTTCGGATCGCAGCGGGACCAAAAATCAGTGAGTAACAGTATAGAAAAGTGGCCAGGATAAGCCAAATCTGCGTGTTTTGACGAGTTCCCCGTAATCAGACCCCGGGGTTCCTCGAAAGTTCGGATCGTAGCGGGACCAAAAATCAGTGAGTCCCAGTATAGAAAATGTCCAGATTAAGACAAATCTGCGTGTTTTGATGATTTCCCCGTAATCGGACCACGGGCTTCCCCGTAAGTTCGGATCGCAGTGGGACCTGATATCAGTGAGTAACAGTATAGAAAATTTGCCAGAATAGGCCAAATCTGCAAGTTTTGACGAGCTCCCCGTAATCAGACCCTAGGGTTCCCCAAACGTTCGGATCGTAGCGGGACCGAAAATAAGTGAGTAATAGTATAGAAAAATGGCCACAATAAGCCAAATGTGCGTGTTTTGACGAGTTCCCCGTAACCGGACCAAGGGCTACCTCGAACGTTCGGATCGCAACGGGACCCGATATTAGTGAGTAACAGTATAGAAAACAGGCCAAAATAGGCCAAATCTGTGAGTTTTGACGAGTTCCCCGTAATCGGACCTCGGGGTTCCCCGAAAGTTCGGATCGAAGCGGGACCCAAATTGAGTGAGTAATAGTATAGAAAAATGGCAAGAATAGGCCAAATCTGCGTCTTTTGACGAGTTCCCCGTAATCGGACCTCGGGGTTCCCCGAACGTTCGGATCGCAGCGGGACTCAAACTGAGTGAGTAATAGTATAGAAAACTGGCCAGAATAGGTCAAATCTGTGAGTTTTGATGAGCTCCCCGTAATCGGACCCCAAGGTTCCATGAACGTTCGGATCGCAGCGGGACCCGATATCAGTGAGTAATAATATAGAAAACTGGGCAGAATAGGCAAAAATCTGCGAGTTTTGGCTTGTTCCCCATAATCGGACCACGGGATTCCCCGAACGTTCGGATCGCAGCGGGACTGAAACTCACGGAGTAATAGTACAGAAAAATGGCCAGAATAGGCCAAATCTGCGAGTTTTGACGAGTTCCCCGTAAGCGGACCCTGGGGTTCCCTGAACGTTTGGATTGCAGCGGGACCCGATATCAGTGAGTAACAGTATAGAAAACTGGCCAGAATAGGCCAAATCTGCGAGTTTTGACGAGTTCCCCGTAATCGGACCCCAGGGTTCCCCAAACGTTCAGATCGTAGCGGGACCAAAAATCAGTGAGTAATAGTATAGAAAAATGGCCAGAATGAGCCAAATCTGCGTGTTTTGACGAGTTCCCCATAACCGGTCCCCGAGCTTCCCCGAAGGTTCGGATCGCAGCGGGACAAAAAATCAGTGAGTAACAGTATAGAAAAGTGGCCAGGATAAGCCAAATCTGCGTGTTTTGACGAGTTCCCCGTAATCAGACCCCGGGGTTCATCGAACGTTCGGATCGTAGCGGGACCAAAAATCAGTGAGTCCCAGTATAGAAAATGTCCAGAATAAGACAAATCTGCGTGTTTTGATGATTTCCCCGTAATCGGACCACGGGCTTCCCTGAAAGTTCGGATCGCAGTGGGACCTGATATCAGTGAGTAACAGTATAGAAAATTTGCCAGAATAGGCCAAATCTGCGAGTTTTGACGAGCTCCCCGTAATCAGACCCTAGGGTTCCCCAAACGTTCGGATCGTAGCGGGACCGAAAATAAGTGAGTAATAGTACAGAAAAATGGCCACAATAAGCCAAATGTGCGTGTTTTGACGAGTTCCCCGTAACCGGACCACGGGCTACCTCGAACGTTCGGATCGCAACGGGACCCGATATTAGTGAGTAACAGTATAGAAAACAGGCCAAAATAGGCCAAATCTGTGAGTTTTGACGAGTTCCCTGTAATCGGACCTCGGGGTTCCCCGAAAGTTCGGATCGCAGCGGGACCCAAAATGAGTGAGTAATAGTATAGAAAAATGGCAAGAATAGGCCAAATCTTCGTCTTTTGACGAGTTCCCCGTAATCGGACCTCGGGGTTCCCCGAACGTTCGGATCGCAGCGGGACTCAAACTCAGTGAGTAATAGTATAGAAAACTGGCCAGAATTGGTCAAATCTGTGAGTTTTGATGAGCTCCCCGTAATCGGACCCCGGGGTTCCATGAACGTTCGGATCGCAGCGGGACCCGATATCAGTGAGTAATAATATAGAAAACTGGGCAGAATAGGCAAAATCTGGGAGTTTTGGCTTGTTCCCCATAATCGGACCGCGGGGTTCCCCGAACGTTCGGATCGCAGCGGGACTGAAACTCAGTGAGTAATAGTACAGAAAAATGGCCATAATAGGCCAAATCTGCGAGTTTTGACGAGTTCCCCGTAAGCGGACCCTGGGGTTCCCTGGACGTTTGGATTGCAGCGGGACCCGATATCAGTGAGTAACAGTATAGAAAACTGGCCAGATTAGGCCAAATCTGCGAATTTTGACGAGTTCCCCGTAATCGGACCCCAGGGTTCCCCAAACGTTCGGATCGCAGCAGGACCAAAAATCAGTGAGTAATAGTATAGAAAAATGGCCAGAATGAGCCAAATCTGCGTGTTTTGACGAGTTCCCCATAACCGGTCCCCGAGCTTCCCCGAAGGTTCGGATCGCAGCGGGACCAAAAATCAGTGAGTAACAGTATAGGAAAGTGGCCAGGATAAGCCAAATCTTCGTGTTTTGACGAGTTCCCCGTAATCAGACCCCGGGGTTCCTCGAACGTTCGGATCGCAGTGGGACCTGATATCAGTGAGTAACAGTATAGAAAATTGGTCAGAATAGGACAAATCTGCGAGTTTTGACGAGTTCCCCGTAATCGGACCCCAGGGTTCCCCAAACGTTCGGATCGCGGCGGGTCAAAAATTAAGTGAGTAGTAGTATAGAAAAATGACCAGAATAAGCCAAATCTGTGTGTCTTGACGAGTTCCCTGTAACCGGACCTCGGGCTTCCCCGAACGTTCGGATCGCAACGGGACCAAAAATCAGTGAGTAATAGTATAGAAAAATGGCCAAAATAAGCCAAATCTGCGAGTTTTGATCAGCTCCCCCTAATCAGACCCCGGGGTTCCCTGAACGTTCGGATCGCAGCGGGCACCAAAATCAATCAGTAATAGTATAGAAAAATGGCCAGAATAGGCCAAATCTACGAGTTTTGACAAGTTCCCCGTAAGCGGACCCTAGGATTCCCCAAACTTTTGGATCGCTGCGGGACCAAAAATGTGACAAGCCAAATCTATGTGTTTTGACGACTTCCCCGTAATCGGACCGCGGGCTTCCCCGAACGTTTGGATTGCAACGGGACCCGATATCAGTGAGTAACAGTATAGAAAACTAAGTAGAATAGGCCAACTCTATGAGTTTTTACGAGTTCCCCGTAACCGGACCTCGGCGTTCCCCGAAAGTTCGGATCGTAGCGAGACCCCAAATGAGTGAGTAATAGTATAGAAAAATAACCAGAATAAGCCAAATCTGCGTGTTTTCACCAGTTCCCCGTAACCGTACCCCGGGCTTCCCCGAACGTTCGGATCGCAGAGAGACCAAAACTCAGTGAGTAATAGTATAGAAAAATGGCCAGAATAAGCCAAATCTGCGAGTTTTGATGAGTTCCCCCTAATCGGACCCCGGGGTTCCCCAAACGTTCGGATCGCAACGGGCCCATAATCAGTGAGTAATTGTATAGAAAAATGAGTAACAGTATAGAAAAATGGCCAGAATAGACCAAATCTGCGAATTTTGACGAGTTCCCTATAAGCGGACCCCGGGATTCCCTGAACGTTTGGATCACAGCGGGACCAAAAATCAGTGAGTAACAGTATAGAAAATGACCAGAATAACCCAAATATGCGTGTTTTGACGAGTTCCCCGTAATCGGACCATGGGCTTCCTCGAACGTTCGGATCGCAACGGGACCCGATATCAGTGAGTAACAGTATAGAAAAATGGCCAAAATAGGCCAAATCTGTGAGTTTTGACGAGTTCCCCGTAACCGGACCTCGGGGTTCCTCGAACGTTCGGATCGCAGCGGGACCCAAAATTACTGAGTAATAATATTCAAAAATGGCCAGAATAGGCCAAATGTGCGAGTTTTGACGAGTTCCCCGTAAGCGGACCCCGGGGTTCCCCGAACGTTTGGATCGCAACAAGACCAAAAATCAGTGAGTAACAGTATAGAAAATGGCCAGAATAAGCCAAATCTACGTGTTTTGACGAGTTCCCCATAATCGGACCACGGGCTTCCCCGAACGTTCAGATCGCAACGGAACCCGATATCAGTGAGTAACAGTATAGAAAACAGGCCAGAATACGCCAAACCTGTGAGATTTGACGAGTTCCCCGTAACCGGACCTCGGGGTTCCCCGAACGTTCGGATCGCAGCGGGACCCATAATCAGTGAGTAATAGTATAGAAAAATGGCCAGAATAGGCCAAATTTGCGTCTTTTGACGAGTTCCCCGTAATCGGACCCCAGGGTTCCCCAAACGTTCGGATCGCAGCGGGACCAAAAATCAGTGAGTAATAGTATAGAAAAATGGCCAGAATGAGCCAAATCTGCGTGTTTTGACGAGTTCCCCATAACCGGTCCCCGAGCTTCCCCGAAGGTTCGGATCGCAGCGGGACCAAAAATCAGTGAGTAACAGTATAGAAAAGTGGCCAGGATAAGCCAAATCTGCGTGTTTTGACGAGTTCCCCGTAATTGGACCCCAGGGTTCCCCAAACGTTCGGATCGCGGCGGGTCCAAAATTAAGTCAGTAGTAGTATAGAAAAATGGCCAGAATAAGCCAAATCTGTGTGTCTTAACGAGTTCCCTGTAACCGGACCTCGGGCTTCCCCGAACGTTCGGATCGCAACGGGACCAAAAATCAGTGAGTAATAGTATAGAAAAATGGCCAGAATAAGCAAAATCTGCGAGTTTTGATGAGCTCCCCCTAATCGGACCCCGGGGTTCCCTGAATGTTCGGATCGTAGCGGGCACCAAAATCAATCAGTAAAAGTATAGAAAAATGGCCAGAATAGGCCAAATCTACGAGTTTTGACAAGTTCCCCGTAAGCGGACCCCAGGATTGCCCAAACTTTTGGATCTCAGCGGGACCAAAAATGTCCAGAACAAGCCAAATCTGTGTGTTTTGACGAGTTCCCCATAATCGGACCGCGGGCTTCCCCGAACGTTTGGATTGCAACGGGACCCGATATCAGTGAGTAACAGTATAGAAAACTAAGCAGAATAGGCCAAATCTATGAGTTTTTACGAGTTCCCCGTAACCGGACCTCGGCGTTCCCCGAAAGTTCGGATCGTAGCGAGACCCCAAATGAGTGAGTAATAGTATAGAAAAATAACCAGAATAAGCCAAATCTGCGTGTTTTGACCAGTTCCCCGTAACCGTACCCCGGGCTTCCCCGAACGTTCGGATCACAGAGAGACCAAAACTCAGTGAGTAATAGTATAGAAAAATGGCCAGAATAAGCCAAATCTGCGAGTTTTGATGAGTTCCCCCTAATCGGACCCCGGGGTTCCCCAAACGTTCAGATCGCAACGGGCCCATAATCAGTGAGTAATTGTATAGAAAAATGAGTAACAGTATAGAAAAATGGCCAGAATAGGCCAAATCTGCGAATTTTACCGAGTTCCCTGTAAGCGGACCCCATGATTCCCTGAACGTTTGGATCACAACAGGACCAAAAATCAGTGAGTAACAGTATAGAAAATGACCAGAATAACCCAAATATGCGTGTTTTGACGAGTTCCCCGTAATCGGACCACGGGCTTCCTCGAACGTTCGGATCGCAACGGGACCCGATATCAGTGAGTAACAGTATAGAAAAATGGCCAAAATAGGCCAAATCTGTGAGTTTTGACGAGTTCCCCGTAACCGGACCTCGGGGTTCCTCGAACGTTCGGATCGCAGCGGGACCCAAAATTAGTGAGTAATAATATTCAAAAATGGCCAGAATAGGCCAAATGTGCGAGTTTGACGAGTTCCCCGTAAGCGGACCCCGGGGTTCCCCAAACGTTTGGATCGCAACAGGACCAAAAATCAGTGAGTAACAGTATAGAAAATGGCCAGAATAAGCCAAATCTACGTGTTTTGACGAGTTCCCCATAATCGGACCACGGGCTTACCCGAACGTTCAGATCGCAACGGAACCCGATATCAGTGAGTAACAGTATAGAAAACAGGCCAGAATACGCCAAATCTGTGAGATTTGACGAGTTCCCCGTAACCGGACCTGGGGGTTCCCCGAACGTTCGGATCGCAGCGGGACCCATAATCAGTGAGTAATAGTATAGAAAAATGGCCAGAATAGGCCAAATTTGTGTCTTTTGACGAGTTCCCCGTAATCGGACCCCGGGGTTCCCCGAACGTTTCGATTGCAGCGGGACCCGATATCAATGAGTAACAGTATAGAAAACTGGCCAGAATAGGCCAAATCTGCGAGTTTTGACGAGTTCCCCGTAATCGGACCCCAGGGTTCCCCTAACGTTCGGATCGCAGCGGGACCAAAAATCAGTGAGTAATAGTATAGAAAAATGGCCAGAATGAGCCAAATCTGCGTGTTTTGACGAGTTCCCCATAACCGGTCCCCGAGCTTCCCCGAAGGTTCGGATCGCAGCGGGACCAAAAATCAGTGAGTAACAGTATAGAAAAGTGGCCAGGATAAGCCAAATCTGCGTGTTTTGACGAGTTCCCCGTAATCAGACCCCGGGGTTCCTCGAAAGTTCGGATCGTAGCGGGACCAAAAATCATTGAGTCCCAGTATAGAAAATGTCCAGATTAAGACAAATCTGCGTGTTTTGATGATTTCCCCGTAATCGGACCACGGGCTTCCCCGTAAGTTCGGATCGCAGTGGGACCTGATATCAGTGAGTAACAGTATAGAAAATTTGCCAGAATAGGCCAAATCTGCAAGTTTTGACGAGCTCCCCGTAATCAGACCCTAGGGTTCCCCAAACGTTCGGATCGTAGCGGGACCGAAAATAAGTGAGTAATAGTATAGAAAAATGGCCACAATAAGCCAAATGTGCGTGTTTTGACGAGTTCCCCGTAACCGGACCAAGGGCTACCTCGAACGTTCGGATCGCAACGGGACCCGATATTAGTGAGTAACAGTATAGAAAACAGGCCAAAATAGGCCAAATCTGTGAGTTTTGACGAGTTCCCCGTAATCGGACCTCGGGGTTCCCCGAAAGTTCGGATCGAAGCGGGACCCAAATTGAGTGAGTAATAGTATAGAAAAATGGCAAGAATAGGCCAAATCTGCGTCTTTTGACGAGTTCCCCGTAATCGGACCTCGGGGTTCCCCGAACGTTCGGATCGCAGCGGGACTCAAACTGAGTGAGTAATAGTATAGAAAACTGGCCAGAATAGGTCAAATCTGTGAGTTTTGATGAGCTCCCCGTAATCGGACCCCGAGGTTCCATGAACGTTCGGATCGCAGCGGGACCCGATATCAGTGAGTAATAATATAGAAAACTGGGCAGAATAGGCAAAAATCTGCGAGTTTTGGCTTGTTCCCCATAATCGGACCACGGGATTCCCCGAACGTTCGGATCGCAGCGGGACTGAAACTCACGGAGTAATAGTACAGAAAAATGGCCAGAATAGGCCAAATCTGCGAGTTTTGACGAGTTCCCCGTAAGCGGACCCTGGGGTTCCCTGAACGTTTGGATTGCAGCGGGACCCGATATCAGTGAGTAACAGTATAGAAAACTGGCCAGAATAGGCCAAATCTGCGAGTTTTGACGAGTTCCCCGTAATCGGACCCCAGGGTTCCCCAAACGTTCAGATCGTAGCGGGACCAAAAATCAGTGAGTAATAGTATAGAAAAATGGCCAGAATGAGCCAAATCTGCGTGTTTTGACGAGTTCCCCATAACCGGTCCCCGAGCTTCCCCGAAGGTTCGGATCGCAGCGGGACAAAAAATCAGTGAGTAACAGTATAGAAAAGTGGCCAGGATAAGCCAAATCTGCGTGTTTTGACGAGTTCCCCGTAATCAGACCCCGGGGTTCATCGAACGTTCGGATCGTAGCGGGACCAAAAATCAGTGAGTCCCAGTATAGAAAATGTCCAGAATAAGACAAATCTGCGTGTTTTGATGATTTCCCCGTAATCGGACCACGGGCTTCCCTGAAAGTTCGGATCGCAGTGGGACCTGATATCAGTGAGTAACAGTATAGAAAATTTGCCAGAATAGGCCAAATCTGCGAGTTTTGACGAGCTCCCCGTAATCAGACCCTAGGGTTCCCCAAACGTTCGGATCGTAGCGGGACCGAAAATAAGTGAGTAATAGTACAGAAAAATGGCCACAATAAGCCAAATGTGCGTGTTTTGACGAGTTCCCCGTAACCGGACCACGGGCTACCTCGAACGTTCGGATCGCAACGGGACCCGATATTAGTGAGTAACAGTATAGAAAACAGGCCAAAATAGGCCAAATCTGTGAGTTTTGACGAGTTCCCTGTAATCGGACCTCGGGGTTCCCCGAAAGTTCGGATCGCAGCGGGACCCAAAATGAGTGAGTAATAGTATAGAAAAATGGCAAGAATAGGCCAAATCTTCGTCTTTTGACGAGTTCCCCGTAATCGGACCTCGGGGTTCCCCGAACGTTCGGATCGCAGCGGGACTCAAACTCAGTGAGTAATAGTATAGAAAACTGGCCAGAATTGGTCAAATCTGTGAGTTTTGATGAGCTCCCCGTAATCGGACCCCGGGGTTCCATGAACGTTCGGATCGCAGCGGGACCCGATATCAGTGAGTAATAATATAGAAAACTGGGTAGAATAGGCAAAATCTGGGAGTTTTGGCTTGTTCCCCATAATCGGACCGCGGGGTTCCCCGAACGTTCGGATCGCAGCGGGACTGAAACTCAGTGAGTAATAGTACAGAAAAATGGCCATAATAGGCCAAATCTGCGAGTTTTGACGAGTTCCCCGTAAGCGGACCCTGGGGTTCCCTGGACGTTTGGATTGCAGCGGGACCCGATATCAGTGAGTAACAGTATAGAAAACTGGCCAGATTAGGCCAAATCTGCGAGTTTTGACGAGTTCCCCGTAATCGGACCCCAGGGTTCCCCAAACGTTCGGATCGCAGCAGGACCAAAAATCAGTGAGTAATAGTATAGAAAAATGGCCAGAATGAGCCAAATCTGCGTGTTTTGACGAGTTCCCCATAACCGGTCCCCGAGCTTCCCCGAAGGTTCGGATCGCAGCGGGACCAAAAATCAGTGAGTAACAGTATAGGAAAGTGGCCAGGATAAGCCAAATCTTCGTGTTTTGACGAGTTCCCCGTAATCAGACCCCGGGGTTCCTCGAACGTTCGGATCGCAGTGGGACCTGATATCAGTGAGTAACAGTATAGAAAATTGGTCAGAATAGGACAAATCTGCGAGTTTTGACGAGTTCCCCGTAATCGGACCCCAGGGTTCCCCAAACGTTCGGATCGCGGCGGGTCAAAAATTAAGTGAGTAGTAGTATAGAAAAATGACCAGAATAAGCCAAATCTGTGTGTCTTGACGAGTTCCCTGTAACCGGACCTCGGGCTTCCCCGAACGTTCGGATCGCAACGGGACCAAAAATCAGTGAGTAATAGTATAGAAAAATGGCCAAAATAAGCCAAATCTGCGAGTTTTGATCAGCTCCCCCTAATCAGACCCCGGGGTTCCCTGAACGTTCGGATCGCAGCGGGCACCAAAATCAATCAGTAATAGTATAGAAAAATGGCCAGAATAGGCCAAATCTACGAGTTTTGACAAGTTCCCCGTAAGCGGACCCTAGGATTCCCCAAACTTTTGGATCGCTGCGGGACCAAAAATGTGACAAGCCAAATCTATGTGTTTTGACGACTTCCCCGTAATCGGACCGCGGGCTTCCCCGAACGTTTGGATTGCAACGGGACCCGATATCAGTGAGTAACAGTATAGAAAACTAAGTAGAATAGGCCAACTCTATGAGTTTTTACGAGTTCCCCGTAACCGGACCTCGGCGTTCCCCGAAAGTTCGGATCGTAGCGAGACCCCAAATGAGTGAGTAATAGTATAGAAAAATAACCAGAATAAGCCAAATCTGCGTGTTTTCACCAGTTCCCCGTAACCGTACCCCGGGCTTCCCCGAACGTTCGGATCGCAGAGAGACCAAAACTCAGTGAGTAATAGTATAGAAAAATGGCCAGAATAAGCCAAATCTGCGAGTTTTGATGAGTTCCCCCTAATCGGACCCCGGGGTTCCCCAAACGTTCGGATCGCAACGGGCCCATAATCAGTGAGTAATTGTATAGAAAAATGAGTAACAGTATAGAAAAATGGCCAGAATAGACCAAATCTGCGAATTTTGACGAGTTCCCTATAAGCGGACCCCGGGATTCCCTGAACGTTTGGATCACAGCGGGACCAAAAATCAATGAGTAACAGTATAGAAAATGACCAGAATAACCCAAATATGCGTGTTTTGACGAGTTCCCCGTAATCGGACCACGGGCTTCCTCGAACGTTCGGATCGCAACGGGACCCGATATCAGTGAGTAACAGTATAGAAAAATGGCCAAAATAGGCCAAACTGTGAGTTTTGACGAGTTCCCCGTAACCGGACCTCGGGGTTCCTCGAACGTTTGGATCGCAGCGGGACCCAAAATTAGTGAGTAATAATATTCAAAAATGGCCAGAATAGGCCAAATGTGCGAGTTTTGACGAGTTCCCCGTAAGCGGACCCCGGGGTTCCCCGAACGTTTGGATCGCAACAGGACCAAAAATCAGTGAGTAATAGTATAGAAAATGGCCAGAATAAGCCAAATCTACGTGTTTTGACGAGTTCCCCATAATCGGACCACGGGCTTCCCCGAACGTTCAGATCGCAACGGAAACCGATATCAGTGAGTAACAGTATAGAAAACAGGCCAGAATACGCCAAATCTGTGAGATTTGACGAGTTCCCCGTAACCGGACCTCGGGGTTCCCCGAACGTTCTGATCGCAGTGGGACCCATAATCAGTGAGTAATAGTATAGAAAAATGGCCAGAATAGGCCAAATTTGCGTCTTTTGATGAGTTCCCCATAATCGGACCCCGGGGTTCCCCGAACGTTTGGATTGTAGCGGGACCCGATATCAGTGAGTAACAGTATAGAAAACAGGCCAGAATAGGCCAAATCTACGAGTTTTGACGAGTTCCCCGTAATCGGACCCCAGGGTTCCCCAAACGTTCGGATCGCAGCGGGACCAAAAATCAGTGAGTAATAGTATAGAAAAATGGCCAGAATGAGCCAAATCTGCGTGTTTTGACGAGTTCCCCATAACCGGTCCCCGAGCTTCCCCGAAGGTTCTGATCGCAGCGGGACCAAAAATCAGTGAGTAACAGTATAGAAAAGTGGCCAGGATAAGCCAAATCTGCGTGTTTTGACGAGTTCCCCGTAATCAGACCCCGGGGTTCCTCGAACGTTCGGATCGCAGCGGGACCTGATATGAGTGAGTAACAATATAAAAAATTGGCCAGAATAGGACAAATCTGCGAGTTTTGACGAGTTCCCCGTAATCGGACCCCAGGGTTCCCCAAACGTTCGGATCGCGGTGGGTCCAAAATTAAGTGAGTAGTAGTATAGAAAAATGGCCAGAATAAGCCAAATCTGTGTGTTTTGACGAGTTCCCTATAACCGGACCTCGGGCTTCCCCGAACGTTCGGATCGCAACGGGACCAAAAATCAGTGAGTAATAGTATAGAAAAATGGCCAGAATAAGCCAAATTTGTGAGTTTTCATGAGCTCCCCCTAATCGGACCCCGGGGTTCCCTGAACGTTCGGATCGCAGCGGGCACCAAAATCAATCAGTCACAGTATAGAAAAATGGCCAGAATAGGCCAAATCTACGAGTTTTGACAAGTTCACCGTAAGCGGACCCCGGGATTCCCCAAACTTTTGGATCGCAGCGGGACCAAAAATGTCCAGAACAAGCCAAATCTGTGTGTTTTGACGAGTTCCCCGTAATCGGACCGCGGGCTTCCCCGAACGTTTGGATTGCAACGGGACCCGATATCAGTGAGTAACAGTATAGAAAACTAAGCAGAATAGGCCAAATCTATGAGTTTTTACGAGTTCCCCGTAACCGGACCTCGGCGTTCCCCGAAAGTTCGGATCGCAGCGAGACCCCAAATGAGTGAGTAATAGTATAGTTAATAACCAGAATAAGCCAAATCTGCATGTTTTGACCAGTTCCCCGTAACCGTACCCCGGGCTTCCCCGAACGTTCGGATCGCAGAGAGACCAAAACTCAGTGAGTAATAGTATAGAAAAATGGCCAGAATAAGCCAAATCTGCAAGTTTTGATGAGTTCCCCCTAATCGGACCCCGGGGTTCCCCAAACGTTCAGATCGCAACGGGCCCATAATCAGTGAGTAATTGTATAGAAAAATGAGTTACAGTATAGAAAAATGGCCAGAATAGACCAAATCTGCGAATTTTGACGAGTTCCCTTTAAGCGGACCCCGGGATTCCCTGAACGTTTGGATCACAGCGGGACCAAAAATCAGTGAGTAACAGTATAGAAAATGACCAGAATAACCCAAATATGCGTGTTTTGACGAGTTCCCCGCAATCGGACCACGGGCTTCCTCGAACGTTCGGATCGCAACGGGACCCGATATCAGTGAGTAACAGTATAGAAAAATTGCCAAAATAGGCCAAACTGTGAGTTTTGACGAGTTCCCCGTAACCGGACCTCGGGGTTCCTCGAACGTTCGGATCGCAGTGGGACCCAAAATTAGTGAGTAATAATATTCAAAAATGGCCAGAATAGGCCAAATGTGCGAGTTTTGACGAGTTCCCCGTAAGGGGACCCCGGGGTTCCCCGAACGTTTGGATCGCAACAGGACCAAAAATCAGTGAGTAACAGTATAGAAAATGGCCAGAATAAGCCAAATCTACGTGTTTTGACGAGTTCCCCATAATCGGACCACGGGCTTCCCCGAACGTTCAGATCGCAACGGAACCCGATATCAGTGAGTAACAGTATAGAAAACAGGCCAGAATACGCCAAATCTGTGAGATTTGACGAGTTCCCCGTAACCGGACCTCGGGGTTCCCCGAACGTTCTGATCGCAGCGGGACCCATAATCAGTGAGTAATAGTATAGAAAAATGGCCAGAATAGGCCAAATCTGCGTCTTTTGACGAGTTCCCCGTAATCGGACCCCGGGGTGCCCCGAACGTTTGGATTGCAGCTGGACCCGATATCAGTGAGTAACAGTATAGAAAACTGGCCAGAATAGGCCAAATCTGCGAGTTTCGACGAGTACCCCGTAATCGGACCCCAGGGTTCCCCAAACGTTCGGATCGCAGCGGGACCAAAAATCAGTGAGTAATAGTATAGAAAAATGGCCAGAATGAGCCAAATCTGCGTGTTTTGACGAGTTCCCCATAACCGGTCCCCGAGCTTCCCCGAAGGTTCGGATCGCAGCGGGACCAAAAATTAGTGAGTAACATTATAGAAAAGTGGCCAGGATAAGCCAAATCTGCGTGTTTTGACGAGTTCCCGTAATCAGACCCCGGGGTTCCTCGAACGTTCGGATCGCGGCGGGACCTGATATCAGTGAGTAACAGTATAGAAAATTGGCCAGAATAGGACAAATCTGCGAGTTTTGATGAGTTCCCCGTAATCGGACCCCAGGGTTCCCCAAACGTTCGATCGCGGCGGGTCCAAAAATAAGTGAGTAGTAGTATAGAAAAATGGCCAGAATAAGCCAAATCTGTGTGTGTTGACGAGTTCCCTGTAACCGGACCTCGGGCTTCCCCGAACGTTCGGATCGCAACGGGACCAAAAATCAGTGAGTAATAGTATAGAAAAATGGCCAGAATAAGCCAAATCTGCGAGTTTTGATGAGCTCCCCCTAATCGGACCCCGGGGTTCCCTGAACGTTCGGATCGCAGCGGGCACCAAAATCAATCAGTCACAGTATAGAAAAATGGCCAGAATAGGCCAAATCTACGAGTTTTGACAAGTTCCCCGTAAGCGGACCCCGGGATTCCCCAAACTTTTGGATCGCAGCGGGACCAAAAATGTCCATAACAAGCCAAATCTGTGTGTTTTGACGAGTTCCCCGTAATCGGACCACGGGCTTCCCCGAACGTTTGGATTGCAATGGGACCCGATATCAGTGAGTAACAGTATAGAAAACTAAGCAGAATAGGCCAAATCTATGAGTTTTTACGAGTTCCCCGTAACCGGACCTCGGCGTTCCCCGAAAGTTCGGATCGCAGCGAGACCCCAAATGAGTGAGTAATAGTATAGAAAAATGGCCAGAATAGGCCAAATCTGCGTCTTTTGACGAGATCCCCGTAATCGGACCCCAGGATTCCCCGAACGTTCGGATCGCAGCCGGACCCGATACTAGTGAGTAATAGTATAGAAAAATGGCCAGAATAGGCCCAATCTGCGAGTTTTGACGAGTTCCCCGTATGCGGACCCCGGGGTTCCCCGGACGTTTGGATCGCAGCAGGACCACAAATCATAGAGTAATAGTATAGAAAAATGGCCAGAATAAGCCAAATCTGCGTGTGTTGACGAATTCCCCGTAACTGGGCCACGGGCTTCCCTGAACGTTCGGATCGCAGCGGGACCAAAAATCAGTGAGTAATAGTACAGAAAACTGGCCAGAATAAGCCAAATCTGCGTGTTTTGACGAGTTCCCCGTAATCGGACCCCGGGGTTCCCCGAACGTTCGGATCGCAGTGGGACCTGATATCAGTGAGTAACAGTACAGAAAATTGGCCAGAATAGGCCAAATCTGCGAGTTTTGACGAGTTCCCCGTAACCGGACCTCGAGGTTCCCCGAACGTTCGGATCGCAGCGGGACCCATAATCAGTGAGTAATAGGATAGAAAAATGGCCAGAATAGGCCAAATCTGCGTCTTTTGATGAGTTCCCCGTAATCGGACCCCGGGGTTCCCCGAACGATTGGATTGCAGCGGGACCCGATATCAGTGAGTAACAGTATAGAAAACTGGCCAAAATAGGCCAAATCTGTGAGTTTTGACGAGTTCCCCGTATGTGGACCCTGGGTTCCCCGAACGTTTGGATCGCAGCGGGACCAAAAATCATTGAGTAATAGTATAGAAAAATGGCCAGAATAGGCCAAATCTGCGTCTTTTGGCGAGTTCCCCGTAATCGGACCACGGGCTTCCCCGAACGTTCGAATCACAGTGGGACATGATATCAGTGAGTAACAGTATAGAAAATTGCCCAGAATAGGCCAAATCTGCGAGTTTTGACGAGTTCCCCGTAATCAGACCCTAGGGTTCCCCAAACGTTCGGATCGTAGCGGGACCAAAAATAAGTGAGTAATAGTATAGAAAAATGGCCAGAATAAGCCAAATGAGCGTGTTTTTGACAAGTTCGCCGTAACCGGACCACGGGCTTCCTCGAACGTTCGGATCGCAACGGGACCCGATATCAGTGAGTAACAGTATAGAAAACTGGCCAAAATAGGCCAAATCTGTGTGTTTTGACGAGTTCCCCGTAACCGGACCTCGGGGTTCCTCGAACGTTCGGATCGCAGCGGGACCCAAAATCAGTGAGTAATAGTATTCAAAAATGGCCAGAATAGGCCAAATGTGCGAGTTTTGATGAGTTCCCCGTAAGCGGACCACGGGGTTCCCCGAACGTTTGGATCGCAACAGGACCAAAAATCAGTGAGTAACAGTATAGAAAATGTCTAGAATAAGACAAATCTACGTGTTTTGACGAGTTCCCCGTAATCGGACCACTGGTTTCCCCGAACGTTCAGATCGCAACGGGACCTGATATCAGTGAGTAACAGTATAGAAAACAGGCCAGAATAGGCCAAATCTGTGAGATTTGACGAGTTCCCCGTAACCGGACCTCGGGGTTCCCCGAACGTTCGGATCGCAGCGGGACCCATAATCAGTGAGTAATAGTATAGAAAAATGGCCAGAATAGGCCAAATCTGCGTCTTTTGGCGAGTTCCTCGTAATCGGACACCGGGGTTCCCCGAACGTTTGGATTGCAGCGGGACCCGATATCAGTGAGTAACAGTATAGAAAACTGGCCAGAATAGGCCAAATCTGCGAGTTTTGACGAGTTCCCCGTATGCGGACCCCCGGAGTTCCCCGAATGTTTGGATCGCAGCGGGACCAAAAATAAGTGAGTAATAGTATAGAAAAATGGCCACAATAAGCCAAATGTGCGTGTTTTGACGAATTCTCCGTAACCGGACCACGGGCTTCCCCGAACGTTCGGATCGCAGCGGGACCAAAAATCAGTGAGTAATAGTATAGAAAACTGGCCAGAATAAACCAAATCTGCGTGTTTTGACGAGTTCACCGTAATCGGACCCCGGGGTTCCCCGAACGTTCGGATCGCAGTGGGACCAGATATCAGTGAGTAACAGTATAGAAAATTGGCCAGAATAGGCCAAATCTGCGAGTTTTGACGAGTTCCCCGTAATCAGACCCTAGGTTTCCCCAAACGTTTGGATCGTAGCGGGACCAAAAATAAGTGAGTAATAGTATAGAAAAATGGCCAGAATAAGCCAAATGTGCGTGTTTTGACGAGTTCCCCGTAACCAGACCTCGGGGTTCCTCGAACGTTTGGATCGCAGCAGGACCCAAAATAAGTGAGTAATAGTATTCAAAAATAGCCAGAATAGGCCAAATGTGCGAGTTTTGATGAGTTCCCCGTAAGCGGACCCCAGGGTTCCCCGAACGTTTGGATCGCAGCAGGACCAAAAATCAGTGAGTAACAGTATAGAAAATGTCCAGAATAAGCCAAATCTATGTCTTTTGACGAGTTCCCCGTAACCGGACCACGGGCTTCCCCGAACGTTCAGATCGCAACGGGACCTGATATCAGTGAGTACCAGTATAGAAAACAGGCCAGAATAGGTCAAATCTGTAAGATTTGACGAGTTCCCCGTAACCGGACCTCGGGGCTCCCCGAACGTTTGGATCGCAGCGGGACCCATAATCAGTGAGTAATAGTATAGAAAAATGGCCAGAATAGGCCAAATCTGCGTCTTTTTACGAGTTCCCCATAATCGGACCCCGGGGTTCCCCGAACGTTTGGATTGTAGCGGGACCCAATATCAGGGAGTAACAGTTTAGAAAACTGGCCAGGATAGGCCAAATCTGCGAGTTTTGACGACTTCCCCGTATGCGGACCCCGGGTTCCCCAAAAGATTGGATCGCAGCGGGACCAAAAATCATTGAGTAATAGTATAGAAAAATAGCCAGAATAAGCCAAATCTGCGTGTTTTGACGAATTCCACGTAACCGGACCACGGGCTTCCCCGAACATTCGGATCGCAGGGGACCAGAAATCAGTGAGTAATAGTATAGAAAACTGGCCAGAATAAGCCAAATCTGCGTGTTTTGACCAGTTCCCCGTAATTGGACCCAAGGGTTCCCCGAACGTTCGGATCGCAACGGGACCCGATATCAGTGAGTAGTATAGAAATTTGGCCAAAATAGGCCAAATCTGTGAGTTTTGATGAGTTCCCCATAACCGGACCTCGGGGTTCCTCGAACGTTCGGATCGCAGTGGGACCTGATATCAGTGAGTAAAAGTATAGAAAATTGGCCAGAATAGGCCAAATCTGCGTGTTTTGACGAGTTCCCCGTAATCGGACCCCGGGGTTCCCCGAACGTTCGGATCGCAGTGGGACCTGATATCAGTGAGTAAAAGTATAGAAAATTGGCCAGAATAGGCCAAATACGCGAGTTTTGACGAGTTCCCCGTAATCAGATCCTAGGGTTCCCCAAACGTTCGGATCGTAGCAAGACCAAAAATAAGTGAGTAATAGTATAGAAAAATGGCCAAAATAAGCCAAATGTGCGTGTTTTGACGAGTTCCCCGTAACCGGACCACGGGCTTCCTCGAACGTTCGGATCGCAACGGGACCTGATATCAGTGAGTAACAGTACAGAAAATTGGCCAGAATAGGCCAAATCGGCGAGTTTTGATGAGTTCCCCGTAATCAGACCCTAGGGTTCCCCAAACGTTCGGATCGTAGCGGGACCAAAAATAAGTGAGTAATAGTATAGAAAAATGGCCAGAATAAGCCAAATGTGCGTGTTTTGACGAGTTCCCCGTAACCGGACCTCGGAGTTCCTCGAACGTTCGGATCGCAGCGGGACCCAAAATCAGTAAGTAATAGTATTCAAAAATGGTCAGAATAGGCCAAATGTGCGATTTTTGATGAGTTCCCCGTAAGCGGACCCCGGGGTTCCCCGAACGTTTGGATCGCAGCAGGACCAAAAGTCAGTGAGTAACAGTATAGAAAATGTCCAGAATAAGCCAAATCTATGTGTTTTGACGAGTTCCCCGTAATCAGACCACGGGCTTCCCCGAACGTTCAGATCGTAACGGGACCCGATATCAGTGAGTAACAGTATAGAAAATAGGCCAGAATAGGCCAAATCTGTGAGATTTGACGAGTTCCCCGTAACCGGACCTCGGGGTTCCCCGAACGTTCGGATCGCAGCGGGACCCATAATCAGTGAGTAATAGTATAGAAAAATGGCCAGAATAGGCCAAATCTGCGTCTTTTGACGAGTTCCCCGTAATCGGACCCCGGGGTTCCCCGAACGATTGGATTGCAGCGGGACCCGATATCAGTGAGTAACTGTATAGAAAACTGGCCAGAATAGGCCAAATCTGCGATTTTTGACGAGTTCCCCGTATGCGGACCCCGGGTTCCCCGAACGTTTGGATTGCAGCGGGACCAAAAATCATTGAGTAATAGAATAGAACAATGGCCAGAATAAGCCAAATCTGCGTGTTTTGACGAATTCCACGTAACCGGACGACGGGCTTCCCCGAACGTTCGGATCGCAGCGGGACCAAAAATCAGTGAGTAATAGTATAGAAAACTTGCCAGAATAAGCCAATCTGCATGTTTTGACGAGTTCCCCGTAATCGGACCCCGGGGCTCCCCGAACGTTCGGATCGCAGTGGGACCTGATATCAGTGAGTAACAGTATAGAAAATTGGCCAGAATAGGCCAAATCTGCGAGTTTTGACGAGTTCCCCGTATTCAGACCCTAGGGTTCCCCAAACGTTCGGATCATAGCGGGACCAAAAATAAGTGAGTAATAGTATAGAAAAATGGCCAGAAAAAGCCAAATGTGCGTGTTTTGATGAGTTCCCCGTAACCGGACCTCGGGGTTCCTCGAACGTTCGGATCAAAGCGGGACCCAAAATCAGTAAGTAATAGTATTCAAAAATGGCCAGAATAGGTCAATGTGCGAGTTTTGATGAGTTCCCGTAAGCGGACCCCGGGGTTCCCCGATCGTTTGGATCGCAGCAGGACCAAAAATTAGTGAGTAACAGTATAGAAAATTGGCCAGAATAGGCCAAATCTGCGAGTTTTGACGAGTTCCCCGTAATCAGACCCTAGGGTTCCCCAAACATTCGGATCGTAGCGGGACCAAAAATAAGTGAGTAATAGTATAGAAAAATGGCCAGAATAAGCCAAATGTGCGTGTTTTGACGATTTCCCTGTAACCGGACCTCGGGGTTCCTCGAACGTTCGGATCGCAGCGGGACCCAAAATCAGTAAGTAATAGTATTCAAAAATGGCCAGAACAGGCCAAATCTGCGAGTTTTGATGAGTTCCCCGTAAGCGGACCCCGGGATTCCCCGAACGTTTGGATTGCAGCGGGACCCGATATTAGTGAGTAACAGTATAGAAAACTGGCTAGAATAGGCCAAATCTGCGAGTTTTGGCGAGTTGCCCGTATGCAGACCCTGGGTTCCCCGAACGTTTGGATCGCAGCGGGACCAAGAATCATTGATTAATAGTATAGAAAAATGGCCAGAATAAGCCAAATCTGCGTGTTTTGACGAATTCCACGTAACCGGACCACGGGCTTCCCCGAACGTTCGGATCGTAGCGGGACCAAAAATCAGTAAGTAATAGTATTCAAAAGTGGCCAGAATAGGCCAAATCTGCAAGTTTTCATGAGTTCCCCATAAGCGGACCCCGGGGTTCCCCGAACGTTTGGATTGCAGCGGGACCCGATATCAGTGAGTAACAGTATAGAAAACTGGCCAGAATAGGCCAAATCTGCGAGTTTTGACAAGTTCCCCGTATGCGGACCCCGGGTTCCCCGAACGTTTGGATCACAGCGGGACCAAAACTCATTGAGTGATAGTATAGAAAAATGGCCAGAATAAGCCAAATCTACGTGTTTTGACGAGTTCCCCGTAACCGGACCACGGGCTTCCCCGAATGTTCGGATCATAGCGGGACCAAAAATCAGTGAGTAATAGTATTCAAAAATGGCCAGAATAGGCCAAATGTGCGAGTTTTGATGAGTTCCCCGTAAGCGGACCCCGGGGTTCCCCGAACGTTTGGATCGCAGCAGGACCAAAAATCAGTGAGTAACAGTATAGAAAATTGGCCAGAATAGGCCAAATCTGCGAGTTTTGACGACTTCCCCGTAATCAGACCCTAGGGTTCCCCAAACGTTCGGATCGTAGCGGGACCAAAAATAAGTGAATAATAGTATAGAAAAATGGCCAGAATAAGCCAAATCTGCGTGTTTTGACGAGTTCCCAGTAACCGGACCTCGGGGTTCCTCGAACGTTCGGATCGCAGCGGGACCCAAAATCAGTAAGTAATAGTATTCAAAAATGGCCAGAATAGGTCAATGTGCGAGTTTTGATGAGTTCCCCGTAAGCGGACCCCGGGGTTCCCCGATCGTTTGGATCGCAGCAGGACCAAAAATTAGTGAGTAACAGTATAGAAAATTGGCCAGAATAGGCCAAATCTGCGAGTTTTGACGACTTCCCCGTAATCAGACCCTAGGGTTCCCCAAACGTTCGGATCGTAGCGGGACCAAAAATAAGTGAATAATAGTATAGAAAAATGGCCAGAATAAGCCAAATCTGCGTGTTTTGACGAGTTCCCAGTAACCGGACCTCGGGGTTCCTCGAAAGTTCGGATCGCAGCGGGACCCAAAATCAGTAAGTAATAGTATTCAAAAATGGCCAGAATAGGCCAAATCTACGAGTTTTGATGAGTTCCTCGTAAGCGGACCCCGGGGTTCCCTGAACGTTTGGATTGCAGCGGGACCCGATATCAGTGAGTAACAGTATTGCAAACTGGCCAGAATAGGCAAATTCTGCGAGTTTTGACGAGTTCCCCGTATGCGGACCCCGGGTTCCCCGAACGTTTGGATCGCAGCGGGACCAAAAATCATTGAGTAATAGTATAAAAAATGGCCAGAATAAGCCAAATCTGCGTGTTTTGACGAATTCCACGTAACCGGACAACGGGCTTCCCCGAACGTTCGGATCGCAGCGGGACCAAAAATCAGTGAGTAATAGTATAGAAAACTGGCCAGAATAAGCCAAATCTGCGTGTTTTGACGAGTTCCCCGTAATCGGACCCTGGGGTTCCCCGAACATTCGGATCATAGTGGGACCTGATATCAGTGAGTAACAGTATAGAAAATTGGCCAGAATAGGCCAAATCTGCGAGTTTTGACGAGTTCGCCGTAATCAGACCCTATGGTTCCCCAAACGTTCGGATCGTAGCGGGACCAAAAATAAGTGAGTAATAGTATAGAAAAATGGCCAGAATAACCCAAATTTGCGTGTTTTGACGAGTTCCCATTAACCGGACCACGGGCTTCCTCGAACGTTCAGATCGCAACGGGACCCGATATCAGTGAGTAACAGTACACAAAACTGGCCAAAATAGGCCAAATATGTGAGTTTTGACGAGTTCCCCGTAACCGGACCACGGGGTTCCTCGAACGTTCGGATCGTAGCGGGACCCAAAATCAGTGAGTAATAGTATTCAAAAATGGCCAGAATAGGCCAAATGTGCGTGTTTTGATGAGTTCCCCATAAGCGGACCCCGGGGTTCCCCGAACGTTTGGATCGCAGCAGGACAAAAAATCAGTGAGTAACAGTATAGAAAATGTCCAGAATAAGCCAAATCTACGTGATTTGACTAGTTCCCCGTAATCGGACGACGGGCTTCCCCGAACGTTCAGATCGCAACGGGACCCGATATCAGTGAGTAACAGTATAGAAAACTGGCCAGAATAGGCCAAATCTGTGAGATTTGACGAGTTCCCTGTAACCGGACCTCGGGGTTCCCCGAACATTCGGATCGCAGCGGGACCCATAATCAGTGACTAATAGTATAGAAAAATGGCCAGAATAGGCCAAATCTGCTTCTTTTAACGAGTTCCCCGTAATCGGACCCCAGGGTTCCCCGAACGTTTGGATTGCAGCGGGACCCGATATCAGTGAGTAACAGTATAGAAAACTGGCCAGAATAGGCCAAATCTGCGAGTTTTACGAGTTCCCGGATGTGGACCCCGGGGTTCCCTGAACGTTTGGATCGCAGCGGGACCAAAAATTATTGAGTAATAGTATAGAAAAATGGTCAGAATAAGCCAAATCTGCGTGTTTTGATGAATTCCCCGTAACCGGACCACGGGCTTCCCCGAACGTTCAGACCGCAGCGGGACCAAAAATCAGTGAGTAATAGTATAGAAAACTTGCCAGAATAAGCCAAATCTGCGTGTTTTGACGAGTTCCCCGTAATCGGACCTCGGGGTTCCCCAAACGTTCGGATCACAGTGGGACCTGATATCAGTGAGTTACAGTATAGAAAATTGGCCAGAATAGGCCAAATCTGCGAGTTTTGACGAGTTCCCCGTAATCAGACCCTAGGGTTCCCCAAACGTTCGGATCGTAGCGGGACCAAAAATAAGTGAGTAATAGTATAGAAAAATGGCCAGAATAAGCCAAATGTGCGTGTTTTGACGAGTTCCCCGTAACCGGACCACGGGCTTCCTCGAACGTTCGGATCGCAACGGGACCCGATATCAGTGGGTAACAGTATAGAAAACTGGCCAAAATAGGCCAAATCTGTGAGTGTTGACGAGTTCCCCGTAACCGGACCTCGGGGTTCCTCGAACGTTCGGATCGCAGCGGGACCCATAATCAGTGACTAATAGTATAGAAAAATGGCCAGAATAGGCCAAATCTGCGTCTTTTAACGAGTTCCCCGTAATCGGACCCCAGGGTTCCCCAAACGTTCGGATCGCAGCGGGACCAAAAATTAGTGAGTAATAGTATAGAAAATGGCCAGAATAAGCCAAATCTGCGTGTTTTGACGAGTTCCCCGTAATCGGACCCTGGGGTTCCCCGAACGTTCGGATCGCAGCGGGACCTGATATCAGTGAGTAACAGTACAGAAAATTGGCCAGAATAGGACAAATCTGCGTGTTTTGACGAGTTTCCCGTAATCGGGCCCCAGGGTTCCCCAAATGTTCGGATCGCAGCGGGACCAAAAAAAAGTGAGTAGTAGTATAGAAAAATGGCCAGAATAAGCCAAATCTGTGTGTTTTGATGAGTTCCCCGTAACCGGACCCCGGGCTTCCCCGAACGTTCGGATCGCAGCGGGACCAAAAACAGTGAGTAATAGTATAGAAAAATGGCCAGAATAAGCCAAATCTACGAGTTTTGATGAGCTCCCCCTAATCGGACCCCGGCGTTCCCTGAACGTTCGGATCGCAAGGCGCACCAAAATCAATGAGTAACAGTATAGAAAAATGGCCAGGATAGGCCAAATCTGCGAATTTAAACAAGTTCCCCGTAAGCGGACCCCGGGATTCCCCGAACTTTTGGACCGCAGCGGGACCAAAAATCAGTGAGTAACTGTATAGAAAATGGCCAAAATAAACCAAATCTGCGTGTTTTGACGAGTTCCCCGTAATCGGACCACGGGCTTCCCCGAACGTTCGGATTGCAACAGGACCCGATATCAGTGAGTAACAGTATAGAAAACTAACTAGAATAGGCCAAATCTATAAGTTTTGACGAGTTCCCCGTAACCGGCCCTCGAGGTTCCCCGAACGTTCGGATCGTAGCGGGACCCATAATCAGTGAGTAATAGTATAGCAAAATGGCCAGAATAGGCCAAATCTGCATCTTTTGACGAGTTCCCCGTAATCGGACCCCAGGGTTCCCCGAACGTTTGGATTGCAGCGGGACCCGATATCAGTGAGTAACAGTATAGAAAACTGGCCCGAATAGGCCAAATCTGCGAGTTTTACGAGTTCCCCGTATGCGGACCACGGGGTTCCCCGAACATTTGGATCGCAGCGGGACCAAAAATCATTGAGTAATAGTATAGAAAAATGGCCAGAATAAGCTAAATCTGCGTGTTTTGACGAATTCCCCGTAACCGGACCACGGGCTTCCCCGAACGTTCGGATCGCAGCGGGACCAAAAATCAGTGAGTAATAGTATAGGAAACTGGCCAGAATAAGCTAAATCTGCGTGTTTTGACGAGTTCCCCGTAATCGGACCCCGGGGTTCCCCGAACATTCGGATCGCAGTGGGACCTGATATCAGTGAGTAACAGTATAGAAAATTGGCCAGAATAGGCCAAATTTGCGAGTTTTGACGAATTCCCCTAATCAGACCCTAGGGTTCCCTAAACGTTCGGATCGTAGCGGGACCAAAAATAAGTGAGTAATAGTATAGAAAAATGCCCAGAATAAGCCAAATGTGCGTGTTTTGACGAGTTCCCCGTAACCGGACCACGGGCTTCCCCGAATGTTCGGATCATAGCGGGACCAAAAATCAGTGAGTAATAGTATAGAAAACTGGCCAAAATAGGCCAAATCTGCGACTTTTGACGAGCTCCCCCTAATCGGACCCCGGGGTTCCCCGAACGTTCGGATCGCGACGGGCACCAAAATCAATGAGTAACAGTATAGAAAATGACCAGACTAGGCCAAATCTGCGAGTTTTGACGAGTTCCCCGTAAGCGGACCCCGGGATTCCCTGAACGTTTGGATCGCAGCGGGACCAAAAATAAGTGAGTAACAGTATAGAAAATGTCCAGAATAAGCCAAATCTGCGTGTTTTGACGAGTTCCCCGTAATCAGACCACGGCCTTCCCCGAACGTTCAGATCGCAACGGGACCCGATATTAGTGAGTAACAGTATAGAAAACAGGCCAGAATAGGCCAAATCTGCGAGTTTTGATGAGTTCCTCGTAAGCGGACCCCGGGGTTCCCTGAACGTTTGGATTGCAGCGGGACCCGATATCAGTGAGTAACAGTATTGCAAACTGGCCAGAATAGGCAAAATCTGCGAGTTTTGACGAGTTCCCCGTATGCGGACCCCGGGTTCCCCGAACGTTTGGATCGCAGCGGGACCAAAAATCATTGAGTAATAGTATAAAAAATGGCCAGAATAAGCCAAATCTGCGTGTTTTGACGAATTCCACGTAACCGGACAACGGGCTTCCCCGAACATTCGGATCGCAGCGGGACCAAAAATCAGTGAGTAATAGTATAGAAAACTGGCCAGAATAAGCCAAATCTGCGTGTTTTGACGAGTTCCCCGTAATCGGACCCTGGGGTTCCCCGAACATTCGGATCGCAGTGGGACCTGATATCAGTGAGTAACAGTATAGAAAATTGGCCAGAATAGGCCAAATCTGCGAGTTTTGACGAGTTCGCCGTAATCAGACCCTATGGTTCCCCAAACGTTCGGATCGTAGCGGCACCAAAAATAAGTGAGTAATAGTATAGAAAAATGGCCAGAATAACCCAAATTTGCGTGTTTTGACGAGTTCCCATTAACCGGACCACGGGCTTCCTCGAACGTTCGGATCGCAACGGGACCCGATATCAGTGAGTAACAGTACACAAAACTGGCCAAAATAGGCCAAATATGTGAGTTTTGACGAGTTCCCCGTAACCGGACCACGGGGTTCCTCGAACGTTCGGATCGTAGCGGGACCCAAAATCAGTGAGTAATAGTATTCAAAAATGGCCAGAATAGGCCAAATGTGCGATTTTTGATGAGTTCCCCATAAGCGGACCCCGGGGTTCCCCGAACGTTTGGATCACAGCAGGACAAAAAATCAGTGAGTAACAGTATAGAAAATGTCCAGAATAAGCCAAATCTACGTGATTTGACTAGTTCCCCGTAATCGGACGACGGGCTTCCCCGAACGTTCAGATCGCAACGGGACCCGATATCAGTGAGTAACAGTATAGAAAACTGGCCAGAATAGGCCAAATTTCTGAGATTTGACGAGTTCCCTGTAACCGGACCTCGGGGTTCCCCGAACATTCAGATCGCAGCGGGACCCATAATCAGTGACTAATAGTATAGAAAAATGGCCAGAATAGGCCAAATCTGCGTCATTTAACGAGTTCCCCGTAATCGGACCCCAGGGTTCCCCGAACGTTTGGATTGCAGCGGGACCCGATATTAGTGAGTAACAGTATAGAAAACTGGCCAGAATAGGCCAAATCTGCGAGTTTTGACGAGTTCCCCGTAATCGGGCCCCAGGGTTCCCCAAACGTTCGGATCGCAGCGGGACCAAAAATCAGTGAGTAATAGTACAGAAAAATGGCCAGAATAAGCCAAATCTGCGTGTTTTGACGAGTTCCCCGTAACCGGACCCCGAGCTTCCCCGAACGTTCGGATCACAGCGGGAATAAAAAACAGTGAGTAATAGTATAGAAAACTGGCCAGAATAAGCCAAATCTATGTGTTTTCATGAGTTCCCCGTAATCGGACCCCGGGGTTCCCCGAACGTTCGGATCGCAGCGGGACCTGATATCAGTGAGTAATAGTATAGAAAATTGGCCAGAATAGGACAAATCTGCATGTTTTGACGAGTTTCCCGTAATCGGACCCTAGGGTTCCCCAAACGTTAGGATCGCAGCGGGACCAAAAAAAGTGAGTAGTAGTATAGAAAAATGGCCAGAATAAGCCTAATCTGTGTGTTTTGATGAGTTCCCCGTAATCGGACCCCGGGATTCCCCGAACGTTCGGATCGCAGCGGGACCAAAAATCAGTGAGTAATAGTATAGAAAAATGGCCAGAATAAGCCAAATCTGCGAGTTTTGATGAGCTCCCCCTAATCGGACCCCGGGGTTCCCTGAACGTTCGGATCGCAACGGGCAACAAAATCAATGAGTAACAGTATAGAAAAATGGCCAGAATAGACCAAATCTGCGAGTTTTGACAAGTTCCCCGTAAGCGGACCCTGGGATTCCCTGAACTTTTGGACCGCAGCGGGACCATTAAATCAGTGAGTAACTGTATAGAAAATGTCCAGAATAGGCCAAATCTGCATGTTTTGACGACTTCCCCGTAATCGGACCACGGGCTTCCCCGAACGTTCGGATTGCGACAGGACCCGATATCAGTGAGTAACAGTATAGAAAACTAACCAGAATAGGCCAAATCTATATGTTTTAACGAGCTCCCCGTAACCGGACCTCGGGGTTCCCCGAACGTTCGGATCGTAGCGGGACCTATAATCAGTGAATAATAGTATAGAAAAATGGCCAGAATAGGCCAAATCTCCGTCTTTTGAAGAGTTCCCGGTAATCGGACCCCAGGGTTCCCCGAACATTTGGATTGCAGTGGGACCCGATATCAGTGAGTAACAGTATAGAAAACTGGCCAGAATAGGCCAAATCTGCGAGTTTTACGAGTTCCCGGATGTGGACCCCGGGGTTCCCCGAACGTTTGGATCGCAGCGGGACCAAAAATTATTGAGTAATAGTATAGAAAAATGGTCAGTATAAGCCAAATCTGCGTGTTTTGATGAATTCCCCGTAACCGGACCACGGGCTTCCCCGAACGTTCGGACCGCAGCGGGACCAAAAATCAGTGAGTAATAGTATAGAAAACTTGCCAGAATAAGCCAAATCTGCGTGTTTTGACGAGTTCCCCGTAATCGGACCTCGGGGTTCCCCAAACGTTCGGATCACAGTGGGACATGATATCAGTGAGTTACAGTATAGAAAATTGGCCAGAATAGGCCAAATCTGCGAGTTTTGATGAGTTCCCGGTAATCAGATCCTAGGGTTCCCCAAACGTTCGGATCGTAGCGGGACCAAAAATAAGTGAGTAATAGTATAGAAAAATGGCCAGAATAAGCCAAATGTGCGTGTTTTGACGAGTTCCCCGTAACCGGACCACGGGCTTCCTCGAACGTTCGGATCGCAACGGGACCCGATATCAGTGGGTAAGAGTATACAAAACTGGCCAAAATAGGCCAAATCTGTGAGTGTTGACGAGTTCCCCGTAACCGGACCTCGGGGTTCCTCGAACATTCGGATCGCAGCGGGACCCATAATCAGTGACTAATAGTATAGAAAAATGGCCAGAATAGGCCAAATCTGCGTCTTTTAACGAGATCCCCGTAATCGGACCCCAGGGTTCCCCAAACGTTCGGATCGCAGCGGGACCAAAAATCAGTGAGTAATAGTATAGAAAATGGCCAGAATAAGCCAAATCTGCGTGTTTTGACGAGTTCCCCGTAATCGGAACCTGGGGTTCCCCGAACGTTCGGATCGCAGCGGGACCTGATATCAGTGAGTAACAGTACAGAAAATTGGCCAGAATAGGACAAATCTGCGTGTTTTGACGAGTTTCCCGTAATCGGGCCCCAGGGTTCCCCAAACGTTCGGATCGCAGCGGGACCAAAAAAAAGTGAGTAGTAGTATAGAAAAATGGCCAGAATAAGCCAAATCTGTGTGTTTTGACGAGTTCCCCGTAACCGGACCCCGGGCTTCCCCGAACGTTCGGATCGCAGCGGGACCAAAAACAGTGAGTAATAGTATAGAAAAATGGCCAGAATAAGCCAAATCTACGACTTTTGATGAGCTCCCCCTAATCGGACCCTGGCGTTCCCTGAACGTTCGGATCGCAACGGGCACCAAAATCAATGAGTAACAGTATAGAAAAATGGCCAGGATAGGCCAAATCTGCGAATTTTAACAAGTTCCCCGTAAGCGGACCCCGGGATTCCCCGAACTTTTGGACCGTAGCGGGACAAAAAATCAGTGAGTAACTGTATAGAAAATGACCAGAATAAACCAAATCTGCGTGTTTTGACGAGTTCCCCGTAATCGGACCACGGGCTTCCCCGAACGTTCGGATTGCAACAGGACCCGATATCAGTGAGTAACAGTATAGAAAACTAACCAGAATAGGCCAAATCTATAAGTTTTGACGAGTTCCCCGTAACCGGACCTCGGGGTTCCCCGAACGTTCGGATCGTAGCGGGACCCATAATCAGTGAGTAATAGTATAGCAAAATGGCCAGAATAGGCCAAATCTGCATCTTTTGACGAGTTCCCCGTAATCGGACCCCAGGGTTCCCCGAACGTTTGGATTGCAGCGGGACCCGATATCAGTGAGTAACAGTATAGAAAACTGGCCTGAATTAGCCAAATCTGCGAGTTTTACGAGTTCCCCGTATGCGCACCACGGGGTTCCCCGAACATTTGGATCGCAGCGGGACCAAAAATCATTGAGTAATAGTATAGAAAAATGGCCAGACTAAGCTAAATCTGCGTGTTTTGACGAATTCCCCGTAACCGGACCACGGGCTTCCCCGAACGTTCGGATCGCAGGGGGACCAAAAATCAGTGAGTAATAGTATAGAAAACTGGCCAGAATAAGCTAAACCTGCGTATTTTGACGAGTTCCCCGTAATCGGACCCCGGGGTTCCCCGAACATTCGGATCGCAGTGGGACCTGATATCAGTGAGTAACAGTATAGAAAATTGGCCAGAATAGGCCAAATTTGCGAGTTTTGACGAATTCCCCTAATCAGACCCTAGGGTTCCCTAAACGTTCGGATCGTAGCGGGACCAAAAATAAGTGAGTAATAGTATAGAAAAATGCCCAGAATAAGCCAAATGTGCGTGTTTTGACGAGTTCCCCGTAACCGGACCACGGGCTTCCCCGAATGTTCGGATCATAGCGGGACCAAAAATCAGTGAGTAATAGTATAGAAAACTGGCCAAAATAGGCCAAATCTGCGAGTTTTGACGAGCTCCCCCTAATCGAACCCCGGGGTTCCCCGAACGTTCGGATCGCGACGGGCACCAAAATCAATGAGTAACAGTATACAAAATGACCAGACTAGGCCAAATCTGCGAGTTTTGACGAGTTCCCCGTAAGCGGACCCCGGGATTCCCTGAACGTTTGGATCGCAGCGGGACCAAAAATAAGTGAGTAACAGTATAGAAAATGTCCAGAATAAGCCAAATCTGCGTGTTTTGACGAGTTCCCCGTAATCAGACCACGGCCTTCCCCGAACGTTCAGATCGCAACGGGACCCGATATTAGTGAGTAACAGTATAGAAAACAGGCCAGAATAGGCCAAATCTGCGAGTTTTGATGAGTTCCTCGTAAGCGGACCCCGGGGTTCCCTGAACATTTGGATTGCAGCGGGAACCGATATCAGTGAGTAACAGTATTGCAAACTGGCCAGAATAGGCAAAATCTGCGAGTTTTGATGAGTTCCCCGTATGCGGACCCCGGGTTCCCCGAACGTTTGGATCGCAGCGGGACCGAAAATCATTGAGTAATAGTATAAAAAATGGCCAGAATAAGCCAAATCTGCGTGTTTTGACGAATTCCACGTAACCGGACAACGGGCTTCCCCGAACGTTCGGATCGCAGCGGGACCAAAAATCAGTGAGTAATAGTATAGAAAACTGGCCAGAATAAGCCAAATCTGCGTGTTTTGACGAGTTCCCCGTAATCGGACCCTGGTGTTCCCCGAACATTCGGATCGCAGTGGGACCTGATATCAGTGAGTAACAGTATAGAAAATTGGCCAGAATAGGCCAAATCTGCGAGTTTTGACGAGTTCGCCGTAATCAGACCCTATGGTTCCCCAAACGTTCGGATCGTAGCGGGACCAAAAATAAGTGAGTAATAGTATAGAAAAATGGCCAGAATAACCCAAATTTGCGTGTTTTGACGAGTTCCCATTAACCGGACCACGGGCTTCCTCGAACGTTCGGATCGCAACGGG
The DNA here is from genome assembly GCA_022496015.1 of Hordeum marinum. Classification (NCBI taxonomy): domain Eukaryota; kingdom Viridiplantae; phylum Streptophyta; class Magnoliopsida; order Poales; family Poaceae; genus Hordeum; species Hordeum marinum. Next base: position 1,454,084 of record CM039675.1, on the reverse strand, counting down.
ACCCGATATCAGTGAGTAACAGTACACAAAACTGGACAAAATAGGCCAAATATGTGAGTTTTGACGAGTTCCCCGTAACCGGACCACGGGGTTCCTCGAACGTTCGGATCGTAGCGGGACCCAAAATCTGTGAGTAATAGTATTCAAAAATGGCCAGAATAGGCCAAATGTGCGAGTTTTGATGAGTTCCCCATAAGCGGACCCCGGGGTTCCCCGAACGTTTGGATCGCAGCAGGACAAAAAATCAGTGAGTAACAGTATAGAAAATGTCCAGAATAAGCCAAATCTACGTGATTTGACTAGTTCCCGGTAATCGGACGACGGGCTTCCCCGAACGTTCAGATCGCAACGGGACCCGATATCAGTGAGTAACAATATAGAAAACTGGCCAGAATAGGCCAAATCTGTGAGATTTGACGAGTTCCCTGTAACCGGACCTCGGGGTTCCCCGAACATTCGGATCGCAGCGGGACCCATAATCAGTGACTAATAGTATAGAAAAATGGCCAGAATAGGCCAAATCTGCGTCTTTTAACGAGTTCCCCGTAATCGGACCCCAGGGTTCCCCGAACATTTGGATTGCAGCAGGACCCGATATCAGTGAGTAACAGTATAAAAAACTGGCCAGAATAGGCCAAATCTGCGAGTTTTGACGAGTTCCCCGTAATCGGACCCCAGGGTTCCCCAAACGTTCGGATCGCAGCGGGACCAAAAATCAGTGAGTAATAGTACAGAAAAATGGCCAGAATAAGCCAAATCTGCGTGTTTTGACGAGTTCCCCGTAACCGGACCCCGAGCTTCCCCGAACGTTCGGATCACAGCGGGACCAAAAAACAGTGAGTAATAGTATAGAAAACTGGCAAGAATAAGCCAAATCTATGTTTTTTCACAAGTTCCCCGTAATCGGACCCTGGGGTTCCCCGAACGTTCGGATCGCAGCGGGACCTGATATCAGTGAGTAATAGTATAGAAAATTGGCCAGAATAGGACAAATCTGCATGTTTTGACGAGTTTCCCGTAATCGGACCCTAGGGTTCCCCAAACGTTAGGATCGCAGCGGGACCAAAAAAAGTGAGTAGTAGTATAGAAAAATGGCCAGAATAAGCCTAATCTGTGTGTTTTGACGAGTTCCCCGTAATCGGACCCCGGGATTCCCCGAACGTTCGTATCGCAGCGGGACCAAAAATCAGTGAGTAATAGTATAGAAAAATGGCCAGAATAAGCCAAATCTGCGAGTTTTGATGAGCTCCCCCTAATCGGACCCCGGGGTTCCCTGAACGTTCGGATCGCAACGGGCAACAAAATCAATGAGTAACAGTATAGAAAAATGGCCAGAATAGGCCAAATCTGCAAGTTTTGACAAGTTCCCCGTAAGCGGACCCTGGGATTCCCTGAACTTTTGGACCGCAGCGGGACCATTAAATCAGTGAGTAACTGTATAGAAAATGTCCAGAATAGGCCAAATCTGCATGTTTTTACGACTTCCCCGTAATCGGACCACGGGCTTCCCCGAACGTTCGGATTGCGACAGGACCCGATATCAGTGAGTAACAGTATAGAAAACTAACCAGAATAGGCCAAATCTATAAGTTTTAACGAGTTCCCCGTAACCGGACCTCGGGGTTCCCCGAACGTTCGGATCGTAGCGGGACCTATAATCAGTGAGTAATAGTATAGAAAAATGGCCAGAATAGGCCAAATCTGCGTCTTTTGAAGAGTTCCCGGTAATCGGACCCCAGGGTTCCCCGAACATTTGGATTGCAGTGGGACCCGATATCAGTGAGTAACAGTATAGAAAACTGGCCAGAATAGGCCAAATCTGCGAGTTTTACGAGTTCCCGGATGTGGACCACGGGGTTCCCCGAACGTTTGGATCGCAGCGGGACCAAAAATTATTGAGTAATAGTATAGAAAAATGGTCAGAATAAGCCAAATCTGCGTGTTTTGATGAATTCCCCGTAACCGGACCACGGGCTTCCCCGAACGTTCGGACCGCAGCGGGACCAAAAATCAGTGAGTAATAGTATAGAAAACTTGCCAGAATAAGCCAAATCTGCGTGTTTTGACGAGTTCCCTGTAATCGGACCTCGGGGTTCCCCAAACGTTCGGATCACAGTGGGACCTGATATCAGTGAGTTACAGTATAGAAAATTGGCCAGAATAGGCCAAATCTGCGAGTTTTGACGAGTTCCCCGTAATCAGACCCTAGGGTTCCCCAAACGTTCGGATCGTAGCGGGACCAAAAATAAGTGAGTAATAGTATAGAAAAATGGCCAGAATAAGCCAAATGTGCGTGTTTTGACGAGTTCCCCGTAACCGGACCACGGGCTTCCTCGAACGTTCGGATCGCAACGGGACCCGATATCAGTGGGTAACAGTATAGAAAACTGGCCAAAATAGGCCAAATCTGTGTGTTGACGAGTTCCCCGTAACCGGACCTCAGGGTTCCTCGAACGTTCGGATCGCAGCGGGACCCATAATCAGTGACTAATAGTATAGAAAAATGGCCAGAATAGGCCAAATCTGCGTCTTTTAACGAGTTCCCCGTAATCGGACCCTAGGGTTCCCCAAACGTTCGGATCGCAGCGGGACCAAAAATCAGTGAGTAATAGTATAGAAAATGGCCAGAATAAGCCAAATCTGCGTGTTTTGACGAGTTCCCCGTAATCGGACCCTGGGGTTCCCCGAACGTTCGGATCGCAGCGGGACCTGATATCAGTGAGTAACAGTACAGAAAATTGGCCAGAATAGGACAAATCTGCGTGTTTTGACGAGTTTCCCGTAATCGGGCCCCAGGGTTCCCCAAACGTTCGGATCGCAGCGGAACCAAAAAAAAGTGAGTAGTAGTATAGAAAAATGGCCAGAATAAGCCAAATCTGTGTGTTTTGACGAGTTCCCCGTAACCGGACCCCGGGCTTCCCCGAACGTTCGGATCGCAGCGGGACCAAAAACAGTGAGTAATAGTATAGAAAAATGGCCAGAATAAGCCAAATCTACGAGTTTTGATGAGCTCCCCCTAATCGGACCCCGGCGTTCCCTGAACGTTCGGATCGCAACGGGCACCAAAATCAATGAGTAACAGTATAGAAAAATGGCCAGGATAGGCCAAATCTGCGAATTTTAACAAGTTCCCCGTAAGCGGACCCCGGGATTCCCCGAACTTTTGGACCGCAGCGGGACCAAAAATCAGTGAGTAACTCTATAGAAAATGGCCAGAATAAACCAAATCTGCGTGTTTTGACGAGTTCCCCGTAATCGGACCACGGGCTTCCCCGAACGTTCGGATTGCAACAGGACCCGATATCAGTGAGTAACAGTATAGAAAACTAACCAGAATAGGCCAAATCTATAAGTTTTGACGAGTTCCCCGTAACCGGACCTCGGGGTTCCCCGAACATTCGGATCGTAGCGGGACCCATAATCAGTGAGTAATAGTATAGCAAAATGGCCAGAATAGGCCAAATCTGCATCTTTTGACGAGTTCCCCGTAATCGGACCCCAGGGTTCCCCGAACGTTTGGATTGCAGCGGGACCCGATATCAGTGAGTAACAGTATAGAAAACTGGCCCGAATAGGCCAAATCTGCGAGTTTTACGAGTTCCCCGTATGCGGACCACGAGGTTCCCCGAACATTTGGATCGCAGCGGGACCAAAAATCATTGAGTAATAGTATAGAAAAATGGCCAGAATAAGCTAAATCTGCGTGTTTTGACGAATTCCCCGTAACCGGACCACGGGCTTCCCCGAACGTTCGGATCGCAGCGGGACCAAAAATCAGTGAGTAATAGTATAGAAAACTGGCCAGAATAAGCTAAATCTGCGTGTTTTGACGAGTTCCCCATAATCGGACCCCGGGGTTCCCCGAACATTCGGATCGCAGTGGGACCTGATATCAGTGAGTAACAGTATAGAAAATTGGCCAGAATAGGCCAAATTTGCGAGTTTTCACGAATTCCCCTAATCAGACCCTAGGGTTCCCTAAACGTTCGGATCGTAGCGGGACCAAAAATAAGTGAGTAATAGTATAGAAAAATGCCCAGAATAAGCCAAATGTGCGTGTTTTGACGAGTTCCCCGTAACCGGACCACGGGCTTCCCCGAATGTTCGGATCATAGCGGGACCAAAAATCAGTGAGTAATAGTATAGAAAACTGGCCAAAATAGGCCAAATCTGTGAGTTTTGACGAGCTCCCCCTAATCGGACCCCGGGGTTCCCCGAACGTTCGGATCGCGACGGGCACCAAAATCAATGAGTAACAGTATAGAAAATGACCAGACTAGGCCAAATCTGCGAGTTTTGACGAGTTCCCCGTAAGCGGACCCCGGGATTCCCTGAACGTTTGGATCGCAGCGGGACCAAAAATAAGTGAGTAACAGTATAGAAAATGTCCAGAATAAGCCAAATCTGCGTGTTTTGACGAGTTCCCCGTAATCAGACCACGGCCTTCCCCGAACGTTCAGATCGCAACGGGACCCGATATTAGTGAGTAACAGTATAGAAAACAGGCCAGAATAGGCCAAATCTGTGAGATTTGACGAATTCCCCACTAACCGGACCTCGGTGTTCCCCGAACGTTCGGATCGCAGCGGGACCCATAATCAATGAGTAATAGTATAGAAAAATGGCCAGAATAGGCCAAATCTGCGTCTTTTGACGAGTTCCCCGTAATCGGACCCCGGGGTTCCCCGAACGTTTGGATTGCAGCGGGACCCGATATCAGTGAGTAACAGTATAGAAAACTGGCCAGAATAGGCCAAATCTGCGAGTTTTGACGAGTTCCCCATAATCGGACCCTAGGGTTCCCCAAACATTCGGATCGCAGTGGGACCAAAAATCAATGAGTAATAGTATAGAAAAATGGCAAGAATAAGCCAAATCTGCGTGTTTTGACGAGTTCCCCGTAACCGGACCCCGAGCTTCCCCGAACGTTCGGATCACAACGGGACCAAAAATCAGTGAGTAGTAGTATAGAAAACTGGCCAGAATAAGCCAAATCTGCGTGTTTTGACGAGTTCCCCGTAATCGGACCTCGGGGTTCCCCGAACGTTCGGATCGCAAAGAGCACCAAAATCAGTGAGTAACAGTATAGAAAAATGGCCAGAATCGGCCAAATCTGCGAGTTTTGATGAGTTCCCCGTAAGCAGGCCCTGGGGTTCCCCGAATGTTTGGATCGCAGCGGGACCAATAATCAGTGAGTAACAGTATACAAAATGTCCAGAATGAACCAAATCTTCAGGTTTTGATGAGTTCCCCGAACGTTCGGATTGCAACGGGACCCGATATCAATGAGTAACAGTATAGAAAACTAACCAGAATAGGCCAAATCTATGAGTTTTTGTGAGTTCCCCGTAACCGGACCTCGGCGTTCCCCAAAAGTTCGGATCGCAGCGGGACCCAGAATGAGTGAGTAATAGTATAGAAAAATGCCCAGAATAGGCCAAATCTACGTCTTTTGATGAGTTCCCCGTAATCGCACCCAGGGTCCCCCGAACGTTCGGATCGCAGCGGGACCCGATATTAGTGAGTAATAGTATAGAAAACTGGCCAGAATAGGCCAAATCTGCGAGTTTTGACGAGTTCCCCGTATGCGGACCCCGGGGTTCCCCGAACGTTTGGATCGCGGCGGGACCAAAAAGCATTGAGTAATAGTATAGAAAAATGGCCAAAATAAGCCAAATCTGCATGTTTTGACGAATTCCCCGTAACCGGACCACGGGCTTCCCCGAACGTTCGGATCGCGGCGGGACCAAAAATCAGTGAGTAATAGTACAGAAAACTGGCCAGAATAAGCCAAATCTGCGTGTTTTGACGAGTTCCCCGTAATCGGACCCCGGGGTTCCCCGAACATTCGAATCGCAGTGGGACCTGATTTCAGTGAGTAACAGTATAGAAAATTGGCAAGAATAGGCCAAATCAGCGAGTTTTGTTGAGTTCCCCGTAATTAGACCCTAGGGTTCCCCAAACGTTCGGATCGTAGCGGGACCAAAAATAAGTGAGTAATAGTATAGAAAAATGGCCAGAATAAGCCAAATCTGCGAGTTTTGACGAGTTCCCCCTAATTGGACCTCGGGGTTCCCCGAACGTTCGGATCGCAACGGGCACCAAAATCAATGAGTAACAGTATAGAAAATGACCAGAATAGGCCAAATCTGCGAGTTTTGACAAGTTCCCCGTAAGGAGATCCTGGGATTCCCCGAACGTTTGGATCGCAGCGGGACCAAAAATAAGTAAGTAACAGTATAGAAAATGTCCAGAATAAGCCAAATTTGCGTGTTTAGACGACTTCCCCGTAATAGGATCACGGGCTTCCCCGAACGTTCGGATCGCAACGGCACCCGATATCAGTGAGTAACAGTTTAGAAAACAGGCCAGAATAGGCCAAATCTGTGAGATTTACCGAGTTCCCCGTAACCGGACCTCGGGGTTCCCCGAACGTTCGAATCGCAGCGGGACCCATAATCAGTGAGTAATAGTATAGAAAAATGGCCACAATAGGCCAAATCTGCGTCTTTTGACGAGTTCCCCGTAATCGGACCCCAGGGTTCCCCGAACGTTTAGATTGCAGCGGGACCCGATATCAGTGAGTAACAGTATAGAAAACTGGCCAGAATAGGCCAAATCTACGAGTTTTGACGAGTTCCCTTAATCGGACCCCAGGGTTCCCCAAACGTTCAGATCGCAGCGGGACCAAAAATCAGTGAGTAATAGTATACAAAAATGGCCAGGATAAGCCAAATCTACGTGTTTTGACGAGTTCCCCATAACCGGACCCCGAGCTTCCCCGAACGTTCGGATCACAGCGGGACCAAAAATCAGTGAGTAATAGTATAGAAAACTGGCCAGAATAAGCCAAATCTGCGTGTTTTGACGAGTTCCCTGTAATCGGACCTCGGGGTTCCCCGAACGTTCGGATCGCAAAGAGCACCAAAATCAATGACTAACAATATAGAAAAATGGCCAGAATAGGCCAAATCTGCGAGTTTTGATGAGTTCCCCGTAAGCGGACCCCGGGGTTCCCCGAATGTTTGGATCGTAGCAGGACCAATAATCAGTGAGTAAAAGTATACAAAATGTCCAGAATAAGCCAAATCTTTGGGTTTTGACGAGTTCCCTGAACGTTCGGATTGCAACGGGACCCGATATCAGTGAGTAACACTATAGAAAACTAACCAGAATAGGCCAAATCTATGAGTTTTTACGAGTTCCCCGTAACCGGACCTCGGCGTTCCTCGAAAGTTCGGATCGCAGCGGGACCCAGAATGAGTGAGTAATAGTATAGAAAAATGGCCAGAATAGGCCAAATCTGCGTCTTTTGACGAGTTCCCCGTAATCGCACCCGAGGGTTCCCAGAGCGTTCGGATCGCAGCGTGACCCGATTTTAGTGAGTAATAGTATAGAAAACTGGCCAGAATATGCCAAATCTGCGAGTTTTGACGAGTTCCCCGTATGCGGACCCCGGGGTTCCCCGAACGTTTGGATCGCAGCGGGTCCAAAAATCATTGAGTAATAGTATAGAAAAATGGCCAGAATAAGCCAAATATGCGTGTTTTGACGAGTTCCCCGTAACCGGACCCCGAGCTTCCCCGAAGGTTCGGATCGCAGCGGGACCAAAAATCAGTGAGTAATAGTATAGAAAACTGGCCAGAATAAGCCAAATCTGCGTGTTTTGACGAGTTCCCTGTAATCGGACCACGGGGTTCCCCAAACGTTCGGATCGCAGTGGGACCTGATATTAGTGAGTAACAGTATAGAAAATTGGCCAGAATAGGCCAAATCTGCGAGTTTTGACAAGTTCCCCGTAATCAGACCCTAGGGTTCCCCAAACGTTCGGATCGTAGCGGGACCAAAAATAAGTGAGTAATAGTATAGAAAAATGGCCAGAATAAGCCAAATGTGCGTGTTTTGACGAGTTCCCCGTAACCGGACCCCGGGCTTCCCCGAATGTTTGGATCGCAGCAGGACCAAAAATCAGTGAGTAATAGTATAGAAAAATGGCCAGAATAAGCCAAATCTGCGAGTTTTGACGAGTTCCCCCTTATCGGACCCCGGGGTTCCCCGAACGTTCGGATCGCAATGGGCACCAAAATCAATGAGTAACAGTATAGAAAATGACCAGGATAGGCCAAATCTGCGAGTTTTGACGAGTTCCCCGTAAGCGGACCCCGGGATTCCCCGAACATTTGGCTCACAGCGGGACCAAAAATAAGTGAGTAACAGTATAGAAAATGTCCAGAATAAGCCAAATCTGCGTGTTTTGACGAGTTCCCCGTAATCGGACAACGGGCTTCCCCGAACGTTCGGATCGCAACGGGACCCGATATCAGTGACTAGTAGTATACAAAACTGGCCAGAATAGGCCAAATCAATGTGTTTTGACGAGTTCCCCGTAACCGGACCTCGGGGTTCCTCGAACGTTCGGATCGCAGCGGAACCAAAAATAAGTGAGTAATAGTATAGAAAAATGGCCAGAATAATCCAAATCTGCGTGTTTTGACGAGTTCCCCGTAACAAGACCTCGGGCTTCCCCGAACGTTCGGATCGCTGCGGGACAAAAAATCAGTGAGTAATTGTATAGAAAAATGGCCAGAATAAGCCAAATCGGCGAGTTTTGACGAGCTCCCCCTAATTGGACCCCTGGGTTCCCTGAACGTTCGGATCACAACGAGCACCAAAATCAATGAGTAACAGTATAGAAAAATGGTCAGACTTGGCCAAATCTGCGAGTTTTGACGAGTTCCCCGTATGCGGGACCCTGGGATTCCCCGAACATTTGGATCACAGCGGGACCAAAAATCAGTGAGTAACAGTATAGAAAATGTCCAGAATAAGCCAAATCTGTGTGTTTTGCCGAGTTCCCCGTAATCGGACCACGGGCTTCCCCGAACATTCGGATTGCAACGGGACCCGATATCAGTGAGTAACAGTATAGAAAACTGGCCAGAATAGGCCAAATCTGTGAGTTTTGACGAGTTCGCCGTAATCGGACCTCGGCGTTTCCCGAAAGTGCGGATCGCAGCGGGACCCAAAATGAGTGAGTAATAGTATAGAAAAATGGCCAGAATAGGCCAAATCTGCGTCTTTTGACGAGTTCCCCGTAGTCGGACCCCAGAAGCGCTTTGCAATTGTTGCTTGCCCTACCAAGTACTGGAGCTCCAGGGTTCTATGACGGATCATGACGTATTGCATCATATTGCATAACATGATCATTAAAGATGAGAGGGATATGCCTGAAAAATTTCGGTGCATCACCAACGGGACTCCTGTTGAGGCAGAGTATGATACGAACAGGATACTGGCATTCCTTAAGGAGCATCGCAAGATCGAGAACCGTAAAGTTCATGCTCAGCTCCAACAAGATCTTATTGAACATCACTCGCAACGTCTTAGCGAGTCCTAGTTGTTCCATGACATGCTATTTGCTACATTTAGACCGTTTGGCGTGTTTAAATTTGAACAATTCGATTTGTAATCTTTGAATTCGGTTTGTTAAACTATATTCGTGATTTGGTTGTACATTCAAATTTATGTTTATTTTTATATGTGTGTTAATATGTAGTTACAATTATACTGGAATTGCAAAGTTTAGAAAGAACAAAAATTTACTCTTCTAAATATAGGAGATCGGTTAGGTCTGATCAAAACTTAAAGAAATAAATATACTCCATTAAAGATTTAATTCACTGAATACCCCATTATTTTTAAGGATCGGTTAAAAATGCCCTGACTGCCTGACATGATTGAATGACCAGCATCCCGCTGGCTGTCGGCGGACATTTGATATGTTCGTTTGGTGACCCTGTTGAAACTGAATAAAGATCCCCACAGCCTTTAATATGAAAGCTTGCGCTCAGTTTAAAGTTGCTGAAAAATATGGCGATCAAAGCATGGGGCGACGATTCTGCTGGACTCGCTTCGTGAAAACCGCCTCAGTAGTTAGTAGTCACTCCTGCGTGCGGCACACGGGAAGTAAGCAATCAAAAGCAACCTGAAATGTTACTCTTGCTTGCCCTAGTCAAGTCAACCATAGCTACTAGCTAAAGAGGTGCTCCAGTCAGCTACAGCTGCCTAGCGAGCTCAGTTCCACGTCTCGATTTGTGTCTCTATACTTGCCTCCAAAATCCACTATATATACGGCATTCGAGCTAAATAACCCTCATCCAAACAAGCAAACGCAATACCAAAGCTACTAGCTACAAGTAGAAACCAACAACAATGGCGCCGCTCGCACCCCGGAGGCCGGCCTGCCTCCTAGCCCTCCTCTCCGTCGCTGCGGCCCTATGCCTGGCCAGGCCGGCCTTGGCGGCGGGAGGGAAGACCGGCCAGGTGACGGTGTTCTGGGGACGGAACAAGGCCGAGGGATCCCTGCGTGAGGCCTGCGACTCCGGCATGTACACCATGGTCACCATGTCCTTCCTCGACGTCTTCGGCGCCAACGACAAGTACCACCTCGACCTCTCCGACCACGACCTGGCCTCCGTCGGCGCCGACATCAAGCACTGCCAGTTCAAGGGCGTCCCCGTCTCCCTCTCCATCGGCGGCTACGGCACCGGCTACTCGCTCCCGTCCAACCGCTCCGCGCTCGACCTCTTCGACCACCTCTGGACCTCCTACTTCGGCGGGTCCAAGCCGGGCGTCCCCCGCCCATTCGGCGATGCGTGGCTCGACGGAGTCGACCTCTTCCTGGAGCACGGCACGCCGGCGGACCGCTACGACGTGCTGGCGCTCGAGCTGGCCAAGCACAACATCCGCGGCGGTCCGGGGAAGCCACTGCACCTGACCGCGACGGTCCGGTGCGGGTACCCGCCGGCGGACCACGTGGGGCGGGCGCTGGCGACGGGGATCTTCGAGCGCGTCCACGTGAGGACCTACGAGAGCGACAAGGAGTGCAACCAGAACTTTGGGTGGGAGGGCTCGTGGGACAAGTGGACAGCGGCGTACCCGGCCACCCGGTTCTACGTCGGGCTCACGGCGGACGACAAATCCAACCAGTGGGTACACCCCAAGAACGTCTACTATAGCGTCGCGCCGGTATCGCAGAAGAAGGACAACTACGGCGGCGTCATGCTCTGGGACCGATACTTCGACAAGCAGACCAACTACAGCAGCTTGATCAAGTACTACGCCTGAGCTATACTTCCACAAGCCACGCTTGCATAGTTGCATCCCCGTCGATTTGATTCTGATGTACTGCTGCAAGCGAGAATAAAGTGAGGCTTGTACCTGGATAAATAAATAATTGAACAGTTGGTCGTGCAGATCTTTTGTTTAATCATCAACTCATTCACTTAATTGTTTGTGTTCTTATTTGTAATTAGATAGTTGAGTAATATGTTACAAGTTTAGGTTTCAGTTTACCTGCAAACTTACGAGAATGGGAGTTTGATCGTGAGATTTCAGCATTTCGGTAAAAGTATTAGTCTACTCAGTTTGAGCGGTGATGGAAGAATTGAGAGCATCATCTTTGACAGTTACCGTTGTGAACTCCACTACTAAAATTACTGGAAGTTCCTGAATTGCTTTTTTTCGAAAAAGAGGATACCTTCGGCCTCTGCATCTTTTGAGGCACACCGACATATTATTAAAAATGTAAAAATCAGCATCCAAACAATATCGATCCGAAAAAAAGTGAAAGGAAAACTCGAGGCCGCATGGCTCGCGACAGTAACTCCATCAGATAGTTACTAACCCAATATTACAGGACGATATCAAAACAAAACATATACAACTCCTAGACTATGCCTTCAGGAAGGAATCGACGCGCGTACGTCGATGATGGCGAGTCCACCACAAGGTTGAACTCCGGATTTTCATCCTCAAAGTCAGGCTTCAATCCACCACCTTCAGCAAGGGCATGACGCACGGGCGCGTCGACATAGCCCGATCAAAGATCTTGTGTTTCCACCGAAGTGCATAAACTCGTCGATAAAGCCGTCTGTAACATCCGTCATTATCCTGACGCCTCGATACCGGATGCCTCTAGAGAAGACAACAGAAGACAAAGGCGTCTCATACCGCCTGCCTCCCGCTACTGTCGCACCACCTTCGATCCAGCAGCAACAGGCTAAACATGACACCTCCGCCAGAGCCACCGTGCAGCACCTGTCCGTAGCGGGCGTGACTTGACGTCTCCGCACAAGACGTCTGGCGCACCCGTCAGTGGCTTCACCTGCCAGCGACAGGCACCGCCCGGCAATTCTGAAAGAGGCGCGCATGTGTCACCTGGGAGCCACATTGAACCTGATATGTTGATGGAGGGACGTCCCATACCGCCACTAGCCTCATAAAGGTCGTCGTCATCACAAGATCCAGACTCCGAGTCGCCCACATGACCCCAGAGTTCGTCGCCGTTTGATGAAGATGGCCCGCCACCCTGATTTCGGGCACTACAGGGAGCACCCACCGCCACGCCAGCCATTGTCGTCACCGATACAACAGCAACAGCCGCCGCGATCCCGCATCAAGCATTGTCGACGCCAGAGGAAGCTCCGACCACTACGCACGTCCTGCGACATCCAGGATCCCGAGATCCGCCACCACCGGTGCCGCCACAAGGACCCACCACCTGGCCCGTCATCCCGGTAGGGGGAAGGGGGACGCCGTCGCCACCATGACCGGAGCCGCGGCTCCGGAGATCCACCAAATCCTCTCCCGATCCGCGCTCCCTACGAAGCCGCCAGAGCAACACCGAACCGCCAAGAAAGACGAACTCCGGATTGGATCTCGCACCGCCAGTCCCTCCAGACTACGGGGTTGCAGCCTGATCCCCGCCGTCCCCATCATCGGCGCCGCCCGGGCCTAGCCGGCGCCCACCACTAGGGATGTCGAGGTGGAGGAGAGGGGGAGGTGGCGGTGGTCGGGGGGCTAGGGTTTCTCCCCCCCCCCCAATCACCCTGTATGAAGCGAGCGAGGGGGTACGAGCAAGCAAACAATGCTGGTGGTAGAGTATCTTAAATTGGAGGGATAATTTCACTTCCCCATCCTCTCCAACAACTAGGGAAGTTCCTGAATTGCTAGGATATGATCATCTAGCCAAATTAGGAGCATAATTGTGATTCTTCCAAGCCAAATTATGGTTGTTGCAAGCAACAATGTTAACATCATTAATCTCAACATTAATAATTGCATATGAAATTCCTTATCTTTGATCAACCTGGTGTCAATGGGCATGGTTCACTCTTGCATATCATCCAAAAGTTTCTTTTCATCAACAATTCATTTTCCCATTATAGTTCCTCTATCAAGCATATTTTTGGATAAAGAATTCAAATCATTATAGAACACATGGAGTATTAACCATTCCTCCATTACATGTTTAGGACAATTCCAAACAGCTTCCTTCATTTGTTCCAAAGCAAGTGCTAGTGGCTCACATTCTTCTTGTCTAAAATATGTGGTATTGAAACGTAATTTCATATTTTTAGCAGGTAGGAAACATTTTGCCATAAACATATTGTCTATCCCATGATGTAATTTGCTCCTTTTGGCAATGCCAAAAGCCATTTTTTGCTCTTCCTCTTAGAGAAAGGAAATAGTCGCAGTTTAACGGCATCAGGATCGACATCTTTAATTCTAGTCATTTCACATAGCTCGGTCGAAGTGTGAAAATGCATAGCCACGTCTTCACAAGCTAAGCCTCCAAGTCCGAACTAGTTCTGCTAAACCATGGTAACAAGGTTAGTGTTAATTTCATTATGTTCACTTGTGACATTACGTTGTGCAATTGGTGCATGGATAGCAATTTATTCACTTGCAAACTCCCCAAGAATTTTTGTAGCCATACACTAATTTCTTGAGTTGCAAACTCCCCAAGATTTTTAGTAGCCATACACTAATTTCTTGAGTTTTTCATAAATTTGCAGGAAAAAACGAAGGATGGAAACAACCTAAAAACTGAAACAAAATAAAAACAAAGGGATCTAGTAAGATTGCTATGATAACAGTTAGGCTTCCAAGGAAATGGCACCAGAAAAAGAGTTGATTACCATCTATCTTGTTTCGGATCTAGATAGTTTTCCTTTTACCCTAAAGTAAAACAAACAACCCCTTAGCGTGCATACATGGGGATGTGATGCTAGGTATCAACCCTTAGCCTGAGGGCGCTACTCGCACATCGCAAATGAATCACACATACAAGACATTGTGGAGATTGATACTTGAAGATGAATGATTATAGTCTTGCAATGCATGCAGATTGTGATGTTCTCTCGATTATATGTGTAATGGATATGTAGATGAGGACTTTGGAGATGGAAAATGATTATGGATATGGTGATGTCTATTGTAGATAAGAATGGAGGCGGGGACTACAGAGGTTGACTTGATGGATCAACAACTCCTCTCGCCATAGAGTTTCCCTCTCCTTTATATGTTGTAGGCGGGCGTATATAGGGTTTCGGGGTACCTCTGGTGTGATTTTACTCTAGGTTTCTTCACAGTAGCCATTAGGGATGACATCGCGGAGGCAGGGGCACTTGGTACAAGCGCTCTCGGTCGTACCGTCATTGTCTTTGCCTCTAAACTCTGTCATGTACCTCCTATTGATCGGGATTGATCAATGCGCTTATTATATTTTATTTATAGATTAATTTCACACCTAAAATGACCCATTCATGTAGGGAACAAAATAAACAAAGAGACTTGCAATCTTCGTGTTTATTAATCATTAGTAAATCAAATCAAAATGATTACCTCGGGAAGTCTGGGATTATCCGGTTTAAACATAGGTAAATATGAGTGCAAAAATAGACTCATCGGGGTGATTGGGGTTTTTGAAACCGTGAGGTTGTTTGACATAAGTCAATTAACTAAGGGGGCTAGTAATAAATGCACTCTTCACATACATTCGATAAAGCTTGAAATTAAGATGTGATGCATATGCAAGCAAAATACAAATAGATTCAAGATGGGCAACAAGGGCAAAAGTCTCACCAAAGTCCAAGCCTTTAACTTGGGTGAAGCCTTGTGCCACCAACCTTGCCTTGTTTCTAACAACTTGTCCATGTTCATCTTGCTTGTTCTTGAAGATTCACTTGGTCTCTATGACATTGTAATCTCCTCCTTTGGCCCTCTCAATAAGAGAACAAACCGTGTTGTGGGTCAAGTTGTTGATTTTTTCATGCCTACCATCTACACAATGCAAACTATCTAAATTTTCTTCTACCTTAAGGGGTTCAACACACAAGAGAAACAAGTGATGTTCACAAAAAGTTTGTTGAATGTCTGTGAGTAGTTACCCCATTAGATATGCTTCTGAGGATGTTGTCGCTGAGGTGATCAAGAGTTTGCAATCATGATGCCACTTTTTGTTTCTTCAACACAATTTTTTCCTCACTATGTAGTCAAGGTGGCATTGAAATGACTTGATATTGAGATTGATCTTAGGCTTTAATATTTGGTGCATCACCACTTTGTTGAACTTGTCGTTGATCTTTTCTTGGTAACATGAGTGACTTGATCTTGTTCTTGTATAGGTACATGATTTCCCATAGCATCCTACACTTGAGTTGGGGGTGATGACTTCTCCTGTGGAGAATCCGAAAGAGGGGATCTTACTACTTATTCTACTTGAACTTGGGTTGTTTCTTGTTGAAGTATATCACCAATACTTATAGGCCTTATAGCTTGTGAATAAGACTCATCACCTACAACGCTAGGAATGATTTTCTTAGTATGGAGCTATTATACTCATCAAACTCCATATTCAGTGTTTTCTCAATACACCCGGTGGACTTATTGAGAACAAGGTAAGTGTGAGAATTTGGCTCATATCCAACAAATATGCCCTCGTAATCTTTAGGCTCAAAATTAGCTAATTGTCTTTTCTTGTTGAAAATGAAACACTTACAATTGAATACCAAAAGGTATTTGATGTTGGGATTTTTCACAGTTAGGAGTTCATAAGGGGTATTGTTCTTGAGCTTGCGTGGATGAAGACGGATTGAAGCATGACACGTATTATTGATGATTCGGCCCAAGGCTTGTAAGGAGATTTATACTCATCAAGCATGGACTTTTTCATCTCTATAATAGTTAAGTTCTCCCTCTCTATCACGCCATTTTGTTGAGGGATATATTCAGCGACATATTGGTGCTTGATCGCCTCATCACTCAAGAACTATACATAGTGTAATTATTGAACTCGGCATCGTTATCACTTCAAATATCCATGTCTCATGTTTATGTTGATATTGAGCTTCCTTCGCAAATTTTATGAAGGTGCCTTGTGTTTCATCTTCAACACCCATTAATATCTTGTATAATCATTCACAATGACAAGGCAAAACATCCTCCCTCCCAAGCTATCATAGGATGGAGATCCAAATGAAGGAGATCCAAGGGCCTCATCATTTAGATGATAATCTTCACATTATGCTTCTTTTCATGTAGTTTTCCAGCATGCAAGCACTACAAACATGATTTTTGGCAAAAGACACATCAGTTAGTCCAAGAATGTGCTCCCCCTTCAGGAGAGTTTGTAAATTTCTCATACCCACGTTGGATAGCCTAATGTGCCGTAGCCACACCATGTAGCCTTCGACATTAGGAATGTTGCAGGATGAGTGGCCTCTTTTGAGAAATCAACCACATAAACGTTGCCCTCAACATGCCCACAAAGACCACTTTGATATTGTCTCTCCTAAAGATGGCCAAATGAAATTCACGAAAATGAGAACCATAACCGGGAAAATGCCAATTGAATGGTTGAAAGTAATTGTAGTTAAGGGATTGAACAAATATGATAATCTTAAGTGAAGCATCACTATAGATTGCCGAGTTACTCAAACCGAATAAATTGCCTTGATATTGCCACCAAAGGAGATATTTGAGGAGGACATCAGCACATCACAAAACTCGATTGGTGCATCCACCATCGATTTCCCATTGAGTTGCATCGAAGGTATAGTCCTACATGATTCAAGTCTTGATTTTCGGACTGAATTTTTTAATCGGTACTAGAGTTAGCAACAAGGATCTTAGGAATGTAAATAGTACATGCATAATCATCATAGTTAGTGTCAACAAATTTATCATAAGGGTACTCGTTGTTTCCTTTCATGAGAAACAGGATGGGTTGTTCTTTTCAACAAAATCTAGAAGATGGCCTTGTCCCTCCTGACATTGTCATACCCAACTTTCTCCTTTCCTTCTCCTTTTTCTTGTGCCCTTGTTGCACAAATACTATCTTTTTTGTGGAGGTGGGGCTTGATATTTATTCTTTTTTTTCTTGTTCTTGTTCTTCTTGTAGGGGTCAACCCCAATTCCTCCCTTGGTGACACATTCCTTTTGACTGCTCAAAAGTTCATTTAAGTCATTTTTACCTTGGATGCAATAACCAAGACCTTTAAAAAGTTGATATTTTAAATTCTTATTATCCTCAAGTACAAAGCATAGTCAAGTGTAGAGTTAGAAAAACAGAACAAGCATCATCATTCAACTTAATGGGAGGAAAGGTAGCAAGAGACTTAAAGGTAGAGGCTTTAAGTTGAGCATATGACTCGGTGAGAGCTATGATCTCACCCTTGGCAAGCTTGGATCTCTTCTCAAGGAGCTTAAACTCCTCAACAAATCTATCATGATCAACTTGAAGCTTATAATTTTTAGTCCTAAGCACACCTTGAACCATAAGATAAATATTGAAAGCATCACTGGTTTTAATAAAGTCAAGATGCAAAGGTACATATTCATCAAGAGAAGCCTTCGTGACTTCCACATTTCATGGAGGTTTTGCTTAGGGAGTTTGACTCTCTATTTTTTCTATACAAGGAGGGTTTAAACACTCCCTTTTTAGTCATCACGTTTGGCAAGTGACTTTAAGATACTACGAAAATGAGAGATTGGATCACCATGCAGATTCTTCATGAAGTACACTAGGGATCCTCATCATAATCCACACCATCATCACACTCATCCATGACCAGAGGTGGAATTGGGGAGGTGGACTTTATTATTACCTTCTTAGCATGCAAGTGCTTGTGTGCAATATAGGAGTGAGTGCAGAAATGTGCCATACATGGTAGACATTGTGGCGCTATCGTTGTTCTTGTCGACGCTCCAATCCAGGTCTAGGAACTTTGATACCCTTCAACTTATGATGGTCGGTGGCTGGTACCGAAGCGAAATCTCCGTCGACAGTGTCTATCCTAGTGGTGATGATGTTCCCGAGCATCATTCCCTCCTTGGAGGCTCCACCGCTTGTGTTTCCATCCACCTTTGTCTATGAGTGAAAACATTTATCTGATCTTTCGAACTGGTCAGTGACAGTGGCATTTTGGCGATGTTCCTTTTACTGAGGCATCATTGTAGGATCCTATGTCTCTTCATTGAGTCATGGTGGGGTGGTCTTGGATGGTGGCGGTGTTGCTCGTGGTGTGGCTTGGCTTGGGTGGCAGCAGTGGTCATGCTTGAAGTCCCTTCTTCCTGGGTGGTCTTGTTTCTAGTTATCATTTGTGCTTTAAGATATCTTTGTCGCCCTATGTATTGGCGTGCTTCATGCTAGGGGGAGTGGGAGGAGACCTTCTTCAACGAAATATGGACGGTGCAGCAGCGAGGTTTGCCCTTTCCAGATGGAACGAATGCATCTTCCTCCGGTGGTTTCCATCTTCCACAACTAGGCATTGAAGTTGCATCTACCTAGATCAGTAAGTGTTCGAGTGGATGACGGATTCAGTGGAGTCAATTGGTACTTCGCTTTACATAGTTTGTGTTCTTTTTGTTGGAAATATGCCCTAGAGGCAATAATAACTTGATTATTATCATATTTCCTTGCTCATGATAATTGTTTATTATCCATGCTAGAATTGTATTGATTGGAAACTGAAATACATGTGTGGATACATAGACAACACTGTGTCCCTAGTGAGCCTCTACAGAACTAGCTCGTTGATCAAAGATGGTCAAGGTTTCCTGGCCATAGACATGAGTTGTCATTTGATAATGGGATCACATCATTAGGAGAATGATGTGATGGACAAGACCCAAACTATGAACATAGCAAATGATTGTGTCAATTTTATTGCTATTGTTTTCTGCGTGTCAAGTATAGGTTCCTATGACCATGAGGTCATGCAACTCACTGACACAGGAGGAGTACCTTTTGTGTATCAAACATTGAAACATAATTGGGTGACTATAAAGATGCTCTATAGGTATCTCCGAGGGTGTCTATTAAGTTGGCATCGATCAAGACTGGGATTTGTTACTCCGTATGATGGGGAGGTATCTCAGGGACCACTCGGTAATACAACATCATAATGAGCTTGCAAGCAAAGTGACTAAAGAGTTAGCCACAAGATCTTGTATTGCAGAATGAGTAAAGAGACTTGCCGGTAACAAGATTAAACTAGGTATGGAGATACCGACGGTCGAATCTCAGGCAAGTAACATACCGATGAACAAAGGGAACGGAGAACAGGATTAACTGAATCATTGACATCGTGGTTCGACCAATAAAGATCTTCGTAGAATACGTGGGAACCAATATGGGCATCTAGGTCCCGCTATTGGTTATTGGCCATGGAGGTGTCTCGGTCATGTCTACATAGTTCTCGAACCCATAGGGTCTACACACTTAATGTTTGGTGACGATATAAGTATAGTCGGGTTATTATGTTGGTGACTGAAGGTTGTTTGGGGTCCCAGATGAGATCCCGGACATGATGAGGAACTCCAGAATCGTCCGGAGGTGAAGATTGATATATAGGACGAAGAGTATTGGAGTCCGGAAGTGTTCTAGAGTGTACCGAGGTTTTGACGGAATACCGAAAGGAGTTTCGGGGGGCAGCAAGTGTTGGGGGGCTCATGGGCCAAGGAGAGGGGGCACACCAGTCCACTAGGGGGTTGGGCGCTGCCCAAGCCCCGGCCTAATTCGGACAAGGGGTGGCTATAGCCCCTATAGGGCTGCCGACCTCCCTGACTTGGAAACCCAAACCCTAGCCGAACCCTTCTCGGCCGTCGGCCCCTAGGGGAAACCTTAGGCTGCCCTCCCCTCATACCTTCCCCCTATATATAGAGAGGGAGAGAGAGGGCATCCACACCATAACTTGCTACGGCGCTGCCCCTCCTCTCCCTCGTAGTTATTCTCCTCTCCATAACGCACGGTGAAGCCCTGCTGAGATTCCACCACCACCACCTCACCACGCCGCCGTGCTGCCGGAGGACTCGAGCTACTACTTCACCATCGCTCGCTGGATCGAGGAGGTGAATGCGTCATCAAGCCATACGTGTGTTGCACGCAGAGGCGCCGTCCGTTCGGCACTTGATCGGGAGTTCGCGGGACGGATCGTGATTGTATCGCGAAGACGTTCAACTACATCAACCGCATTTCTTAAATGCTTCCGCTTAGCAATCTACAAGGGTATGTAGATGCAATCTCTCCTCTCGTAGATGGTCATCTCCTAGCTTGATCTTGGTGAAGAGTAGGAAAAATTTTGTTTCCCATGCAACGTTCCCCAACAGTGGTCTCAGAGCTAGGTCTTTGCGCAGATGACATCACGAGTAGAACACAAAGGAGTTTGTGGGCATTGATATTCAGATTGCTTCCTTCCTTACAAGAACACAAAGGAGTTTGTGAACACAAAGTCGTGAACCCTATTACAAGAACATGATCAATCTCATACATCACAATGCAACACATCACATCCTTCTGGCCATATCACATCACAAGGCATATGCTGCAAAAACAAGTTAGACGTCCTCTAATTTGTAGTTGCAAGTTTTTACGTGGTTGCTATAGGTTTCTAGCAAGAACGTTTCTTACCTATGCCAAAACCACAATGTGATATGCCAATTGCTATTTACCCTTCATAAGGACCCTTTTCATCGAATCCAATCCGACTAAGGTGGGAGAGACAGACACCCACTAGCCACCTTATGCAACTAGTGCATGTCAGGCGGTGGAACCGGTCTCACATAAGCGTACGTGTAAGGTTGGTCCGGGCCGCTTCATCCCACAATACCGTCGAATCAAGATAAGACTAGTAACGGCAAGCATATTAACAAAATCGACGCCCACAACTTCTTTGTGTTCTACTCGTGCATAGATTCTACGCATAGACCTAGCTCTGATACCACTGTCGGGAGACGTAGTAGTAAATCAAAATTTTCCTACGTGTCACCAAGATCTATCTATGGAGAAACCAGCAAACGAGCGGGGAGAGATTGGATCTTCATACCTTTGAAGATCGCTAAGCGGAAGCGTTGCTAGAACGCGGTTGATGGACTCGTACTCGCAGCGATTCAGATCGCGGTAGATCCGATCAAGTGCCGAACGGACGGCACCTCCGCGTTCAACACACGTGCAGCCCGGTGACGTCTCCTACGCCTTGATCCAGCAAGGAGGGAGGAGAGGTTGAGGGAGAGCTCCGGAAACACGACGGCATGGTGGCGGTGGAGCTGCGTGGTACTCCGACAGAGCTTCGCTAAGCACTACGGAGAACGAGGAGAGGGAGGAGTAGGGCTGCACCAGGGAGGAGATGAACTCGTGTGTTGTGCAGCCCCAAATACCTCCACTATATATAGGAGGAGGGGAGGAGAGGTGCTGCGCCCTAGGGTTCCACCCTAGGGGTGGCAGCAGCCTCCAGAAGCCCATCTGGCCGGCGGCCAGGTCAGGGAGAGGTGGAGGCGCCCTAGGGTGGGCATTAAGGCCCATCTAAGCCTAGGGTTTGCCCCCTCCACCCTTGTTGCGCCTTGGGCTGGGGTGGGAGGCGCACCATCCCACCTAGGGGCTGGCTCCCTCCCACTCTTGGCCCATGGAACCTTCCGAGGCAGGTGGGCCCACTTGGTGGACCCCCGGAACCCTTCCGGTGGTCCCGGTACACTACCGGAGACACCCGGAACACTTCCGGTAACCAAAACCTCAATTCCTATATATCAATCTTCGTCTCCGGACCATTCCGGGACTCCTCGTGACGTCCGGGATCTCATCCGGGACTCCGAACAACCTTCGGTAACCACATACACTATTTCCCTATAACCCTAGCGTCATCGAACTTAAGTGTGTGTAGACCCTACGGGTTCGGGAGACACGTAGACATGACCGAGACACCTCTCCGGTCAATAACCAACAGCGGGATCTGGATACCCATGTTGGCTCCCACGTACTCCACGATGATCTCATCGGATGAACCACGATGTCAAGGATTCAATCAATCTCGTATACAATTCCCTTTGTCTATCGGTATGGTACTTGCCCGAGATTCGATCGTCGGTATCACCATACCTTGTTCAATCTCGTTACCGGCAAGTCTCTTTACTCGTTTCATAATACATCATCCCGTGACTAACTCCTTAGTCACATTGAGCTCATAATGATGATGTCTTACCGAGTGGGCCCAGAGATACCTCTCCGTCACACGGAGTGACAAATCCCAGTCTTGATTCGTGTCAACCCAACAGACACTTTCGGAGATACCCGTAGCGTACCTTTATAGCCACCCAATTACGTTGTGACGTTGGGCACACCCAAAGCATTCCTACGGTATCCGGGAGTTACACAATCTCATGGTCTAAGGAAACGACACTTGACATTGAAAAGCTTTAGCAAACGAACTACACGATCTTGTGCTATGCTTAGGATTGGGTCTTGTCCATCACATCATTCTCCTAATGATGTGATCCCATTATCAACGACATCCAATGTCCATGGTCATGAAACCGTGACCATCTATTGATCAACGAGCTAGCTAACTAGAGGCTCACTAGGGACACGTTGTGGTCTATGTATTCACACATGTATTACGGTTTCCGGTTAACACAATTATAGCATGAATAACAAACAATTATCATGAACTAGGAAATACAATAATAACCATTTATTATTGCCTCTAGGGCATATTTCCAACTGAGGTAGCGTGCCGACGGCGATCACATCAACCTTGGAACCATTCCCGACGCGCATCATCACCTCGTCCTTTGCCAGCCTCCATTTATTCTGCAGCTCCTGCTTGGAGTTACAAATGTGAGCAACTACACCGGTATCAAATACCCAGGAGCTACTACGAGTGCTGGTTAGGTACACATCAATAACAAGTATATCACATATACCTTTAATGTTGCCGTCCTTCTTATCCACTAAGTACTTGGGGCAGTTCCGCTTCCAGTGACCGGTACCCTTGCAGTAAAAACACTCAGTCTCAGGCTTGGGTCCATGCTTGTTCTTCTTCTTCCCGGCAACATGCTTACCGGGTGCGGCAACAGCTTTGCCGCCCTTCTTGAAGTTCTTCTTACCCTTGCCTTTCTTGAAACTAGTGGTCTTATTTACCATCAACACTTGATGCTCCTTTCTGATCTCGACCTCTGCTGATTTCAGCATCGAGTACAACTCAGGAATGGACTTCTCCATCCCTTGCATGGTGTAGTTCATCACAAAGCTCTTGTAGCTAGGTGGAAGCGACTGGAGGATTATGTCAATGACCGAGTCATCCGGGAGATTAACTCCCAGCTGAGTCAAGCGGTTGTGTAGCCCAGACATCTTGAGGATGTGCTCACTGACAAAACTATTCTCCTCCATCTTACAGCTGAAGAACTTGTCGGAGACGTCATACCTCTCGACCCGGGCATGAGCTTGGAAAACCAGTTTTAGCTCTTGGAACATCTCATATGCTCCGTGTTGCTCAAAACGCTTTTGGAGCCCCGGTTCTAAACTGTAAAGCATGCCGCACTAAACAATGTAGTAATCATCGCAGCGAGAATGCCAAGCGATCGCAACGTCTTGCTCTGCTGGGAGAAGGACATACAATTTCTTGGAAGCTATGAGGATGATCCTCAAGCCACGGACCCAGTCCGCATAGTTGCTTCCATCGTCTTTCAGCTTGGTTTTCTCTAGGAATGCGTTGAAATTGAGGGTGACATTCGCGTTGGCCATTGGATCTACAATATAGATTGTAAAGATAATTTTAGACTAAGTTCATGATAATTAAGTTCACATAATCAAATTATTTAATGAACTCCCACTTAGATAGACATCTCTCTAGTCATCCAAGTGACACATGATCCATGTCAACTAGCCCGTGTCCGATCATCACGTGAGACGGACTAGTCATCCATGGTGAACATCTCCATGTTGATCGTATCTTCCATACGACTCATGTTCGACCTTTCGGTCTTCCGTGTTCCGAGGCCATGTATGTACATGCTAGGCTCGTCAAGTCAACCTAAGTGTTTTGCGTCTGTAAATCTGGCTTACACCCGTTGTATGCGAACGTTAGAACCTATCACACCCGATCATCACGTGGTGCTTCGGAACAACGATCCTTAGCAACGGTGCATAGTTAGGGTGAACACTTTTCTTGAAATTTTAGTGAGAGATCATCTTATTTACTACCATCATTCTAGGCAAATAACATGTAAACATGATAAACATCACATGCAATCAATATAGTGACATGATATGGCCATTATCATCTTGCTCCTTTGATCTCCATCTTCGGGGCACCATGATCATCACTGTCACCGGCACGACACCATGATCTCCATCATCATGATCTCCATCACTGTGTCTTCATGAAGTTGTCTCGCCAACTATTACTTCTACCACTATGGCTAACGTTTAGCAATAAAGTAAAGTAATTACATGGCGTTTATGATTGACACGCAGGTCATACAATAAAATAAGACAACTCCTATGGCTCCTGCCGGTTGTCATACTCATCGACATGCAAGTCGTGAATCCTATTACAAGAACATGATCACTCTCATACATCACAATGCATCACATCACATCCTTTGGCCATATCACATCACAAGGCATATGCTGCAAAAACAAGTTAGACGTCCTCTAATTTGTAGTTGCAAGTTTTTACGTGGCTGCTATAGGTTACTAGCAAGAACGTTTCTTACCTACGCCAAAACCACAACGTGATATGCCAATTGCTATTTACCCTTCATAAGGACCCTTTTCATCGAATTCAATCCGACTAACGTGGGAGAGACAGACACCCGCTAGCCACCTTATGCAACAAGTGCATGTCAGGCGGTGGAACCAGTCTCACGTAAGCGTACGTGTAAAGTCGGTCCGGGCCGCTTCATCCCACAATACCACCGAATCAAGATAGGACTAGTAGTGGTAAGCAAATTAACAAAATCGACGCCCACAACTGCTTTGTGTTCTACTCGTGCATAGATTCTACGCATAGACCTAGCTCATGATGCCACTGTTGGGAGACGTAGTAGTAAATCAAAAAAATTCCTACGATCACCAAGATCTATCCATGGAGAAACCAGTAACGAGAGGGGAGAGATTGCATCTTCATACCTTTGAATATTGCTAAGCGGAAGCGTTACAAGAACGCGGTTGATGGAATCGTACTCGCAGCGATTCAGATCGCGGTGGATTCCGATCTAAGGGCCGAACAACGGCGCCTCCATGTTCAACACACGTACAGCCCGGTGACGTCTCCGGCACCTTGATACAGCAAGGAGGAGGGAGAGGTTGAGGGAGAGCTCCGGCAGCACGACGGCGTGGTGACGGTGGAGCTACGTGAACTCCGGCAGGGCTTCGCCAAGCGCTACGGAGAACGAGGAAGAGGAAGGGTAGGGCTGCACCATGAGAGAAAGAAGTCGTGTCTCAAAACAGCCCAAACCCTTGCATATATATAGGAGGAGGGAGAGGGAGGGCTGCCTTGGCCCCTCCTCCAAAGAGGAGAGGTTCGGCCGACCCTAGGGAGGAGTCCACCTCCCACAAGGGAGGTGGATCTCTTCCTTTTGAATCCTTTTCAGCCCTATCTCTTATCTCCAGCCACATGGGCCTTTCTAGAAGGTCTTGGCCAGCCCAAAAAGGGCTGGCACACTTCCTCTAAGGTCCCACAAAATCCTTTGGTCGTCACACCCCTCCGGGGGTCCTCCGGCACCCTCCCAGCACTCCCGGTACACTACCGATGAGCCCGAAAACTTTCCGGTGACCAAAACTGGAGTTCCTATATATCAATCTTTACCTCCGGACCATTTAGGAGCTCCTCGTGACATCCGGGATCTCATCCAGGACTCCGAACAACTTTCGGTAATCACGTATACCATTTTCCTATAACCCTAGCGTCATCGAACCTTAAGTCTGTAGACCCTACGGGTTCGGGAGACACGTGGACATGACCGAGACACTTCTCCGGCCAATAACCAACAGCGGGATCTGGATACCCATGTTGGCTCCCACATGCTCCATGATGATGTCATCGGATGAACCATGATGTCGGGGATTCAATCAATCCCGTATACAATTCCCTTTGTCTATCGGTATGATACTTGCCCGAGATTCAATCGTCGGTATCTCTATACCTTGTTCAATCTCGTTACCGGCAAGTCTCTTTACTCATTCCGTAATACATCATCCTGTGACTAACTCCTTGGTCACATTGAGCTCATTATGATGATGTCTTACCGAGTGGGCCCAGAGATACCTCTCCGTCACACGGAGTGACAAATCCCAGTCTCGATTCGTGCCAACCCAACAGACACTTTCGGACATACCCGTAGTGCACCTTTATAGCCACCCAGTTACGTTGTGACGTTTGGCACACCCAAAGCATTCCTACGGTATCCGGGAGTTGCACAATCTCATGGTCTAAGGAAACGATACTTGACATTGAAAAGCTTTAGCAAACGAACTACACGATCTAGTGCTATGCTTAGGATTGGGTCTTGTCCATCACATCATTCTCCGAATGATGTGATCCCATTATCAACGACATCCAATGTCCATGGTCATGAAAGCATGACCATCTATTGATCAACGAGCTAGTCAACTAGAGGCTCACTAGGGACATTTTGTGGTCTATGTATTCACACATGTATTATGGTTTCCGGTTAACATAATTATAGCATGAACAATAGACAATTATCATGAACAAGGAAATACAATAATAACCATTTTATTATTGCCTCTAGGGCATATTTCCAACAGTGACAACCTCGATGGCGACACGTTGATGGAGATCAAGATGATGGAGATCATGGTGTCGTGCCGATGACGATGAAGATCATGTCGGTGCTTTCAAGATGGAGATCTAAAGCACGAGTTCATGGCCATATCATGTCACTTATGAATTGCATGTGATGTTAATCCTTTTATGCACCTTGTTATGCTTAGTACGACGGTAGCATTATAAGGTGATCCCTCACTTAAATTTCAAGATAAAATTGTGTTCTCCCCGAGTGTGCACCGTTGCGAAAGTTCGTCGTGTTGAGACACCACGTGATGATCGGGTATGATAGACTCTACGTTCACATACAACGGGTGCAAGCCAGTGTTGCACACGCAGAACACTCGGGTTAAACTTGATGAGCCTAGCATGTACAAACATGGCCTCGGAACACAAGAGATCGAAAGGTCGAACATGAGTCATATAGTAGATATGATCAACATAATGATGTTCACCATTGAAGCCACCTCAACTCACGTGATGATCGGACTTGAGTTGGTGGACTTGGATCATGTGACACTCAGATGACCTGAGGGATGTCAATTTGAGTGGGAGCTTTAGTAATTTGATTAGCTAAACTCATTATCTTGAACAATAGTCTAAGTGAACTTTGCATATTTATGTTGTAGATCAATGGCTCGCGCGGTAGCACCCCTGAATTTTAATGTGTTCCTAGAGAAAGGTAAACTGAAAGATGATGGAAGTAACTTTGTTGACTGGGCCTGTAATCTGAGGATTATCCTCACGGCTTCCCAGAAATCATATGTCCTTGATGCACCGCTTGGTGACCAACCAGAAGACATGACCTCCGAAGGCGTTAAGAACGCTTGGGAGGCACGTACTGTAGATTACTCAATAGTTCAGTGTGCAATATTGTATGGCTTAGAACCGGGACTTCAAAGACGTTTTGAACATCATGGAGCATATGAGATGTTCCAGGAGTTGAAGTTTATCTTTCAGAAGAACGCCCGGATCGAGAGGTATGAAACCTCTGATAAGTTCTATGCTTGCAAGATGGAGGAGAACGGGTCTATCAGTGAACATATACTCAGAATGTCTGGGTATTCAACTTGTCTAGTGGAATTGGGAATTGCCCTTCCGCCAGAGGCGATCACTGACAGAGTTCTTCAATCACTGCCACCTAGTTACAAGAGCTTTGTGATGAACTATAACATGCATGGGATGAACAAGTCAGTCGCCGAGCTGTTTGCGAAGCGAAAAGTCGCTGAGTCTGAAATCCAGAAAGAACATCAAGTGTTGATGGTCAATAAAACCACAAGTTTCAAGAAAAATGGCAAAGTCAAGGGCAAGGGCAAGAAGGGTAAAACCAAGAAGGATGGCAAAGGAGTTGCTACTCCTGCAAAGAAGCCCAAGAATGGACCCAAGCCAGAAACTGAGTGCTTTCATTGCAAAGGAACTGGTCACTAGAAGCGGAAATGCCCCAAGTACTTGGCTGACAAGAAGGCGGCCAACGACAAACAAGGTATATATGATATACATGTTATTGATGTGTACCTTACTAGCTCTCGTAGTAGTGCCTGGGTATTTGATACCGGTTCGGTTGCTCACATTTGCAACTCAAACCAGGAACTACGGAATAAACGAAGGCTGGCAAAGGACGAAGTGACGATGCACGTGGGAAATGGTTCCAAGGTTGATGTGATCGCCGTCAACACGCTCTCTCTTCGATTACCATCGGGATTAGTGATGAACCTGAATAATTGTTATTTAGTGCATGCGTTAAGCATGAACATTATATCTGGATCTTGTTTATTGCGAGACGGTTACTCATTTAAATCAGAGAATAAAGGTTGTTCTATTTATATGAGTAATATCTTTTATGGTCATGCACCCAATGTTAGGGGTTTATTCATATTGAATCTTGATAGTGATGACACACATGTTCATAACATTGATGCCAAAAGATGTAGAATTGATAATGATAGTACCACTTTCTTGTGGCACTGCCATTTAGGTCATATTGGTGTAAAACGCATGAGGAAGCTCCATGCTGATGAACTTTTGGAGTCACTTGATTTTGACTCACTTGACACATGTGAACCATGCCTCATGGGCAAGATGACTAAAACGCTTTCTCTGGAACAATGGAACGGGCGAGTGACTTATTGGAAATCATACACACTGATGTGTGCGGTCCAATGAATGTTACAGCGCATGGTGGATATCGTTATTTTCTCACCTTCACTGATGACTTAAGTAGATATGGGTATATTTACTTAATGAAACACAAGTCTGAAACGTTTGAAAAGTTCAAGCAATTTCAGAGTGAAGTTGAGAATCATCGTAACAAGAAGATTAAGTTCCTACGATCTGATCGAGGAGGTGAATATCTGAGTTATGAGTTTGGCAGTCACTTAAGACAGTGTGGAATTGTTTCACAGTTGACACCGCCCAGAACACCGCAGCGTAATGGTGTGTCCGAACGTCGTAATGGAACCTTATTAGATATGGTGCGTTCTTTGATGTCTCTTGCTGATTTCCCACTATCGTTTTGGGGTTATGCATTAGACACAGTTGCATTCACTTTAAATAGGGCACCATCAAAATCCGTTGAGACGACGCCATATGAACTATGGTTTGGCAAGAAGCCAAAGTTGTCGTTTCTTAAAGTTTGGGGATGTGATGCTTATGTCAAAAAGCTTCAGCCTGAAAAGCTGGAACCCAAAGTGGAGAAATGCCCTTCATAGGATACCTGAAAGAGACAGTCGGGTATACCTTCTATCTCAGATCTGAAGGCAAAGTGTTTGTCGCTAAAAACGGAACATTTCTTGAGAAAGAATTTCTCTCGAAAGAATTGAGTGGGAGGAAAATAGAGCTTGATGAGGTTATTGAACCTTTACTACAACCAGAAAGTAGCGCGGCGCAGAAAGGTGATTTTGTGGAACCTATGACGGTAGAAGAGGAAGTTAATGATGATGATCATGAAGCTTCGGATCAACCAACTATTGAACCTCGTAGGTCGACAAGGCCATGTACTACCCCTGAGTGGTACGGCAGCCCTATCTTGGAGGTCATGTTGTTGGACAACAATGAACCTACGAGCTATGGAGGAGCAGTGATGGGCCCGGATTCTGAGAAATGGTTAGAGGCCATGAAATCCGAGATGGGATCCATGTATGAAAACAAAGTATGGACTTTGGAAGTATTACCTGAAGGGCGAAAGGCCATTCAGAAAAAATGGATCTTTAAGAAAAAATTAGACGCGGACGGTAATGTCACCATCTATAAAGCTCGACTTGTGGCAAAGGGTTTTTCACAAGTTCAAGGAGTTGACTACGATGAGACTTTCTCACCCGTAGCGATGCTTAAGTCTGTCAGAATCATGTTAACAATAGTTGCCTATTTCGACTATGAAATTTGGAAGATGGATGTAAAAACAGCGTTCCTCAACGGTTTCCTTGAGGAAGAGTTGTATATGATGCAACCCGAAGGTTTTGTCGATCCAGAGAATGCTGACAAAGTTTGCAAACTCCAGCGATCCATTTATGGACTGGTGCAAGCATCTCGAAGTTGGAATAAGCGCTTTGATGAGGTGATCAAAGCGTTTGAGTTTATACAAGTTTACGGAGAAGCTTGTATTTACAAGAAATTGAGTGGAAGCTCTATAGTGTTTCTAGTATTATATGTGGATGACATATTGTTGATTGGAAACAATATAGAAATGCTGGAAAGCGTGAAGGAATATTTGAACAAGAGTTTTTCAATGAAGGACCTAGGAGAAGCTGCTTTCATATTAGGCATTAAGATCTATAGAGATAGGTCGAGATGCTTAATAGCACTTTCACAGAGCACATACCTTGATAAAGTTTTGAAGAAGTTCAAAATGGAACAGTCCAAGAAGGCGTTCTTGCCTGTATTACAAGGTGTGAAGTTGAGTAAGACTCAATGCCCAGTAACTGCAGAAGATAGAGAGAAGATGAGTGTCATCCCCTATGCTTCAGCCATAGGCTCTATCATGTATGCAATGTTGTGCACAAGACCCGATGTCAGCCTTGCCATAAGTATGGCCGGAAAGTTTCAAAGTGATCCTGGAATGGTGCACTGGCAAGCGGTCAAGAATATCCTTAAGTACCTAAAAAGGACTAAGGAAATGTTTCTCGTTTATGGAGGTGATGAAGAGCTCGTCGTAAAGGGTTACGTCGATGCAAGCTTTGACACTGATCCGGATGACTCTAAGTCGCAAACAGGATACGTATTTATTCTTAACGGGGGAGCGGTAAGCTGGTGCAATTCCAAGCAAATCGCGGTAGCTGATTCTACATGCGAAGCGGAATACATCGCAGCCTCGGAGGCGGCGAAGGAAGGTGTCTGGATGAAGCAGTTCATGACAAATCTTGGAGTAGTGCCCAGTGCACTGAATCCAATGAACCTGTTCTGTGACAACACTGGTGCCATTGCTCTCGCCAAGGAACCAAGGTTTCACAAGAGGACCAGACACATAAAGCGATGCTTCAACTCCATCCGCGATTACATCTTGGAGAAAGACATAAATATTTGCAAAGTGCACACGGATCTGAATGTTGCAGACCCGTTGACTAAACCTCTTCCAGGGGCTAAACATGATCAACACCAGAACTGCATGGGTGTTCGATTCATTACAATGTAAATCACATAGTGATGTGAACTAGATTATTGACTCTAGTGCAAGTGGGAGACTGTTGGAAATATGCCCTAGAGGCAATAAATAAAGTGTTTATTATTGTATTTCCTTGTTCATGATAATCGTTTATTATCCATGCTATAATTGTATTAATTGGAAACATGGATACATGTGTGGATACATAGCCAAACACAATGTCCCTAGTATGCCTCTACTGAACTAGCTCATTGATTGAAAGATGGTTAAGGTTTCCTAGCCACGGACATGAGATGTCATTTGATAACGGGATCACATCATTAGGAGAATGATGTGATGGACAAGACCCAAACTACAAACGTAGCTTATGATCGTGTCAGTTTATTGCTACTGTTTTCTGCATGTCAAGTATATGTTCCTATGACCATGAGATCATGCAACTCACAGATATCGGAGGAGTACCTTCTGTGTATCAAATGTCGCAACATAATTGGGTGACTATAAAGGTGCTCTACAGGTGTCTCCGAGGGTGTCTGTTGAGTTGGCATGGATCAAGACTAGGATTTGTTACTCCGTGTGACGAAGAGGTATCTCAGGGCCCACTCGGTAATACAACATCATAATAAGCCTTGCAAGCAATGTGACTAAGTGTTAGTCACGGGATCTTGTATTACGGAACGAGTAAAGAGACTTGCCAGTAACGAGGTTGAACTAGGTATGGAGAATCCGACGATCGAATCTCGGGCAAGTAACATACCGAAGAACAAAGGGAACATCACACGGGATTAACTGAATCCTTGACATAGAGGTTCGACCGATAAAGATCTTCATAGAATATGTAGGAACCAATGTGGACATCTAGGTCCCGCCATTGGTTATTGACCGTAGAGGTGTCTCGGTCATGTCTACATAGTTCTCGAACCCGTAGGGTCTGCACACTTAAGGTTTGGTGACGTTTCGGTAGTATAGAGTTATGTATGGTGGTGACCGAAGTTTGTTCGAAGTCCCGGATGAGATCTTGGATGTCACGAGGAGCTCCGGAATGGTCCGGAGGTAAAGATTCATATATAGGAAGTCCTGTTTTGGTCACCGGAAAAGTTCCGGGCTTGTCGGTAATGTACCGGGAGACCTTCGGGAGGGGTATTTCGACCCAAGAGGCTTCATGGGCTGTGGGAGAGTGCATATTAGCCCTTAGCGGGCTGGTGGAAACTCCCACACAAGGCCCATGTGGCTGGAGAAGAAAACCCAAAAGGAAAAAGGTGGAAACAGGCAAAAAGGGAAAAAAGGATGAATCATAATCCTACTAGGAGTGGAGGAGGTAGACTCCTCCTCTCCTAGTTCGGCCGAAGCCTAGGAGGCTTGGAGGCCAAGCTGCCTCCTCTCCTCCTCTCCTCCTATATATACTGGTGGTATTGAGGGTTTTTGCACTAGATTTTCAGCCACGTGCTACCCGTTCCTCCAGTGCATAGTTTCTCCTCTAGATCGGTTTTTTGAAGTGCTTAGGCGAAGCCCTGCCGAAATTGCTCCACCACCATCGCCGGAGCGTCGTCAGGATGCCGGAGAACTCTTCTTCCTCTCCACTCATTCTTGCTGGATCAAGACAATGGAGATCGTCATCAAGCTGTACGTGTGCTGAACGCGGAGGTGTCGTCCGTTCGGTGCTAGATCGGAAGGATCGTGATCAAGTTCGTGAGACGGATCGTGATCAAGTTCGTGGGACGGATCGTGATCGGATCGTGGGACGATCGTGATTGGATCGCGGGACGGATCGTGATTGGATCGCGGGATGCACGGCGATTTGGATCGCGAAGACGTTTGACTACACCAACCGCGTTTCTTAACGCTTCCCGCTTAGCGATCTACAAGGGTATGTAGATCCACTCTCCCTCTCGTAGATGCTCATCACCATGGATAGATCTTCGTGTGCGTAGGAAATTTTTTGTTTCCCATGCAATGTTCCCCTTCATGTACATACATGGCCTGAGAACACAAGAGACCAAAAGGTCGAACATGAGTCATATAGTAGATATGATCAACATGGAGACGTTCACCACTGAAACCACCTCATCTCATGTGATGATCGGACTTGGGTTGGTGGATTTGGATTGTGTAGCACTCGGATGACCAGAGGGATGTCAATTTGAGTGGGAGTTTAAGTAATATGATTAACTAAACTCATTATCTTGAACAATAATCTAAGTAATCTTTGCAAATTTATGTTGTAGATCAATGGCTCGCGCAGTAACTCCCCTGAATTTCAATGCGTTCCTAGAGAAAGCCAGGCTGAAAGATGACGGAAGTAACTTTGTAGACTGGGCCTGTAATATGAGGATTATCCTCACAGCTTCCCAAAAATCGTATGTCCTTGATGCACCGTTCGGTGCACCACCCGCTCCAGTGTCGTCTACAGATGTTGCGAACTCCTGGCAGGCGCGTTCTGATGACTACTCAACAGTTCAGTGTGCTATGTTGTATGGCTTGGAACCGGAACTTCAAAGACGTTTTGAACGTCATGGAGCATATGAGATGTTCCAGGAGTTTAAGTTTATTTTTGAGAAAAATGCCCGGATCGAGAGGTATGAGACCTCCGATAAGTTCTATGCTAGCAAGATGGAGGAGAACGGGTCTATCAGTGAGTACATACTCAGAATGTCTGGGTACTCCAACCGTCTGGCTGAGTTGGGAATTACGCTCCCACCAGAGGCGATCACTGATAGAGTTCTTCAATCACTGCCACCTAGCTATAAAGGCTTTGTGTTGAACTATAACATGAAAGGGATGAACAAATCAGTTGTCGAGCTGTTTGCGATGCTAAAAGTCGCTAAGTTAGAAATCCAGAAGGAGCATCAAGTGTTGATGGTCAATAAAACCACTAGTTTCAAGAAGAATGGCAAGGGCAAGAAGGGTAACTCCAAGAAGAGTGGCAAAGCAGTTGCCCCTCCCGTGAAGAAACCCAAAGATGGACCCAAGCCGGGAACTGAGTGCTTTCATTGCAAGGGAACTGGCCACTGGAAGCGGAATTGCCCTAAGTATCTGGCCGCCAAGAAGGCGGCCAACACCAAAAAAGGTATATATGATATACATGTTATTGATGTGTACCTTACCAACTCTCGTTGTAGTTCCTGGGTATTTGATACCGGTTTAGTTGCTCACATTTGAAACTCAAAGCAAGAACTACGGAATAGGCGGATGCTGGCAAAGGACAAAGTGACGATGCGCGTAGGAAATGGTTCCAAGGTTGATGTGATCACCGTCGGCACGCTCGCTCTTCGATTACCATTGGGATTAGTGATGAACCTGAATAATTTTTATTTAGTGCCTGCGTTGAGCATGAACATTATATCTAGCTCTTGTTTAATGCGAGACGGTTACTCATTTAAATTAGAGAATAATTGTTGTTCTATTTATATGGGTAATATCTTTTATGGTCATGCACCCAATGTGAGGGGTTTATTCTTATTGAATCTCGATAGTGATGATACACATGTTCATAACATTGATGCCAAAAGATGTAGAGTTGATAATGATAGTACCACTTTCTTGTGGCACTGCTTGTTAGGTCATATCGATGTAAAATGCATGAAGAAGCTCCATGCTAATGGACTTTTGGAGTCACTTGATTTTGAATCACTTGACACATGTGAACCATGCCTCATGGGCAAGATGACTAAGACCCCGTTCTCTGGAACAATGGAATGGGCAAGTGACTTATTGGAAATCATACATACTGATGTGTGTGGTCCGATGAGCATTGAGGCGTGCAGTGGATATCGTTACTTTCTCACCTTCACCGATGGCTTAAGTAGATACGGGTATGTTTACTTAATGAAACACAAGTCTGAAACATTTGAAAAGTTCAAGCAATTCTAGAGTGAAGTTGAGAATGATCGTAACAATAAGATTAAATTCCTACGATCTGATCGAGGAGGAGAATATCTGAGTTATGAGTTTGGCAATCACTTAAGACAATGTGGAATTGTTTCACAGTCGATGCCACCTGGAACACCACAGGGAAATGGTGTGTCCGAACATCGTAATCGAGCCTTATTTGATATAGTGCATTCTATGATGTCTCTTGCCGATTTGCCACTATCATTTTGGGGTTATGCATTAGAGACAGCTGCATTCACTTTAAATAGGGCACCATATAAATCCGTTGAGACGACACCGTATGAATTGTGGTTTAGCAAGAAACCAAAGTGGTCGTTTCTTAAAGTTTGGGGATGTGATGCTTATGTCAAAAGGCTTAAGCCAGAAAAGCTCGAACCCAAAGTAGACAAATGTGTCTTCATAGGATACCCAAAAGAGATGGTTGGGTACACCTTCTATCTCGGATCCAAAGGCAAAGTGTTAGTCGCTAAGAACGGGTCATTTCTCGAGAAAGAGTTTCTCTTGAAAGAATTGAGTGGGAGGAAGATAGAACTTGATGAGGTTGTTGAACCTTTGCTTCAACCACGTAGTAGCACAGCGCAGAAAAATGTTTCTATGGAGCCTACATTAGTTGAAGAGGAAGCTAATGATGGTGATCATGAAGCTTCGGATCAAGTTACTATCAAACCTCATAGGTCAAGAAGGACACGTACTACTCCTGAATGGTACGGTAACCCTGTCTTAGAGGTCATGTTGTTGGACAACGATGAACCTACGAGCTATGGAGAAGTGATGGTGGGCCCGGATTCCGACATATGGTTAGAGGCCCTGAAATCCGAGATAGGATCCATGTATGAAAACAAAGTGTGGACTTTGGAAGTATTACCTGAAGGGCGAAAGGCCATTCAGAATAAGTGGGTCTTTAAGAAGAAGACGGACACGGAAGGTAATGTCACCGTCTATAAAAGCTCGACTTCTGGCAAAGGGTTTTTCACAAGTTCAAGGAGTTGACTATGATGAAACTTTCTCACCCGCAGCGATGCTTAAGTCCGTCAGAATAATGTTAGCAATAGCCGCATTTTCCGATTATGAAATTTGGCAGATGGATGTCAAAACAGCGTTCCTTAACGGTTTCCTTAAGGAAGAGTTGTACATGATGTAACCAGAAGGTTTTGTCAATCCAGAGAATGCTGACAAAGTTTGCAAACTCCAGCGATCCATTTATGGGCTGGTGCAAGCATCTTGGAGTTGGAATCTTCGCTTTGATGAGGTGATCAAAGCGTTTGGGTTTATATAGGTTTACAGAGAAGCTTGTATTTACAAGAAAGTAAGTGGGATCTCTATAGCGTTTCTAATATTATATGTGGATGACATATTGCTGAATGGAAACAATATAGAATTTTTGAAAAGCGTGAAGGAATATTTGAACAAGAGTTTTTCAATGAAGGACCTAGGAGAAGATGCTTTCATATAAGGCATCAAGATCTATAGAGATAGATCAAGACGCTTAATAGGACTTTCACAGAGCACATACCTTGATAAAGTTTTGAAGAAGTTCAAAATGGATCAGTCCAAGAAGGGGTTCTTGCATGTATTACAAGGTGTGAAGTTGAGTAAGACTCAATGCCCTATGACTGTAGAGGATAGAGAAAAGAAGAGTGTCATCCCCTATGCTTCTGCCATAGGTTCTATCATGTATGCAATTTTGTGCACAAGACCAGATGTCAACCTTGCCATAAGTATGGCCGGAAGGTTTCAAAGTGATCCAGGAGTGGAACACTGGACGGCGGTCAAGAATATCCTTAAGTACCTACAAAGGACTAAGGAAATGTTTCTCGTCATAAAGGGTTACGTCGATGCAAGCTTTGACACTGATCCTGATGACTCTAAGTCTCAAACCGGATACGTGTTTATTCTCAATGGGGGAGCGGTAAGCTGGTGTAGTTCCAAGCAAAGCGTGGTAGCTGATTCTACATGCGAAGTGGAGTACATAGCTGCCTCGGAGGCGGCAAAGGAAGGTGTCTAGATGAATTAGTTCATGACAGATCTTGGAGTTGTGCCCAGTGCACTGGTGTGGGGCATCCTCCTACCTTAGTGTTTTGGTGATGATGACACCTCACTATGTTATCTAACCGTGTGTCGAGTTGTTCAGGTATTATGTGTGAGACACAAGACGGTTAGGCATTCCCTTTAGACGGAAAATATCGAAGACGGTCTTCTCTACGCATTTCTTTTCTTTGGCCATAGGGATGCCGTACTATTAAGAGGGAATCCACATTGGAAGATCTTGGGGTGAATCAATACTCTCTCACATCCTTAGCACCCACCTCGTTCCTTCCCATCAAAGAGAGAGAGACCCTACTTTCCTTCCATGCAGGTCAGTTGTACCGATGTCCTGACCGGTTGGACTGCTCGCTCCAGTCATCCACTTTAACCACCACTCCATGGGTGATACCTTGGGGGTGCTGCCCTTGGGCTGTTGTACAGCCCACAGCTGGGTGACCCAGGGTGGCAGCCCTGGGCGGTTGAACCGGCCCAGCACCGGGCTTCAACCAGGCGCGGTTCTGTTGAGCTGCGGTTGTTGGGCGGATGTGGGCCGGTTGTACCGCTATATTACTATAGCCCAGTACTACTGGTGTCCCTAGCGGTTGTACCGCTCGGGACTTTGCCTTGTCCAGCGCTCGAGCCGAGTGGTTGCATTGGGGAGGAACCACCTCCACAGGTTCTGTTTGTTGGAAATATGCCCTAGAGGCAATAATAAATTAGTTATTATCATATTTCCTTGTTCATGATAATCGTTTATTATCCATGCTATAATTGTATTGATCGGAGACTTAAATGCATGTGTGGATACATAGACAAAACCATGTCCCTAGTATGCCTCTAGTAGACTAGCTCGTTGATCAAAAGATGGTTAAGGTTTCCTAGCCATGGACATGAGATGTCATTTGATAACGGGATCACATCAATAGGAGAATGATGTGATGGACAAGACCCAAACTACAAACATAGCATGTGATCGTGTCAGTTTATTGCTACTATTTTCTGCATGTCAAGTATATGTTCCTATGACCATGAGATCATGCAAATCACGGATATCGGACGAGTGCCTTGTGTGTATCAAACGTCGCAACGTAACTGGGTGACTATAAAGGTGCTCTACAGGTATCTCCGATGGTGTCTGTTGAGTTGGCATGGATCGAGACTGGGATTTGTTACTCCGTGTGATGGAGAGGTATCTCAGGGCCCATTCAGTAATACAACATCACAACAAGCCTTGCAAGCAATATGGCTAAGTGTTAGGCACGGGATCTTGTATTACGAAACGAGTAAAGAGACTTGCCGGTAACGAGATTGAACTAAGTATGGAGATACCGACGATCGAGTCTCGGGCAAGTAACATACCGAAGAACAAAGGGAACGTTATACGGGATTAACTGAATCCTTGACATAGAGGTTCGACCGATAAAAGATCTTTGCAGAATATGTAGGAACCAATGTGGACGTCCAGGTCCCTCCATTGGTTATTGGCCATAGAGGTGTCTCGGTCATGTCTACATAGTTCTCGAACCCGCAGGGTCTGCATACTTAAGGTTCGGTGACGTTTCGGTAGTGTAGAGTTATGTATGGTGGTGACTGAAGGTTGCTCGGAGTCCCAGATGAGATCCCGGACGTCACGAGGAGCTCCGGAATGGTCCGGAGGTAAAGATTCATATATAGGAAGTCCCGGTTTGGTCGCCGGAAAAGTTTCGGGCTCATCGGTAGTGTACCGGGAGTGCCGGTAGTGTACCGGGAGTGCCAGTAGTGTACCGGGAGGCCTCCGGGAGGGGTATTTCGACCCCAAGAGGTCCATGGGCCGTGGGAGAATAATAACCAGCCCTTTGTGGGCTGGGAAAACAGCCACAAAGGCCCATGGCGCAGGAGAGAAAGTCCTAAAGCAAAAAGTGGAAAATCAGCCAATAGGAGGCAATCCTACTCCAACTAGGATTGGAGGTGAAGTAGGATTGCTTCCCACCTCCTATTTCGGCCGACCCAAAGGCCTTGGCTGCCTCTCCTCTCCTCTCCTCCTATATATACTAGTGGATTGGGTGGTTTTGGATAGAATTTCTGGCCACGTGCTACCCGTTCCACCGGTACATAGTTTCTCCTCTAGATCGTAGTTCCGCAGTGCTTAGGCGAAGCCCTGCCGGAATTGCTCCACCACCATCACCAGAGCGTCGTCACGCTGCCGGTGAACTCTCTCTCCTCTCCACCTCCTCTTGCTGGATCAAGACGGTGGAGATCGTCATCAAGCTGCACGTGTGCTGAACGCGGAGGTGCCGTCCGTTCGGCGCTAGATCGAAAGAACCGTGATCGAGATCGCGAGACGGTTCGTGATGAGATCGTGGGACGGATCGTGATGAGT
This sequence comes from Hordeum marinum, assembly GCA_022496015.1. Taxonomy (NCBI): domain Eukaryota; kingdom Viridiplantae; phylum Streptophyta; class Magnoliopsida; order Poales; family Poaceae; genus Hordeum; species Hordeum marinum. Next base: position 1,414,303 of record CM039675.1, on the reverse strand, counting down.
TCGCGGGACAGATCGTGATCAAGATCGTGAGACGGATCATGATGAGATCGCGGGACGGATCGTGATGGGATCGCGGGACGGATCGTGATGAGATCGCGGGATGCTCGGCGATTTGGATCGCGAAGATGTTCGACTACACCTGTAGCGACCCGACCTGAAAGGTCGAATCTCCGTGTGTTTCCGTACCATCCCAAGATCATGCTGGTACACACACGGTACATCAATGTATATATCAAAGGGAAATCACACAGCATTATATTAATCGAAATCTCATATCGAGTCCTTTATTACAATAAAAATTACAATAAAGTGGCTGGAAGCCAACTCATGAGAATATCTAAATCTTGCGGAAGCGTCGAAGGTAGATGAGTCCATCTGACTCCAAGGGCATCTCACTGAGCATAGAACGTGTCCTCACTCCTGGTCGGAAAAGTACTCTGCAACATGATACGTTGCAGCCGTGTAGGTCAGCATATGGAATATGCCGGCAAAGTCACAAAAGAGGGGTGAAAAGATAATCATCTAGTCGACATGCTTATATGGCAGGTGGGTGGTAAGTTTTTTGCGAAAAGCAAATTTTTCCTACATCAAGAGAGGGCTAAGCAAAAAATATTACTAAGTTGGTTGATTAATGAGATGGTTCCACCAACCAATTCTCATACCCAAATTGTTAATACCCACATCATCATATTAATTGTGTTGAGAGTTCCGAATGTTTCAGTTCCTTTGGCTCAAGTCGTCCATGACCGTGGACACGGCTAATCGATTAGGTTTGAGTACTCTGCAAAGTTTTGCACACGTTCCCCACAAGATTTGGTCGCCTCCGTTTGATTTCTCGCACTTCAGGGTGTTTGAGAAACGGATGACCAAAACATGGTCTTCCAAAGGGTTTCCCTGCGACTCTGTCGGTGCCCATCCTTTCCTACCGTTCTTCTACATCTCGTAGCACCGCCTGTCCAGGGTCACGATGATATCCAACCAAGCCAGAGCCCATAATGACTTGTGGCTGTGCAGGTAAGCCTTGGGTCTTGAAGCACCCATCCATCTCTTTGTGCCTAGGTGGATCTTTCCGCGTGAATACTGGCCATCTCCAGCATCACCTAGGCAATTCCACTGGTTTCTCCAGGGTGCCGTTCAACCATCATCCACCCAGAGGTATGTTGAAAACTCGGAGTCTTAAATCTTGATCATTATGTAGGTCTTGAAATTATTAACTCTCTCAACTCTCATGAATCACACAACCAACCCCGTCTACTAAGAGCATAGCAAAAAGTAAAACAACGTTTCCCGGGGCCAATGTGTCAAGGGTTGAGAGGGGGTTCCTACCACATGATACTACTACAATGTAACCAAGTTTCCAATTAACCTATCTTGCATGCAATTTGGGGAAGATGGTAGAACTAATGCATATAAAACATGGGTAAACATGATCAAGGTGACTTGTCTGATTGATTATCTTCGTACTCGTGGGACTCTAAGTAACAAGCTTCGCACTCCGCATAATCTAACGAAGCAAACAAACACTCAATAAGCATACAACAGAATATTGTAACCCACAACCATCAATCAAGAACTAGTAAACAGTCAAGACAAAACAATGCACAAATCACAAGTAAGGAAAACACACAAAGTTTTGTTTACTAGGAGGTGATTGATAAAACACTACTAACATAATAAAACTATTTTGAAATAACCAAAACAATTGTTGACAGCAAGGAAACAATATAATATTTTTATTAATAAACAGAAGAAAATCAATTTAAGTTTGTTGAGAAAACTTTTGTAAAGTTTGTAAAAGTTTTGATAAGCACTAAATGGAACAAATATAGTTTTACTAACAAGAGAGCAAAAAAAAACTTATTATTTACTGACAAAACATGTTCTTAACAGAAAATAATTTACAAGTAAACTTGTCTTAGAAAACAAAATTAAATTATATAAAACTCTATTAAAAGAATCTATTACTAAACTAGTTGTTTTAGTTCAAATTAAACCTATTTGAAAAGAAGTTGTGATTCCTATGTTAAATAAAATTAAACTAAGCAAATTTATATTTTTATTAACAGTGAGTCAAAACACTAAATGTTTACTAACAGAACCTAATAAACAAATAAAACCAAATCTAAGTTAAACTAACTAAAAATAAGTAAATAAAACTATACTATAATACTAGGCAGATTCTGTTTATAGCTAGAACACTAATCAAAATCATCCTAAAAATTCTCAAACTAAACATGGAGGTAGTCCTAACTAATACCAAACAGTAGCAAGAAGATTCAAATACAAATCTATTTTCAAACTCTAGTTATTCAGATTTGAAGATTTTGAGAAAATTTGATTAAATTCAAATTTTATAGTTCAAATTTGAAATTTAAAAGTACAGTGTGAAACTACATGAAAATTGTGAGCTATTGCAAAAAGAATCAACTCAAAACATTTAATATATTAAAAGTTATAAGCAAAACAAAATTTGGATTCACTCTGTTAACTAAAACAAAAACAGAAAAGGGAAAAATCTACCGGACGGCCAGAGGGCTACGTGGCGCTTTCCTATTGGTTGCGGGCGTGTGCGCGCGAGAGGTTACAGGCGGGTGACCGTACCTAAAAAGAAAACGGTTCGGGAATAACCCGATCTAATCGCGGCCGTTGCGTCTGGATCGGAGGGAGGGGTGAGTTCGAAGATTTTACCGGAGGGGGAAAGTGGACTCCGGCGATGGTGGCGGCGGCCGGTGGTCGAGGACGTCGCCGGAGGTGGCTCCGGTGGTCGAAACGGAGCGCGGACGGGCTCAGACGGCGGAGGAGGTCCTCCGGTGGTCGGTTGGTGGTGTCGGAGAAGGGCGAGGATGACCGAGGCGATGGCTACGGGCGATGAGAGTTCCGGTGGTGGAGTTACTCCGGCTAGGAATTGCGGCAGCCTTCCGGTGAGATAGGAGAGGGGTTTGGGGGGAAATGGATGCGGGGACTGGCCGGTACTTATAGGGGCGCTGGGGAGTGCGGGGGAGTAATGGGAGGCGAGATCCGCGGGGAAGAAGAAACTGCCGGCGATGGATCTCCGGCGCGCGCGGGGAAGAAGAAAGGCGACCGAGCGGAGCAATGGTCGGTCGAGTGGGACCCGGTGGCAGCGAGAGGGAGGGCGAGGTTTCCGCGTCGGTCGGCCGGCGCGTATTGAATTCGCGAAATAAAGCCTGTGGGCTGGCCCGTTTTAATTCTAAAACCGTTACCGTTTTCTATTTAATGTTTTTCCAGAGCGTTCAAAAGCTTTTACAACATTCAAACCTTTTATTAATATAGGGGTATTATATATCAAAATTAACATAATAATAAATGCTATTTAATGAACATTTTTATTCTGTCATTTGAACACTTTGAAAAAAATAATATTTTTAGAAATTGCCTATTTGTTTTTTAAAACCTTTTTGCAAATATTTTCAAAACAACTCCTGGTTACTTTTGTTCAAATAGATCACCAAAATGACCCTGGTGTGGAGTGTCATGTTACTCCCCTCTTATTTTGAACATTTTACCAAGATTTCAAATAGGTGAAAGCAACTTAGGGACAGTAGAAAGGGCTTTTAGAATTTTAGAAAGAACATTTCAACAATACATGTATTCAAGCAATGATGATGATGGATGCACAGCTATATTTCATAACATTCCAAAATGGAATTTTGGGATGTTACAAACCTACCCACCTTAAGATGAATCTCGCCCTCGAGATTCGGGTTGGCTAGAAAATAGGTGCGGGTGGTCTCTACGAAGATCTTCTTCGCGTTCCCAGGTGGCTTCTTCTTCAGTGTGGTGACTCCACAGAACCTTACAGAACTTGATGATCTTGCTGCGGGTAACTCTATTGTTAGTCCCAAGGATTCTGACAGGCTTCTCCTCGTAAGTCAGATCATTGTCAAGTTGTATGGCCTCTAGGGGCACTGTGTCTCTCAAAGGGATATCAGCCATCTCAGCATGACATTTCTTCAGCTGGGACACATGGAAAACATCATGAACTCCGGATAATCCTTCCGGCAATTCCAACTGGTATGCAACTTCGCCTCTACGTTCAAGAATTTTGTAGGGGCCTATGAATCTGGGTGCTAATTTTCCTTTAACACTAAACCTCTTGATTCCTCGAAGCGGGGACACACGAAGATATGCTCGGTCTCCCACTTCATACGTCACTTCTTTACGTTTGCTGTCAGCATAACTCTTTTGTCGAGATTGAGCTATCTTGAGTCTATCGCGAATCAACCTGACTTTCTCTTCAGAATCTCGGATAAGGTCGGGACCAAAAAGTTGTCGGTCTCCAACACCATCCCATGTCAACGGTGTTCTGCACCTCCTTCCGTATAGTGCTTCGAAAGGGGCCATCTTCAGACTGGTCTGATAACTGTTGTTGAACGAGAATTCTGTGTAAGGTAAGTTGTCATCCCAACTAGATCCATAATCTAGCACACAAGCTCTCAACATGTCTTCCAGAATCTGGTTGACTCTCTCAGTCTGTCCATCTGTCTGTGGATGAAAGGCTGTACTGAACTCTAGCCTTGTACCCAAAGTTTCATGTAACTGATGCCAAAACTTTGAGGTAAACTATGTTCCTCTATCTGACACGATACTCCTCGGAACTCCATGCAGACATACGATCCTGGTCATATATATCTTGGCTAGCTTAGCACTGGTATAGGCGGTTTTCACTGGAATGAAATGAGCTACCTTGGTCAAGCGATCTACCACTACCCAGATGGAATCATAACCTGAACGAGTCCTAGGTAGTCCTGTGATGAAGTCCATACCAAGCTTTTCCCATTTCCACTCGGGTATCGGCAAAGGTTGGAGTAACCCTGCTGGTTTCTGATGTTCAGACTTTACTCGCTGACAAACATCACATATTGCAACATGTTCCGCAATATCCTTCTTCATACCTGTCCACCAATAACTTTCCTTTAAATCCAGATACATCTTGGTATTGCCTGGGTGTATCGAGTAAGGTGAATCATGGGCTTCCTGAAGTATCAACTTCCTGAGCTCTGGGTCATTGGGCACATAGATTCGGTTCTCAAACCACAAAATTCCGTGTTCATCCTCACGAAAACCTTTAGCTTTACCATCTTCCATTCTCTGCTTTATCTCAGCTATCTCCTTGTCCGATTTCTGGGCTTCACGAATTCTTTCGGTCAAGGTGGACTGAATTTCCAGTGTAGCAACATATCCTCTTGGAACTATCTCTAGCTTGAGCTCTCTGAGATCATCGGCTAACTCTTGGGGTAATCCTCCCACTATGAGTGTGTTTACATAAGTTTTCCGACTCAAGGCATCGGCTACAACATTGGCCTTACCTGGATGGTAATGTAATCTCATGTCATTGTCCTTTATTAACTCTAACCATCTCCTCTGTCTGAGGTTCAACTCCTTCTGAGTGAAAATATATTTCAGGCTCGATAAGAAAATGTCTCCAGGTCTTGAGTGCGTGCACTACGGCTGCTAGTTCCAAATCATGGGTGGCATAATTCAACTCATGAGGTCGTAGTTGTCTAGATGCATAAGCTACAACCTTTCCATCTTGCATGAGTACTCCTCCAAGTCCTTGACGTGAAGCATCACAATAAACCTGGAAGTCCTTCCGAATATTGGGCAAAATCAACACTGGGGCTGTGACCAAACGTTTCTTCAACTCCTAGAAACTGGCTTCACATTCCTCAGTCCAAACATACTTGGATTCTTTCTTCAACAACTCTGTCATGGGCTTGGCTATCTTTCAGAAATTCTCAATGAATCTCCGGTAATATCCGGCAAGTCCGAGGAAACTGCGGATCTCCTTAACTGAGGTGGGTGACTTCCACTCGGTGACAGCTTCAACCTTAGCGGGGTCTACGGCTATTCCTTCTCCGGAAATAACATGTCCAAGGAATCCGACTTCCGTCAGCCAAAATTCACATTTGCTGAACTTGGCATATAACTGATGCTCTCTTAGCTTCTCCAGAACTAAACACAGATGTTCCTTGTGTTCTTCCTCGTTCTTGGAGAATATCAAAATATCATCGATGAACACTACGACAAACTTGTCCAAATATTCCATAAACACTTTGTTCATCAAATTCATGAAGTAGGCAGGAGCATTAGTCAAACCAAAGGACATGACAGTATACTCATACAATCCATACCTTGTGGTGAAAGCTGTTTTGGGTATATCCTGTTCATGAATCTTCAGTTGGTGATACCCTGATCGAAGATCGATCTTAGAGAATACTTTGGCTCCTACTAGCTGATCAAACAAGTCATTAATCATCGGCAGAGGGTACTTGTTCTTGATAGTCACCTCGTTCAAGGCACGATAATCGACTACCATTCTCAAGGTTTTATCCTTCTTCTCCACCAAAAGAACTGGGGCTCCCCAAGGTGAAGAACTTGGGCGTATATAACCTTTGTCCAATAACTCCTTAATTTGCTTCTTGATTTCCAACAGATCATTTGCGGGCATCCGATAGGGTCTCTTGGAAATTGGGGCTATCCCTGGCTGTAGCTCTATTAGGAACTCAATCTCCCTATCTGGTGGCATGCCTGGTAATTCTTCCGGAAATACATCCAGAAAGTCTTTTACCACAGGTACTTCCTCCTGAACAACTCTTGTGAGGGAATTTAACCGTGCACTCATCTGGGTGCGTCGGGATACATACTTAATCCTCTTGTTCTCCGGGGTGGTGAGTGAAACAGACTTGCTGGGACAATCAAGATTTCCTTCATACTTGGTCATCCAATCCATGCCTAGGATTACATCCAATCCCTGGGATTCTAAGACGATGAGGTCGGTGGGAAAAACATGGTTTCCTATGTGAAGTTTCAGGGCATGGCATCCTATTCCTGCCATCATCATACCTCCTGGGGAACTGACCTTAATGGGCTGTCTAAGGGTTTTGGTGGCCCTTGATATGAATGAATGAGTTGCACCGGAATCAAAAAGTACTGTAACTGGACGTGAATGCAATAAAAAAACTTACCAACCACAGTATCGGGTTGATCATAAACTTCTTCCACGTCAAGGTGGTTCACCTGGGCACGAGGAAAAGGGTTTGGCTTCTTGGCTGCGGAGTTGCCGTTTCCATTTCCCTGCTTGCTCTGGGGACACTCAGTAGCATAGTGCCCTGTCTTCTGGCACTTGAAACAGGTGATGTGGCTCAGATCCTTATGAGTAGGAACGTGACGGTGCTGGTTGTTGTTCCCATTCCCATTGTCAGTCTTGAAATTGCCATGGTTGGGACGGGCATTCCCATTTACTCCATGGTTGTGCACAACATGAGTGTGCCTTCCAAACTTACCGGTCCCTGATCCGGTATTCCCTAAGTACGGGGAGTAGCTGGGCTTCTGATGAGCTCCAGAGTTAAACTTCCCCTGAGTGTACTTTCGCTTGCGATTCTCAATTTGCTGCTTTTTTCCCTCCAAGATGAGGGCCTTGTCCACCAGCTCTTGGTAGTTGTTGAAAGTAGCCACTACCAGCTGCATGCTCAACTCATCGTTGAGTCCTTCCAGAAACTTCTCTTGCTTGGCCGCATCATCGGCCACATCTCCTGGTGCATAACGGGCCAACATGCTTAACTCTTCCACATATTGGGCCACGGAACGATTACTCTGGCGCAAGTTGCGAAACTCACGCTTCTTCAGACTCATGGCTCCAGCTGAGACATGAGCAGTGCAGAAAGCAAGCTTGAACTGCTCCCAAGTCACATCTGCAATAGGATAAGTGGTGGTGTAGTTCTCCCACCATGAAGCTGCTGGTCCTTCCAGTTGATGTGCGGCAAATCGCACCTTCTCGGCATCAGTACATCCAATGGTGACGAGTTCTCTCTCCATCTTACGGAGCTAGTCATCTGCTACAATGGGCTCAGTGCTGCTGGAGAAAGTTGGAGGGTTCAACCTCAGAAAATGGGTGAGATTGTCAGTCTGGGGTGGATGGTGGTTGTTGTTGTTCTGGTTGTTGGTCTGATTCTAGATCAATAGCTGCATCCGTGCATTCTACTGCTGAAGGAGTTGCGTGAGTTCCGGCGGGGAGGTGAAGTCGAACTCACGTCGTGGAGGCATCTTGTTGTTTTCAGAGGGGTGAGAATTAGAATAGAACAAGGGCCTAAAAGGAGAAATTCACTACCCATATGCAATGCAAAAAACATATCACACCAAACACTCATTCATTTATTCAATCAATGTCAAACATCGGGAATACAAGTCTCAATCAAACTACACATCGACCTACGCTTTAACGACGAAAATAAAAGATTCATGGAGGGCATGACTACAGTTTTCCTCAGAAGTACATGGTGACTGCGTCTCCTCCAGTGGTGCTCTCCTCATAGTCATCATCATCGCTGATGAAAGGAGCCAACTCTCCTTCAGGATGAAGATTTTCACCCATGTCCATCTGTTCCTCCAGAGTGGCGATGCGAGTATTCATCTTGTCGATCCTCTGTAAGAAATCCTTCACCTCATATTCATGTTCATAGTTGGCTTCCCGCAAATCAGCTTCAAGGTCAATCTCACGGTTCATCAGATTCTTGATTGTCTTCGTATCAGCACGAACTCGAAGCTCCAGAGTCCTAATGTGAGTCTCCAGGGTCTGGATATAGGAAATGGTGGTGTCTGCAGTGGGAGGAGTTATGATGTTTCCATTGGCATCTCTGCGACAAACCACGCTGAGTCCTGGTGAAATGGTTCCACCTCTGTATTCCTCCTGAATACGTCCAAGGGCACGATGAATGGCCATGTCTCTTCCAAGTATCCAGCTGGGTGCCACGAACTTGAAGTCGATGGGTTCCTTCCGATTCCCAAAGGTCTTCCCTGGGATGTGCACCTCGATCCTGTAGCGTCCATCTTGTGGAAATGACATGATAGGAGTCCCGGTGATGCTCGGCAAAGCAATCCTCACGTACTTGACGATCCTCATCAGCTCCTTACCAAAAGGCATTGTTGCGTCAGGCTGACAAAACTCCGTGATCAACACTGGGATGAAGGTGGCCATCTATAAATTTTGAAATAATCGGAGAGAAATCAGAAATGAGTAGATGAGAGTATAAGAATTTTAAAGACAAAGAGATACAATCCTAAGGCTTTCCAATCCTAGAGGTTACGTCCTACGGTCAGCGTGTGCTCTGATACCATTTCTGTAGCGACCCGACCTGAAAGGTCGAATCTCCATGTGTTTCCGTACCATCCCAAGATCATGCTGGTACACACACGGTACATCAATGTATATATCAAAGGGAAATCACACAGCATTATATTAATCGTAATCTCATATCGAGTCATTTATTACAATAAAAATTACAATAAAGTGGCTGGAAGCCAACTCATGAGAATATCTAATTCTTGCGGAAGCGTCGAAGGTAGATGAGTCCATCTGACTCCAAGGGCATCTCACTGAGCATAGAACGTGTCCTCACTCCTGGTCAGAAAAGTACTCTGCAACATGATACGTTGCAGCCGTGTAGGTCAGCATATGGAATATGCCGGCAAAGTCACAAAAGAGGGGTGAAAAGATAATCATCTAGTCTACATGCTTATATGGCAGGTGGGTGGTAAGTTTTTTGCGAAAAGCAAATTTTTCCTACATCAAGAGAGGGCTAAGCAAAAAATATTACTAAGTTGGTTGATTAATGAGATGGTTCCACCAACCAATTCTCATACTAAGTTGGTGGAACCATCTCATTAATCAACCAACTTAGTAATATTTTTTGCTTAGCCCTCTCTTGATGTAGGAAAATTTTGCTTTTCGCAAAAAACTTACCACCCACCTGCCATATAAGCATGTAGACTAGATGATTATCTTTTCACCCCTCTTTTGTGACTTTGCCGGCATATTCCATATGCTGACCTACACGGCTGCAACGTATCATGTTGCAGAGTACTTTTCCGACCAGGAGTGAGGACACGTTCTATGCTCAGTGAGATGCCCTTGGAGTCAGATGGACTCATCTACCTTCGACGCTTCCGCAAGATTTAGATATTCTCATGAGTTGGCTTCCATCCACTTTATTGTAATTTTTATTGTAATAAAGGACTCGATATGAGATTTTGATTAATATAATGCTGTGTGATTTCCCTTTGATATATACATTGATGTACCGTGTGTGTACCAGCATGATCTTGGGATGGCACGGAAACACACGGAGATTCGACCTTTCAGGTCGGGTCACTACAACACCAACCGCGTTTCTTAACGCTTCCCGCTTAGCGATCTACAAGGGTACGTAGATCCACTCTCCCTCTTGTAGATGCTCATCACCATGGATAGGTTTGCGTGTGCGTAGGAAAATTTTTGTTTCCCATGCGACGTTCCCCAACAGTGGCATCATGAGCTAGGTTGATGGTTCGATGAGATCTCGAGTAGAACACAAAAGGTTTGTGGGCGTTGATGCTTAGATTGCTTCCTCCCTTGGTCGGATTTTGGTTCAGCGGGATTGTAAGATGAAGCGGCTCGGACCAACATTACTCGTACGCTTACAAGAGACCGGTTCCCTCGACGCAACTTGTTGCTTAGATGGCTTGCGGGTGACAGTTTCTCTTACTTTAGTTGGATTGGATCCGACAAAGGCGGTCCTTGAGAAGGTTGAAAAGCAATCTATGTATCACCGTTGTGGTTTATGCGTAGGTGAGAATCGTTCTTGATAGATACCCATAGCAGCCACGAAAAACTTGCAACAACAATTAGAGGACGTCTAACTTGTTTTTGCAGGGTATGTTGTGATATGATATGGCCAATTACATGATGTGATATATGTGATGTATGAGATGATCATGTGATGTATAGATTATCACGACTTGCATGTCAATGAGTACAGCAATCGGCAGGAGCCATAGGGTTGTCTTTAATTATTGTCTGACCTGCGTGTCAATCATTAAGCGCTATGTAATGCTTTACTTTATCGCTACGGTAGAAATAGTAGTAGAAGCATGCAGGGCGTCACAACCCCGATGGCGACACGTTGATGGAGATCAAGATGATGGAGATCATGGTGTCATGCCGGTGACGATGGAGATCATGTCGGTGCTTTCTAGATGGAGATCAAAAGCACAAGTTCATGGCCATATCATGTCACTTATGATATGCATGTGATGTTAATCCTTTTTATGCACCTTGTTTTGCTTAGGACGACGGTAGCATTATAAGGTGATCCCTCACTTAATTTCAAGATAAATTGTGTTCTCCCCGAGTGTGCACCGTTGCGAAAGTTCGTCGTGTTGAGACACCACGTGATGATCAGGTGTGATAGACTCTACGTTCACATACAACGGGTGCAAGGCAGATTTGCACGTGCAGAACACTCGGGTTAAACTTGACGAGCCTAGCATGTACAAACATGGCCTCGGAACACAAGAGACCGAAAGGTCGAACATGAGTCATATAGAAGATATGATCAACATGATGATGTTCACCATTGTAGCCACCTCAACTCACGTGATGATCGGACTTGAGTTGGTGAATTTGGATCATGTATCACTCGAATGATCGGAGGGATGTCAACTTGAGTGGGAGTTCTTAAGTAATATGATTAATTGAACTCATTATCATGAACATAGTCAAAGTGTCTTTGCAAATTATGTTGTAGATTACTAGCTCACGCTGTATCTCCCTTGTATTTTTTATATGTTCCTAGAGAAATAGAATTGAAAGATGATGGTAGTAATATTGCGGACTGGGTCCGTGATCTGAGGATTGTCCTCATTGTTGCACAGAAGGCTTATGTCCTTAATGCACCGCTTAGTGCGCCACCCCATCTAGCGTCGTCTGTAGATGTTGTGAATATCTGACAGGCATGTTTCGATGACTACTTGATAGTTTAGTGCGTCATGCATTACGGTTTAGAATTGAGGCTCCAAAACGTTTTGAACGTCACGGAACATATGAGATGTTCTAAGAGCTGAGATTGTGATCTCAGGCTCGTGCCCGAGTTGCGAGATATAAGATCTCCAACGAGATTCTTTGCCTGCAAGATGAAAGAGAATAGCTCAATCGTTGAGCATGTGCTCAGACTGTCTGGGTACTACAATCGCTTGAATCGAGTGGGAGTTGATCTTCCAGATAAGATAGTGATTGATGTAGTTCTCCAAGTCACTGTCACTGAGCTACTAGAACTTGGTGATGAACTATAAAATGCCAGGGAAAGAAATGTTGATCCCTGAGCTGTTCGTGATGTTTGACACCGCGAAGGTAGAAATCAAGAAGGAGCGTCAAGTGTTGATGGTTAACCAAACCACTAGTTTCGAGAAGGGCAAGAGCAAGGAGGGAAACTTCATGGATAGCAAGTCAGTTGCTGCTCCAGTGAAGCAACCCAAAGTTGAACTCAAACCCGAGACTAAGTGCTTCTATTATGAGGTGAGCAGTCGCTGAAGCGGAACAACCCTAGATACTTGGTAGATAAGAAGGCTGGCAACATTGATAGAAGTATATTTGATATACGAGTTATTAATGTGTACCTTGCTAGTACTCTTAGTAGCACCTGGGTATTGGATACCGATTCGGTTGCTAAATGTTAGTAACTCGAAATAAAAGCTACGGAATAAACGGGGAACTAGCTAAGGGTGAGGTGACGATATGTGTTGGAAGTGTTTCCAAGGTTGATGTGATCAACATCACACGCTCTCTCTACCTTCAGGATTAGTCACGAACCTAAATAAATGTTATTTGGTGTTTTGCGTTGAGCATGAACATGATTAGATCATGTTTATTGCAATACGGTTATTCATTTAAGTTAGAGAATAATGGTTATTCTGTTTACATGAATAATACCTTCAATGGTCATGCACCTAGTGAGAATGGTTTGTTGAAATCTTGATCGTAGTAGTACACATGTTCATAACATTGATGTCAAAAGATAAAAAGTTAATAATGATAGTACCACATACTTGTGGCACTGCCACTAAATGTCATATTGGTATAAAGCGCATGAAGAAACTCCATGCTGATGGATATTTGGACTCATTCGATTTCGAATCGGTTGAGACATGCGAACCATGCCTCTTGGGCAAGATGACTAAAGGACCCCGTTGGATGGAGCGGGCAAGTGATTCATTGGAAATGATACATGTTGATGTATGCAATCTAGTGAGTCTTGTAGCGTGCAGTGCATATCGTTATTTTCTTACCTTCACTGACGATTTTAGTAGATATAGTGTATATTTACTTAATGAAACACAAGTCTGAATCGTTTGAAAGGTTCAAGCAATTTCAGAGTGAAGTTTAAGATCATCATGACAAGAAGATGAAAATAACTGCGATATGATCGTGGAGGTGAATATCTGAGTTACGAGTTTGGCATACAACTTAAGACAATGTGAAATTTGTTTCACAACTAACGCCACCTGGAACACCATAGTGTGATGGTGTGTCCGAACATCATAGTCATGCTCTATTGGATATATTGCGTGCTATGATGTCTCTTATCGTTTTCTACTATAATTTTGGGGTTATGCATTAGAGACAACTACATTCACTTTAAATAGGGCACCATCTAAATCCTTGAGATGACACCGTGTGAATTATGGTTTGATAGAAACCTAAGCTGTCATTTCTTAATGTTTGGGGCTGCGACACTTGTGTGGAAAGTGTTTCCACCTAATGAGGTCGAACCCAAGGCGGACAAATGCATCTTCATAGAATACCTAAGAACAGTTGGGTGAACCTTCTATCTCAGATCCGAGTGCAAAGTGTTTGTTGCTAAAACTGGGTCCTTTCTAAAGAAAAGTTTCTCTCGAAAGAATTGAGTGGGAGGAAGATAGAACTTGATGAGGTTATTAAACCTTTGTTCAACCAGAGAGTAGCGCAGCACAGAAAGATGTTTGTATGAAGCTTACATTAGTTGAAGAGGAAGTTAATGATGATCATGAAGCTTCAGGATCAAGTTACTATCGAACTTCGTAGGTCGACAAGGATGTGTACTGCTCCTGAGCGATACGGCAACCCTGTCTTGGAGGTCATGTTGTTGGACAACGATGAACCTACGAGCTATGGAGAAGCGATGATGGGCCCGGATTCTGACAAATGGTTGGAGGCCATGAAATCCGAGATAGGATCCATGTATGAAAACCAAGTATAGACTTTGGTAGACTTGCTTGTTGGACAGCAGGTCGTTGAGTACAAATGGATCTTTAAAATGAAGACAGGCGCTGATGGTAATTGTCACCATTTGTAAAGCTCGACTTGTTGCAAAGATGTTTGTGACAAGTTTAAGGGGTTGACTGCGATGAGACTTTCTCACTCGTAACGATGCTAAAGTCTGTTGGAATTATGTTAGCAGTTGCTGCATTTTCAATTATGAAATCTGGCAGATGGATGTCAAAACATCATTTCCTTAACGGTTTACTTGAGGAAAGGTTGTATGTGATACAACCAGAAGGTTTTGTCAGGCCTAAGGATGCTAAAAGGTGTGCAAGCTTCGATGATCCTTCCATGGACTGAAGCAAGCATCTCGGAGTTGGAATATACGCTTTGATGAGTTGATCAAAGTTTTTGAGTTTATACAAAGTTTACGAGAAACTTGTATTTGCAATAAAGTGAGTGGGAGCACTATAGAATTTCTGATAAGTATATGCGGATGACATATTGGTGATCAGAAATAATGTAGAATTTCTGGAAAGCATAAAACGGTTATTTGGAAAGTGATTTTCAAAGGAAGACCTGGATGAAGATACCTAATTGTTGAGCATCAAAATCTATGGAGATAGATGAAGATGCTCGATGAGACTTTCAATAAGTGCATACCTTGACAAGATTTTGAAAGAGTTCAAAATGGATCAGTAAGAGAAAGAGTTCTCGCCTGATTTGTAAGGTGTGAAAGTTGAGTGAGACTCAAAGCTCGACAACGGCAGAAGAAAGAGAAAGGACAAACGTCGTCCCCTATGCCTTAGCCATAGGCTCTATATTATGCCATGTTGTGTACCGCACCTGTGTGTGCCTTGCCATGAGTCTGTCAGGGGGTACAAGAGTGAACCAGGAGTGGATCACTGGACAGCGGTCAAGATTATCCTCAGTAACTAAGAGACTGAGGAGATGTTTCTCGATTATGGAGGTGATAAAGAGTTCGTCGTAAGGAGTTACGTCGATACAAGCTTTAACACTAATCCGGATGACTCGTAGTAGCAATCTGGATACGTATAGTGGAGCAGCCATTTGGAATAGTACCAAGTGGAGTGTGGTAGCAGTGTTTACAGTTTGACATAGGGATTTGCAAAGTGCACACGGATCTGAATGTTATAGACCCGTTGACTATAAGACCTCTCTCACATGTAAAGCATGATCGAACCCCAGAACTCATTGGGTGTTAGATTCATAACAATGCGAATCACATGGTGATGTGAACTAGATTATTGACTCTAGTGCAAGTGGGAGACTATTGGAAATATGCCCTAGAGGCAATAATAAATTAGTTATTATCATATTTCCTTATTCATGATAATCGTTTATTATCCATGCTATAATTGTATTGATCGGAGACTTAAATGCATGTGTGGATACATAGACAAAACCATGTCCCTAGTATGCCTCTAGTAGACTAGCTCGTTGATCAAAAGATGGTTAAGGTTTCCTAGCCATGGACATGAGATGTCATTTGATATCGGCATCACATCATTAGGAGAATGATGTGATGGACAAGACCCAAACTACAAACATAGCATATGATCTTGTCAGTTTATAGCTACTGTTTTCTGCATGTCAAGTATATGTTCCTATGACCACGAGATCATGCAACTCACGGATATCGGAGGAGTGCCTTGTGTGTATCAAATGTCGCAACGTAACTAAGTGACTATAAAGGTGCTCTACAGGTATCTCCGATGGTGTCTGTTGAGTTGGCATGGATCAAGACTGGGATTTGTTACTCCATGTGACGGAGAGGTATCTCAGGGCCCACTCGGTAATACAACATCACAACAAGCCTTGCAAGCCATGTGGCTAAGTGTTAGTCACGGGATCTTGTATTACGAAACGAGTAAAGAGACTTGCCGGTAACGAGATTGAACTAGGTATGGAGATACCGACGATCGAATCTCGGGCAAGTAACATACCGAAGAACAAAGGGAACGTTATACGGGATTAACTGAATCCTTGACATAGAGGTTCGACCGATAAAAGATCTTCGTAGAATATGTAGGAACCAATGTGGACGTCCAGGTCCCGCCATTGGTTATTGGCCATAGAGGTGTCTCGGTCATGTCTACATAGTTCTCGAACCCGCAGGGTCTGCACACTTAAGGTTCGGTGACGTTTCGGTAGTGTAGAGTTATATATGGTGGTGACCGAAGGTTGTTCGGAGTCCCGGATGAGATCCCGAACGTCATGAGGAGCTCCGGAATGGTCCGGAGGTAAAGATTCATATGTAGGAAATCCCAGTTTGGTCGCCGGAAAAGTTTCGGGCTCATCGGTAGTGTACCGGGAGTGCCGGTAGTGTACCGGGAGTGCCGGTAGTGTACCGGCAGGCCTCCGGGAGGGGTATTTCGACCCCAAGAGGTCCATGGGCTGTGGGAGAATAATAACCATCCCTTTGTGGGCTGGGAAAACAGCCACAAAGGCCCATGGCGCAGGAGAGAAAGTCCTAAAGCAAAAAGTGGAAAATCAGCCAATAGGAGGCAATCCTACTCCAACTAGGATTGGAGGTGAAGTAGGATTGCTTCCCACCTCCTATTTCGGCCGACCCAAAGGCCTTGGCTGCCTCTACTCTCCTCTCCTCCTATATATACTAGTGGATTGGGTGGTTTTTGGACAGAATTTCCGGCCACGTGCTACCCGTTCCACCGGTGCATAGATTCTCCTCTAGATCGTAGTTCTGCAGTGCTTAGGCGAAGCCCTGCTGGAATTGCTCCACGAGCGCCGTCACGCTGCCGGTGAACTCTCTCTCCTCTCCACCTCCTCTTCCTGGATCAAGACGGTGGAGATCGTCATCAAGCTGCACGTGTGCTGAACGCGGAGGTGCCGTCCGTTCGGTGCTAGATCGGAAGAACCGTGATCGAGATCGCGAGACGGTTCATGATGAGATCGCGGGACGGATGGTGATGAGTTCGCGGGACAGATCGTGATCAAGATCGTGAGACGGATCGTGATGAGATCGCGGGACGGATCGTGATGGGATCGCGAGACGAATCGTGATGAGATCGCGGGACGCTTGGCGATTTGGATCGCGAAGATGTTCGACTACACCAACCGCGTTTCTTAACCCTTCCCGCTTAGCAATCTACAAGGGTACGTGGATCCACTCTCCCTCTCGTAGATGCTCATCACCATGGATAGGTTTGCGTGTGCGTAGGAAAATTTTTGTTTCCCATGCGACGTTCCCCAACACTGTTGTGATGCGGTGGTTGTCCGGTTGTACCCCTATATTACTATAGCCCGGTTCTACTGCCCGCATCTCCGGTTGTACCGCTGCCATGTAAAAATGGGTGTAACAGTTGGAAAGTGGGGACACTATATAAAGGGGTGGCTCTTACACCTCCATCTTCACTCTTACCTCTCTCTCTCCCCCATTCATGCCCTTCAAGCTTTCCTGCCCGATCTCTCTCTCTCTCTCTAGCCACTCAAACTTGTTGATTTGCTAGGGATTGAAGGAGGAGACCTAGATCTACACTTCCGCCAAAGGAAAATTGATTCCCCCTTACTTTCTTGTGTGGATTTTGTTACTCTTGGGTGTTTGAGCACCCTAGATGGAAGAGGTCACCCCAAAGCCATATTCCATTGTGGTGAAGCTTCATGGTTTCATTGGGAGCCTCCAATTAAGTTGTGGAGAGGGTACCAACCTTGTTTGTAAAGGTCCGGTTGCCGCCTTCAAGTGCTCCACTAGTGGAATCATGGCACCTCGCATTGTGTGAGGGCGTGAGGAGAATACGGTGGCCCTAGTGGCTTCTTGGGGAGCATTGTGCCTCCACACCGCTCCAACGGAGACGTACTTCCCCTCAAAAGGAAGGAACTTTGGTAACACCTCCTCATCTCCAACGGTTCCACTTGTGGTTACTTCTTACCTTTACTTTTTGCAAGCTTATATCGTGTTGTCTTCATAGTTAGCATCATATAGGTTGTTCACCTAGTTGCGTATCTAAACAACCTATTTGTTCCTAAACCTAATTTGTTAAGAAAGGCTTAAAATTGGCAGTTGCCTATTCACCCCCCCCCCCTCTAGTCAACCATATTGATCCTTTCAATTGGTATCAGAGCCTCGTCTCTTTATTAAGGGTTTCACCAACCTAAGAGTATGGTTGACAACGTGGACCGGGAGGTTGAACTCCCCAAGGCCATGGGTGTGAACACGGTATCTCATGAGGATTTGAATGAGGCCATGTCCACACTTAAATCCTCCATGACGGCCGAGGTCAAATCCATGTTTAAAGAATTCCTTGAGGGTCTCAAACTTTCTACCGATCCGTTGCTAGTGGCTAACCCCACTAACTCATCATCGGATGTCCACTCCAAAAAGGAAGGGGCTAGCACTGACAAGAACAAGCTACCCCAAGGAACTAGTGGGACGGCTACCTTTGCCTTGGTGCCCCCTCCCGTGGTCTATGGAGGACCGGTGCACCCACCACATATAGTCAATCTCGGTCCTCCTCCTAAGCTTGCTAAGAATGATTTTGCTAATTGGGTTTTTTGTATCAAGTCTCATTTGAATCACAGCTCAACACAACTTTGGAGAATCATTGAGCAAGGGTATTACCCTCATGATCCAAGCAACCTCACTCCAAGAGAAGAGGCCGACAATCAACTCAATCACTCCACCTTGTTCATCCTTCAAGCAGTTGTTCCCATTGAAGATCTTGCTCACTTGCGTCCTTTCACTCGGGCTAAGGATTGTTGGGAACACATTGTCTCCATGTACAAGGGTAGCTCGAGCATTCAACAGTCCAACTTTGAGGTGGTCCTTGATGAGTGCGATGAATTTGTGATGCTTGATGATGAAGAACCTTGTGAGCTCTACCGTAGAGTGACAACTCTTGTTGTTGCTCTACAAGATCATGGTAGCAAGGATGTGGATGACAATTGGATCAAGCGGAAGTTTCTCAAGGCCATTATGCCATTCAACAAGGCCATGTCCTCCGTCATTCGTCAAAGGCCATACTTTCACTCTTTGTCCTCAAGCGATGTGTTACATGAATTTATTTCCATTAACATCTTAAACAAGACCGCCGACAATGCTCTAGGCCGTGTCCAATGGTCAAAGAAATCATCTCCCGACCTTTCTTTGAGGTCCAAAGGTATTGTTGAAGAAGAGGAAGAAGAAGAAGAGGAGTGTTGCCCCGAAGACACAAAATATGCTTACCATGAGCACATGGCTCTTGCATCTAGACAATTTTGGGGCAACAAGAGAAACTCAAAGCCCAACTTCTCCAAGAACAACTCAAGTGGGTCAAAGGGCAAGCAACGTGTGAGGACTTGCTATAACTGTGGCAATGTGAGTCACTTTGTGGTGGATTGTCCGTATGAGAAGAGGGAAGACAATGGTGGCAAGCTTATCCGTAAAGACAAAGCCAAGACATTCTCCAACAAGAACAACTTCTCCAAGAAAGTGCCCCAAAAGGTGTTGGTGGCTCAAGAAGAGTATCCCTTCGATGATGATGTCAATAACGAAGATTCAAGTGGTGAAGGTATGGCAATGGCTACAGTGGCAATTGCATCTTCAACCCCAACTAAGGTGTCTCTCTTCGACGCCCCCAACGAGAACCACATTGCTAGGTGCCTTATGGCCAAAGGTATCACCAAGGTAACCTCCAACGTCAAAACCTCTAACATTACAATGTCTATTTCTACCATTCCTTCTTTGTTGGATTGTGTGGATGAACATGAGGTGGCGAAAGAGGATGAAAATGAGTTTCACAATTTTTTGTGTAAACTCAAAGGTGACTCCAACAAGCACTTTGCTCTCTTAGAACAACTTGGTGAGGCCAATAATGTCATTGAGTCTCAAGAGGTATCTCTTGAGGAGTTGATGGGGCATATTCATGAATATGCCGATGAGATAGCGGATCTTTCCATTGCTCTTGAGGAAGAGTGAAGTCTTCGTTTGACTCTTTAGGAGTCACAAAATGTTGACCTAGCTAAATTACGTAAAGATCGTGATCATGCCATTGTCCTTAATCGTGTGCTTAAAACTGAGAAGGATGCTCTTGGGGTTGACCATGGTAGACTCAAGGAAGAGTTTGACACTCTTGACATTGCTCACAAGGCATTAAAGAGTTCTATTACCTCTTTCAAGGAGTCTCATGATCAACTCCAAGTAAAACTTACTAAGGAAATAGCTACATGTCCTCCCTTTGTGTTAATTGATAGTGCCAATGCTACTAACCCTTGTTGTGAGCATGCACACCTTGTGGAGGAAAATTCTAAGTTGAAAGAGCAACTTGAGAAAGGCCTTGTGACATGTATCCAAGGTGAGAATAATCTCAATGACCTTTTGAGCAATCAAAAGGAAGTTGTATCAAAGGAAGGAGTTTGGTTCACAGCCAAAACCAAGAAGAAGAAGAAGAAGAAGAAGAAGAAGAAGAAGAAGAAGAAGAAGAAGAAGAAGGCAAAGACCAAGCAAGTTCCCCCGCTCAAGGAAACCTTTGTCAAAGCGGGGAATGTACCTCATGAGAGGAAGAAGGACAAGGTTGTGGATGGTAATGCCAAGAAGGGCACGACCACCCACTCCAACAAGGCCGGCAACTTTAACCCCTCTTATGATTTATGTCGTGCTAGTGATGGACATGTTTATGCTAAATATACTGGTTCCTTTTATTAGTACATTGAATAGTCTATTTGGGTTCTTAAGACCCTTGTTACTAACATGAAAGGACCCATTAAAGAATGGGTACCTAAATCCAAGCATTGATCTATTGTAGGAGTTTGCTTTCGGAGGAGTGTCATGGTTGCTTGATAGTGGAGCAACAAATCATATGACCGGAAGCAAGGACTTGGTGGTGGACGTTCATGCTAATCCATCTTTGGCCATTCAAGTCTCCTTATAACACAGTGTTCTACAGGAAGGTCCCTACGTTTGCTCCCTTCATCATGTGCTTCCTCAACTCTGTGTGGGCAGTTCGTAGGCCTGGAGAGCCTCTCACTTCTCCGAATAACCTAGTTGAGCATGAGATCAAGCAACTCCGGAAGAAGAAGCATGTTGAGCCTCGCTTTCCCGTCAACCCCCCTGATGATGTTTATGCTACCTCCAGTGACAGTGATTTTGAGCTTCCTGCAGGGGCCAAGCCATCTTGGATCACTAAGCTCACCACCAAGATTAAGAAGACCTTTTGCCTCCAGACTCATGTCCAAAAGAAGCTCTATGAAGCCCATGTCAATGAGAAACATGCGAGACGTTGCCAGATTCAGATTATGCAGGCTCTTAACCTTCCGGTAGAAAGTGGTTCTGAGAAGAAAATCACTCCTAAGGAGAAGTAGATCTCTGAGCATAGCACTTGGACTGATGATGAGATCTTTGGTCAGTCTGCTGCTTCCTCCTCTGCTGCCACTGCTGCTGATGACATTATGGATGATGATGAGGATGGTGGTGATGGGTCTGAGGATGATGATTCCAAGGAGTCTGATGGTTCTGACGAGGTCTACTGAGTTCTGGGGCGTTAGCATCGCTCTTTTCCTTTTTTGGTGTCTTGATGCCAAAGGGGGAGAGAGTTATATTATGACGGGATTTGCATGGGTGTCATGGTTGTCTATCATTTTCACTTCTTTTGCGTCTTCCCAATTAAACTCTTATTTGCTCTTAGTCGGTTATAAAACTATCTTATGTGAAGACTATTTGCATTTCAGTAGAGTCTAAGATTATTCTTGCCCTTGTTATTAAGCTCTACGTATTATCTCGTACAATTGCTCTTTAATGCTATTCCCTCTCTTGTACCCATTAGTTGGTCTATAAAATCAAGGGGGGGCTCAAATTTTTGCACATATCTCATCTGGTGTAGACATTGAGGGGGAGCTCCGCTTTTATTTTATAGACCATCAATGCATATCGTGTTGTTGTCATCATCCACCAAAAAGGGGGAGATTGTAAGGGCATTCTCTTACCTTAGTGTTTTGGTGATGATGACACCTCGCTATGTTATCAAACCGTGTGTCGAGTTGTTCAGGTATTATGTGTGAGACATAAGATGGTTAGGCATTCCCTTCAGACGGAAAAGATCGAAGACGGTGTTCTCTACGCATTTATTTTCTTTGGTCATACGGATCCCATACTATTAAGAGGGAATCCACATTGGAAGATCTTGGGGTGAATCAATACTCTCTCACATCCTTAGCACCCACCTCGTTCCTTCCCATCAGAGAGAGAGGGGCCCTACTTTCCTTCCATGCAGGTCAGTTGTACCGTTATCTCGACCGGTTGCACTGCTCGCTCCAGTCATCTGGTTTAACCACCACTCCAGGGTGATACCCTGGGGGGTGCTACCATTGAGTGGTCCCTAGCGGTTGTACCGCTGCCCCTGGGCAGTTGTACCGCCCACGGCTGGGTGACCCAGGGTGGCAGCCCTCGGTGGTTGAACCAGCCCAGCACCGGGCTTCAACCGGATGTGGTTCTCTTGAGCTGCGGTTGTTGGGCAGACGTGGGCCGATTGTACCGCTATATTACTATAGCCCGATACTATCGATGTCCCTAGCGATTGTACCGCTCGGGACTTTGCCCTGTCCAGCGCTCGAGTCGAGCAGTTGCACCAGGGAGGAACCACCGCCACAGGTTTTGTTATGATGCGGTGGTTGGCCGGTTGTTGGGCGGTTGTACCGCTATATTACTATAGCCCGGTTCTACCGCCCGCATCTCCGGTTGTACCCCTGCCATGTAAAAATGGTTGTAACAGTTGGAAAGTGGGGACACTATATAAAGGGGTGGCTCTTCCACCTCCATCTTCACTCTTACCTCTCTCTCTCCACCATTCATGCCCTTCAAGCTTTCCTGCCCGATCTCTCTCTCTCTAGCCACTCAAACTTGTTGATTTGCTAGGGATTGAAGGAGGAGACCTAGATCTACACTTCCACCAAAGGAAAATTGATTCCCCCTTACTTTCTTGTGTGGATTTTGTTACTCTTGGGTGTTTGAGCACCCTAGACGGAAGAGGTCACCCCGAAGCCATATTCCATTGTGGTGAAGCTTCGTGGTTTCATTGGGAGCCTCCAATTAAGTTGTGGAGAGGGCCCCAACCTTGTTTGTAAAGGTCCGGTTGCCGCCTTCAAGTGCTCCACTAGTGGAATCACGGCACCTCGCATTGTGTGAGGGCGTGAGAAGAATAGGGTGGCCCTAGTGGCTTCTTGGGGAGCATTGTGCCTCCACACCGCTCCAACAGAGATGTACTTCCCCTCAAAAGGAAGTAACTTTGGTAACACATCCTCATCTCCAATGGTTCCACTTGTGGTTACTTCTTACCTTTACTTTGTGCAAGCTTATATCTTGTTGTCTTCATAGCTAGCATCATATAGGTTGTTCACCTAGTTGCATATCTAAACAACCTATTTGTTGCTAAACCTAATTTGTTAAGAAAATCTTAAAATTGGTAGTTGCCTATTCACCCCCACCCCCACCCCCACCCCCACCCCCACCCCTCTAGTCAACCATATTGATCCTTTCAACTCGACCCAATGAGTCTGTTCTCTGACAACATTGGTTCCATTGCTCTAGCCAAGGAACCAAGGTTTCACAAGAGAACCAGACAAATAAAGCGACGCTTCAATTCCATCCACGATTACATCAAGGAGGAGGACATAAATATTTGCAAAGTACACACGGATCTGAATGTTGGAGACCCGTTGACTAAGCCTCTTCCATGATCAAAACATGATAATCACAGAACTGTATGGGTGTTAGATTCCTTACAATGTAAATCACATAGTGATGTGAGCTAGATTATTGACTCTAGTGCAAGTGGGAGACTGTTGGAAATATGCCTTAGAGGCAATAATAAATTGGTTATTATCATATTTCCTTGTTCATGATAATTGTTTATTATCCATGCTAGAATTGTATTGATTGGAAATTGAAATACATGTGTGGATACATAGACAACACTGTGTCCCTAGTGAGCCTCTATAGAACTAGCTCGTTGATCAAAGATGGTCAAGGTTTCTTGGCCATAGACATGAGTTGTCATTTCATAACGGGATGACATCATTAGGAGAATGATGTGATGGACAAGACCCAAACTATGAATGTGCATATGATCGTGTCAAGTTTATTGATATTGTTTTCTGCGTGTCAAGTATTTGTTCCTATGACCATGAGGTCATGCAACTCACTGACACCGGAGGAGTACCTTGTCTGTATCAAACGTCGCAACGTAACTGGGTGACTATAAAGATGCTCTACAGGTATCTTAGAGGGTGTCTGTTAAGTTGGCATGGATCAAGACTGGGATTTGTTACTCTGTATGACGGGGAGGTATCTTAGGACCCACTCAGTAATACAACATCATAATGAGCTTGCAAGCAAAGTGACTAAAGGGTTATCCACAGGATCTTGTATTGCGAAACGAGTAAGGAGACTTGCCGGTAATGAGATTGAACTAAGTATGGAGATACTGACGAACGAATCTCGGGCAAGTAACATACCGATGAACAAAGGGAACGGAGTATGGGATTAACTGAATCCTTGACACCGTGGTTCGACCGATAAAGATCTTCGTAGAATATGTGGGAACCAATATGGGCATCCAAGCCCCGCTATTGGTTATTGGCCGTGGAGGTGTCTCGGTCATGTCTACATAGTTCTCGAACCCGCAGGGTCTACACACTTAATGTTTGGTGACGATATAAGTATAGTCGAGTTATTATGTTGGTGACTGAAGGTTGTTCGGGGTCCCAGATGAGATCCTGGACGTGACGAGGAACTCCGGAATGGTCCGGAGGTAAAGATTGATATATAGGATGAAGGGTATTGGAGTCCGAAAGTGTTTCAGGGTGTACCGAGGTTTCGACGGAATACCGAAAGGAGTTTCGGGGGGGGCACGTGTTGGGGGCCTCATGGTCCAAGGAGAGGGGGCGCACCAGCCCGTGCCCAAGCTCCAGCCCAATTTGGCCAAGGGGTGGCCGCAACCCCTAGGGCCGCCGACCTCCCTGACTTGGGAGGCAAGGCGCCTTGGGGGGCACCCAAACCCTGGCCGCACCCCCCTCGGTCGCCGGCCCCTAGGGGAAACCCTAGGGCGCCCTCCCTTCCTCCCTTCCCCCTATATATAGAGAGGGAGAGAGAGGGCGGCCACACCATAACTTGCCACGGCGATGCCCCTCCTCTCTCTCATAGTTCTTCTCCTCTCCATAACGCACGACGAAGCCCTGCTGAGATTCCACCACCACCACCTCACCACGCCATCGTGCTGCCAGAGGACTCGGGCTACTACTTCACCATCGCTCACTGGATCGAGGAGGTGAAGCCGTCATCAAGTCATACGTGTGTTGAACGCAGAGGTGCCGTCCGTTCGGCACTTGATCGGGAGTTCACGGGACGGATCGTGATTGGATCGCGAAGACGTTTGACTACATCAACCGCGTTTCTTAAACACTTCCGCTTAGCGATCTACAAGGGTATGTAGATGCAATCTCTCCTCTCGTAGATGGTCATCTCCTAGATTGATCTTGGTGAAGCGTAGGAAAAATTTTGTTTCCCATACAACGTTCCCCAATAATTTTTCCTTTGTAACCGATATACCTTGTATTGAGGTCTTGTGCATAGCTCATGTTCTGTAACGTTGATTTGCCTTTGTTTGTAAAGCAATATGAAAGCCTATCTTGTGAACCCATGAACTTCATCGAATTTCACGAGCAAAAACAGATTGACGCCGCTACAAATTGATGTCAAAATTTTAAACATAGCAAAACGAACGATTCTTATGAAAAAATATGTGTCACGATCCTGACAATTCTCTTTGGCAAGCATGAAAAATCATGGCAATTTGCCATAATTACAATATGCCAAGGATCTGGACTTCTGGAGGAGGTTCAGGATGTCCTATAAACCGGAATGGGGGAGTAGAATGTGCCCGTGATATATATACTTCCTTTGATTCATATTAATTGATGTTGCTTTAATATAATTTTGTACTTAGGTTCTTCCTGATGCGTCATGTAGACGAAAAATCTGATGTGACAAAATAATTCAGAGAAGAGAGATGAGTTTGATGACCCTAGGAAAAAACAGTACAAAGCAAGTGAACCCAGGAAAAACACTTAAAAGAAAGTTCACCAATGCACGCAAGAGTTAGTTGCTAAATCATTAAATGAAGGAAATGTATCTACAACATGTTATAAGCACCAATGCATTGGGAGTTTTAGTTGCTAATTTTTTTAATGTGATTAGCACCTCATGTAAGCACGTGTGCATTGAAAGATGCCTTATTGAAATTGTACTAAAGCAGGAGAACTAATATGGATAGGAGGACGGTGATATCTCCAGCACATCCGGGTTCAAGTCATAAACTTAACATTGGTACTCGCATTATTCCTAGATTTATTTTAGGCTTCCGGCGATGTTCATTCACTGGGAGAAGACGTTCCCGTCGACTGCTAGGCGTATGTGGAGACTATAAAATCTCAAAATGCTATACCGGCTCGGTCTCTCGAAGATGCTAATAGAATGTGCGTGCGTACGTTCATAAGGGTGAGTGTATATTCGTGTATGTGAACGATTTTGAACGTACTGTCTTAAGAAAAATGGATAGAAAGGAGTAGCACATTTCAATGAAAGTTGGGGCATGCAAGTGCGGGGGCGTACAACGAACAACCCAAATTAAGTTATGTTTTTATATTTGTGTTTCTCGTGATGAAGGCTTTTAAATAAGATTCACTTTAAATATTTTTAATAAAATTTAAAAATAAATATTAAATTCCTAATCTTGAAACTTAGTACGAAAATCATGATCTCTGTGCCTACTAACAATAATAAAAATGTCTTCAAAATTTATCTATGAGCAAGAAAATCACATGTTTCAGATAAAAAATAACTTTATTGTGCCTTCGTATGAGATTTAGTTACTTCATGAATCACGAGACAATCGAGCGGTTGACAGATGCGTACCGTGCGAATTTCCTGAATTTTCGACATTTTAACCCACAGAGATGTGGGTACGTCGTTTGATTGGCCTGTTGAAAATGCGTCCTGAACCTCGCCTCCGGGAGTCCAGATCCTCCGCACAAGCAAGTCGTAACTTCTTTACTTGATGTCCATTCTTTTCCATCAAATATTCTGACGTCTTACCAGCAAAATCAAATGGACTATTCGTACTTCGTCTTGGTGTGAGCTGTCCTACATGTTACGTATGTTATCCATCTATGGAGTAGAGTCAGAGCTCCTGCGCGTGGCGCATAGGTTCGATACGACCAAAACCCAGATCACATTAAACGACTTACTTGTGCGGTGCCATTTGTCAACTATAGCTAGCTCGCTAGGCCGCGCTTGGAAGTCATGAAGTATTATATTTACTTGGCATGTCAAACTTAATCAAATTTACGAAAAGTAATCTAACTTTCACAATAAAAAATATATACTTCTTCCTTTTCGGTTTATAGGGCTCATCTCAAAAAATTCAGATTTTCATTATATTAGGCTCAATTTGAGTCCAATTAAGTTAAGGAGCTTTGAGTCTCACGCCACATTTAATGAAAGTGTTGATATTAGTGGCCATCCATGCATCTTATTTTACATGCATCATGAAAGTCCAATGAAAGAGAGGGTGCTGCATTTATTCCCTTGGGAGTTGAATAAATGAAGAATACTTCATTGGACAGTTTTGTATCCACAAAACTCGTGTCATCCACTCAAAGTTTACCTTGGTTGATGAGATTTCAGATTTGAGCCCTATAAACCGGAAAGAAAGGGGTATGATATGAAAAGTATATTGAATGGCGCTTTTAATGATATTCCCTTCGTTTTACAATGTAGTGCATATAGATTTCTTAAAAAGTCAAACTTTGTTAATCAAGTTTATAGACAAAATTATTTATATCTATAATATCAAATATATATATATATATATATATAATATGAATCTACGTGTCATGATGAATCCAATGATATATGTTAGACATTCTAGATGTAATTGTTTTTTTCCACAAACTTGGTCAAAGTTGATAAAGTCTGACTTTTAAAAATATCTATATGCACTGCATTATGAAATGAAGAGAGTATTAATATGGTATTGTGGATTTTAATAAGTTTTTGTATAAATTTGGTCTAATATGCGAAGTAAATAGAGATGAAACAGTACAATGTATCTTACCGGCCATGAGCAGTACACATGTAGGCCATGAGCATATTTCCACGAGAAAACAATACGATGAAAAAGACCTGTATTTTCTACCGAGGGATTCTTTCGTCTAAAAGTGCCTCAACTTTAATACAAAGTTGTAATAAAATTGAGACAATTTTTTTAAGGAAAGGCTAACATGACTAGCTTTATAATCGCAAACTAGAGTTACATCGTCTATGAGTTTTTGAACCAAACAGTGCGGTGGTTCATCACTCCATACACCAAAAACTTTCAAAATTTGCTAGCACATGTGCCCCTTGATTAGTTGATCGAAAACACTGCTTGGAATGGATGAACCAATGTCAACACATTCTGCAAATATCGCTGAAGCCGCATCTCACCATCTTGTTTATCCCGTGCAAAAATTGATCACCTCTTGAGAATCAAATTCCGCTTCAACTCGGTGGAGTCCCAAGTTATTCACCAGATTGCGTCCATCTCTCGTAGCCAAAGTCTCGGTGGTAACTGCATCAGCTGCATACAGAACAAAATAGCATTAAGCAGCCTAGAACATCTGTTTCGGGACGGAGTGAGTATTTGAGACGAAAACGGCAATCCAAACAAGGCCTTGGCTGGTCACGTACCGCTTAGCATATTTGCAGACTCTTGTGATCTTTTGCGATTAAAAATGGCACAAACGCTCACTCATGCATGTAATTTGCCCACAAGTACCTGGTAAATTTTGTCATGCAAAATCATCAATTTTCAGGATTTACCATCTCTTTGGCATCCAAACCATTAGGTTCATATACAAACATTTTGTAGCAGTTTCCACTTCCCCATATTTACAGAGTAGCAGCGCACAGTCATAAATCAACTCAAGCGGACAATTCTCTCTCAAGATTAAATTGTATGCATGCTTCTGAATCCTCAATCATTTCTTCAACATAAAGCTCTCTCTGAGGATATCCGCAGCGAATATAAGTAGCTCCACCATCTCCATGCTAGCGGAACCGAGGGGATCCACCTTTTCGGATTTTGATGATTTAGGCGAGTCTAAAGTGATACCACCTGATGAATCCCCTGACCAGCTTACTGGGAGAACGATGCCAAGAGCCGTTCTCATGAGGTTTGCTTCTGTTATAAGACTGTTTAGAGCTTCATAAGTACTCTCCAAAGAACAGCCGGATTTGACATCATCATATGCCTGAGAAAAAATGGTTAAGATACAAAAAGAAATGGGTAGCACATATTACTGCTAAAGCCAACAATTCAATAAAAAAAAGTGCCCTACCTTCATAAGCACTCTGTGCAGTCTATGAACCAAAGAAGTGAGACGTTCCATAGTAGCAACACTTTCCAAAAGGGTAGCATTTTCAACTTTCAACCTGTAATGAAGGAGCATGAAACAAAGAACAACGCAGAACAAAATTGCAAGTGCAGAGAAGCTTATGGCAAAAATATAGTCTACGATGCAGCATATTGGGGTCATATTATTTAGCTAGTAAAAAGACTAAGCGTGATGGCAATGAACCAAAAAAGTAATTTGTATATATTATCACAAACCTTGAAAGATCTACTGAGCACCCTCTACAAACTGTCAGATCATTGCCATCAGAGCGCTCATGCCCACTATTATTTTCCTTTTTTATCCATTGTCTTAGAGATGTTCTGTTAAGAATAGTCTTCAGCATCCCTTGTTGGTCATGCCCAGAAGTGACTTTTGGAGTATCAACAATACCATGACCATCATTCACAGTAGAACTGCTGTATAAGAAGAAAATATATACAGTGATAAGACGAAGAATGAATCACAGACATGATCCAGTATGATGATTTGCTGCACATAAAGCTTACCATTTCGGGAGATATGCTTCTTTCAGTTTTGCTAACTCCATCAGGACCTTCACCTTTTCATCTTTAACCTGTATAGAACAGGTGAAGCAAGTTACGAGTTGTGCATCCAACGTTGCAGGCTCTAGTATGTACCGTTAAGACAAAATTCTAAGATGCTGTGAAAGAGAAGAGCCCAAGAGGAAAATAGACAACAGAAGGGCCTGTTTGCATACTAAATCCAGCTTCATCCATGCCTCCATAAAGTCCTTGATATTTGGTGGGCCGTTAATTGCAAAATAATTTAAGTTCCAAACATGTGATACACTGAAGGTGTTGGACAGATTTAATTGTTTCATAGACCATCATAGTAATGGTTAACCAGTGTTAATGGTGTAGTCCTTGCCATCAATGCAAACTGTTATTACATATATAGCCATGTAACCTTTTCGTATTTACCCCATTGTATAAGGGGTTTCCTGCATATATTCCACACCTGTACATGTATATATACTGGCCTTTGGCCTCCTGGAAATACAAGTTGCATATTTCCTAACATGGTATCAGAACTTAGGGTTTTTTTCCCACACGCGCAACTCGTGCTCCTCCCGATCCAATTTCTCCTGTCCAGCCGCCGGCGCTGTTTCTCCTCTTCCGAGTCCAGCTTCTCCCGCTAAACCCGTTTCCGAGGCCGGCTGCCGCTCGTCTGTTTCCTCATCCCAGATCGAAGTGCCGGTTCAATTGCCCGCCAGCGCCCGAGTCGCCGTTCCGGAACCTGCTCCTCATCGACGCCCCCGCTCTTGTCCCAGATCAAAGTCAGCGCCAGCAGATCGACACCCACGCAGCGCTCTCGTCCGCTCCTGTCCCAGATCGACGCCCCGCCGCCGGTCGCCGGTCTCCTTCCGCCGCCGGCCGCCGTTTTCCTTCCGCCGCCAGCCGCCCTGCATTCTCCCACTCCTGTCCAGGCTGCCCCGTCCGAGTCCAGGCAGCTTCCCTCTGCTGCCCCGACCAGGCTGCTCCTGGGTCGCATCGCTGCTGCTTCGCGTTGATGGAGGCCTGACCTGGATTGCTGTTGACTGCAAAAAAAAAAAGAAAAAAAAATGGTGTCTCCTTCCCGCTCCTCGGTATTTTTTGACGGTGTTTTCGGTGTTCCCTACACTAATCCCGTCTCGCACGTGTGCCTTTCCTCGATACTTGGTGCTCGTCCGTCTGTGCAGTCATCATCTCAGGTGACTTCTTCAGATGGTGATGGTCGTTCTACTCCGTTCTCTACAGACGGTCTTAGTGGTTGCTCTTACGCCACTCCTACTGCGACCTCCGCACATGGTGATTGTCGTTCTACACCGACACCTCTCGCGACTTCCACCGGCTGTGCTGGTGCATATGACTCCATCGATTGTGTCTTGCACCCGCGTCTTCCCTTGACGTCTGGTGCTTGTCTACATGCGGACTCATCTCCTTCACCGGCCTTTACGGACGCTATTGGTCATGCTACACCGTCACATCTATCGGCTTCCACAGGTGGTGATGGCCGCTCATCTCTCGGTGCTACTACGGTGCCTACTTCAGCTGTGTATTTCACCGAGGAGGAGGTTGCGCGACTTCGCGCTCTGCTGATTGCCTCCGACTCTCAATTGTCGGGTGCATCTACATCGACATCTTCAGTTGCGCCCCTGACTGAGCAGGAAATTGTGCGATTTCGATGCCTGCTAGCTCCATCTTCTGGTTCTCCATCGACAGGTTCTGCTCGTTCTGCTACGGACTCTTCTGGCATTGTGAGACCATCATCTACACAAGCAGGTACATCTCCATGGATTCTTGATACTGGCGCATCTTTTCATATGACTCATGATTCATCCACTCTGTCCTCTACTCGACCTCTTGATTCTCATGTTCATGTTCTTACTGCTGATGGTACCTCTCTCCCGGTTACTGGCTGAGGCACTCTTAGTACTTCATCTTTTCATGTTCCTGATGTTGCTCATGTTCCTCGGCTTACCATGCAGCTCATTTCTGGTGGTCAGATTGTTGACTCTGGTGGCAGGATCATTCTTGACTTTAACTCATGTTCCATTCTGGACCGTCACACTGGTGCTCTTCTTGGTGCTGGCCCCCGGTGCGTGACTCTCAGGGTCTCTAGGAGCTTGACTGGCTTTACCTTCCATCCACTGCCACCGCCGCCAGTCTCTCCGCCTTCGTTGCCTTGTCTACCAGCTCTTTTCAGCAGTGGCATCATCGCCTTGGTCACTTATGTGGCTCTCGTCTCTCATCCTTAGTTCGACGTGGTCTTCTTGGATCCGTCTCCGGCGGTGTGTCTTTAGACTGTCAGGGTTGTTGGCTTGGTAAACAGGTTCAGTTACCTTATCCTCATAGCGAGACTGTGTCTCAACGTCCTTTTGACCTTGTTCACTCTGATGTCTGTGATCCAGCTCCCTTTGCCTCGAAAGGAGGCCATCGCTACTATATTATCTTTCTAGATGATTTCTCTCGACACACGTGGATATATTTCATGTCTTCTCGTAGTGAGGTCTTATCTATTTATAAGCGTTTTGCTGCCATGGTTCACACTCAGTTCTCTACGCCTATTCGTGTGTTTCGTGCTGACTCTGCTGGAGAGTATATCTCCAAGATGTTGCGTGGATTTCTTGCTGAGCAAGGACTCTTGCTCAGTTCTCTTGTCCTGGTGCTCATGCTCAGAATGGCGTGGCTGAGCACAAGCATCGTCACCTTCTTGAGACGGCTCGTGCGATGATGATCGCTGCCTCTCTTCCGCCTCACTTTTGGGCTAAGGCTGTCTCCACTTCCACATATCTCATCAACCTTCAGCCGTCCACTGCTTTGCAGGGTGGCGTTCCTTTTGAGCGTCTCTTTGGTCGTTCTCCCGATTACTCGGCACTTCGTTTGTTTGGTTGTGTTTGCTATGTTCTTCTTGCCCCTCGTGAACGCACCAAACTATCCGCTCAGTCAGTTGAGTGTGTCTTCTTAGGTTATAGCGATGAGCATAAGGGATATCGTTGTTGGGATCCTGTCGGTCGTCGGATGCGTATTTCTCGCGATGTGACTTTTGATGAGTCTCGTCCCTTCTATCCGCGTCCATCTTCCTCGAGCTTTGCAGTGGAGGATATATCTTTCCTCACTTTTCCCGACACACCTATCTCTCCTATTGAGCCCTTGCCCGTCCGTCCTACTGTCCCTGCTTCTTCGACTGCTGCAGATTCGACGCCATCATCCCCCATGGTTTCCACACCTAACTTATCACAGGATTCTACACCTTCATCCCCGATGCCTTCTTCATCTTCACCCCCTGATTCTACCTCGATGATTCCTCCTCGTATTCTTCCATCTTTTCCTCAGTATTATACTCGTCGATCACGTAATATGGATGCATCTACTGATGTGTCCTCCTCGTCTCAGCCTACCTATGGCTTACATTCTCGTCCGCTTCCGCCTGTTGATCGCTATGGTTTTTCAACCGCTGGTGCTGCTATTCTTGAGCCGACTTCTTATCGCCAGGCTGTTGTTCATCCTGAATGGCAGTTTGCGATGGCAAAGGAGATTGCTGCTCTTGAACGCACCGGTACATGGGATCTTGTTTCTCTTCCTTCTAGTGTTCGTCCCATCACTTGTAAGTGGGTCTACAAGGTTAAGACTCGCTCCGATGCTTCTCTTGAGCGTTACAAAGCTCGTCTTGTGGCTCATGGCTTTCAGCAGGAGCATGGTCGTGATTACGATGAGACTTTTGCTCCTGTGGCCCATATGACCACTATTCGTACACTCCTTGTCGTGGCCTCTACACGCCACTGGTCTGTCTCTCAGCTTGATGTTAAGAATGCTTTTCTTAATGGTGAGTTGTGTGAGGAGGTCTACATGCAACCACCACCTGGGTATTCTGTTCCTGATGGCATGGTATGTCGTCTTCGTTGCTCTCTCTATGGCCTTAAGCAAGCCCCCCACGCCTGGTTTGAGCGTTTTGCCTCTGTGGTGACTGCCGCTGGTTTTTCAACGAGTGCTCATGATCCAACGTTGTTTGTCCACCTTTCACCTCGTGGACGGACTCTTCTTCTTCTCTATGTTGATGACATGATCATCACTGGTGACGACCCTGAGTATATTGCCTTTGTAAAGGCCCTCTTAGTGAGCAGTTTCTTATGTCTGATCTTGGACCTCTTCGCTATTTTCTTGGGATTGAAGTCTCTTCTACCTCTGATGGCTTTTTTATATCTCAGGAAAAGTATATACAGGATCTTGCTCGTGCTGCTCTTACTGATGAGCGCACTGTTGAGACTCCCATGGAGCTCACTGTTCACCTTCATGATACTGATGATGACCCCTTGCCTGATCCGACACGTTATCGTCATCTTGTTGGGAGTCTTGTCTATCTAGCTGTCACTCGTCCGAATATCTCTTATCCGGTTCATATTCTGAGTCAGTTTGTCTCTGCTCCTACTTCAGTTCACTATACCTTCGTGTTCTCCAGTATCTTCGGGGCACGATCTCTCACCGTCTATTCTTTCCTAGCTCCAGTTCTTTACAGCTTCAGGCCTATTCGGATGCTAAGTGGGCTAGCGATCCCTCCGATCGCCGTTCACTTTCTGCTTACTGTGTTTTTCTTGGTGGTTCTCTCATTGCCTGGAAGACGAAGAAACAGACTGCAGTTTCCCGTTCGAGTGCAGAGGCTGAGTTACGAGCTATGGCTCTTTTGACGGCAGAGGTGACTTGGTTACGGTGGTTACTTCAGGATTTTGGTGTTTCTGTCACTACACCTACCCTGCTTTTATCCAACAGTACAGGTGCTATTAGCATTGCGTGCGATTCTGTGAAGCATGAGCTCACCAAGCATATTGGTGTTGATGCTTTCTATGTGCGCGCTGGTGTGCAGGA
Organism: Hordeum marinum; assembly: GCA_022496015.1. NCBI lineage: Eukaryota > Viridiplantae > Streptophyta > Magnoliopsida > Poales > Poaceae > Hordeum > Hordeum marinum. Next base: position 1,379,425 of record CM039675.1, on the reverse strand, counting down.
TCAGGTTATTGCTCTTCAGTATGTGCCTTCCGAGTTACAGTTGGCGGATTTTCTGACGAAGGCCCAGAGGGCAACATGGCTTCTATCTCTCCAAACTCAGTGTTGTTAATCCACCATGAGTTTGAGGGGGGGGGTTAGAATATTACATATATAGCCATGTAACCTTTTCGTATTTACCCCATTGTATAAGGGGTTTCCTACATATATTCCACACCTGTACATGTATATATACTGGCCTTTGGCCTCCTGGAAATACAAGTTGCATATTTCCTAACACAAACTACCCACGTGTCTGTGTGCGCCAATGAACTCACAGTTAAATTCGAAACACCATCGGAGGTCCACAACTAGTTTAGACTTTGGTGACATGGCTAAACGAGTATGGTAGCCTTAGCCCTCGCAATTGTGCATTGACTGCTGCCGATGCTGAACAGCAGCCAGCTCCGGTTCGGTTCTACAAAAGGACTTCACCAGATTTTACTATAACAACCATACCTCTAATTTTGCATTTCCAGAAAATACTGGTTCTAGGACAAAAGTGGACTGACATAATATTCATGACAGTGCCACATGAAAATTCTCCATATATTCTACAATTTAAAACACTCAGCATAACTCAAGATTCATAAGCCTGTAAAGATTGAGGAAAATAACGGCCATCAAAAGTGTAGGGAGTACTACTTGAGATAAGTTCTTCTGAAGGTCCTCTATAATAGCTTGGTTCTTCTGTTTTTCCAGCAGATATCTTTCTTGTTCCTGTGAGAAAAGCATAAGCGCCTCCATCTGTAGTAGATTTCAACATAATGTGAGATTATTTAATATAGAGAAAGGCTCATATGCGAATTTCAAGCAGAAAGAAGCACCAGGGTGATGCTGTACCTTCTCTTGCAAAGTTTGAGCAAGCGCTTTTGAATCATCAAATGTTGTAGAATAACTTGTAGGAACATCAACCTACAATATATGCAATAACAAGTCATATAACTGTAAAGAGAATTGTGACATCCATCCTTCAGGGGTTAAAAACTACTCCCTCTGATCCTTTCTATAACATGTACTCCCTCCGTTCCATTGATATAAGATCGAATACGAATTCAGTGGTATAATTTTTGCTCCTGCCGCAGTCGGTCTTGTAGGTTAAATGTATGGTCAAACTTAGATCTCGGGAAACGCGGGCGCACTACATTGTGAAACGGAGGGAGTATTAATTTTTTTCAGAAGTCAAACGTATCTATCCTTCACCAAGTTTCTAGAAAAGATGCAACATCTACAAAAAGGAATCAGTACCATTAGATCCACCATGAAATATATTTTCATATTTTATTTATTTAGTAATGTAGTTTTTTCTATAAATTTGGTGAAAGAGAGAAAAGTTTGACTTTCGAAAAAAATACACCTTATAAAAAGGAACGGAAGAGTGTATTTTCCGTAAAGGCAAAGGATGTTGCACATTGTTCAAGCAATACTCGTGTATTTTATTTGGAGTTGCAAAAATCAATCACAAATGCTTTTGGGAATGATTTTGCATAAGGGTATGCCAAACTAATTCCAAACATGATCAATTATGGACGTCCAACTAAAATACAGTACTATTATTTGAGTAATGTGCAGCATCCTTGCCTTTAAAAAAAGTGAACCCCTGAAAAACAGGATATTACAAGAGATGTTTTCTTCAGGAAAAAGAGGGGAAACGCATCAACAAACTACGTATCTGAAAAAAGCAAGGACATGGTATCTTGCTTACACAAGATAAACAATAGGTCTGATTTAAATGTAAAAAACAAGTATGCCAACCTAGGATATATTCATTTAAGGTGTTCTGGAGATTTGACTATTAAGTAATTTATCAATTTCTTCACAAGTTGCACTGTAACCCGTGAGCACAAATCTAGATCGAGGAAGAGGTTCCGCGAGGAAGTGGTTCAGCATAAAAGCAAGACTTGAAAATGTTCATTATGTTCTGAACAAACCTTAGGGATGGTGTCAGGGCCAATATCCATCGTAACATGCACATCTTTACAACTACTGTCGCAGCATTGCATCTCCCCAACAGGGTTACCAATTATCTCTGCGTTGATGCAAATTTGAGTTAACTTCTCTTGAATCTCATTAACAGCAGTGCTTAACAGAAGTGATTCTTCTTCCAATATTTTCATAATTTCAGCCCTTTGATGTGTATAGACTTTTTGAAGAGCTGAAAGACCATTTCTCATAAGATCATCATTGAGTGCCTGCATCCCGAAGTGTATACATCATTGAGCACATTAAGGTGCCGTGAGAAAAAAAACAATATGATAAATTGAATTTCTCTACCTGTTTCTTTTCCCGTGTTCGTGCATTTCTTTGCAAGTGCTGTTCAATTTCAAAACTCTGGATATCCAAATGACAGATCTCTTAGGAAAGCCGAAAAGCTATTTGTCTCTGTTACAGATGAACTTGTCTTACCATTCTTAGATTGTTTTGCAGCTTAGATATTTTAGTTTTAAGCGACTCATTCTCCTGTTCTAGAGATGCCTACATAAAAAAGATCAGTTAATGTGTATAAAACTAGAAACAATAAAATAATTGGAACTGTCAGGTAACAAAATAAAAGTTTGCCGTTGTGCTGCTTGTAAAGAAGCATACAAGGCTTATTTATTAATTTATATATTTATTAATGTTGCCCAATCAAAACGTCTTACTGAATTTAACTGGTTATGTCTATACCATACTTCAATGCATTCCAACCATTCAAATATATAATAATACAGAATGTGGAAATTTCTAAATTACCAGTAGAGCATCTATTTTTGCAAATGAGAATTTTTTACAACCAGGCCCTTGTGTATATCTGAGACTACATTGCTTAATTTAGGCAAAGAGGACATGATCTCTAGCAGAGTCAAACCTATAAATAGAATAGCTATTTACTTACAATCTTGAGAACCATCAGACATGCAGCTACTTTGTAATTTCTGTCTCCACATAAGGTGCTGTAATTTATACTACGAGAAAGCTAAAGTTCAAAATAGAAATGCTTCCTCTTAGAATTTTAGAAAAATGCAATAGCTGATATCAAAGTTTAAAACATCCCTATCTTTTGCATTTCTTAGGTTCCCAAAATAAAGTTGTCGAGACAAACATACCCTACAACAGTGGATTATAAAACTTCAATAGAAGTATTAGATATATTTTGAACTGAAAGAACAGTTAAAAATTAAAAATATCAATCTGCAAGTGAATTATAATCTCGCACGGATAAAGTGATTTAAGTTTACAATGTACTTCGAAGTTGAGGTTTCGCCATCCAAGTTGAAACTCCAATTGTCAGCAGAATCATCTAGAAGAATTGAACATTTCTCTTCAAAAGTAATGTTTGAAGGACATTCACATTCTCTGTAACGAACTTCACAGAATTTTTGAATAACCTGAAACAGAATCAAACATCAAATTCCAAGTCAAGAAAGGATAAATTCTAATATATACTGGGTGGTGCAAATGATGCAAACTGGCAACACATCAAATCAGCATGAAAGAGGGCAGGTCATAATTGCATGTTTTATATCTAAATATACTGAGTGTAGAAGGCGAGGTACAGAAAACCACATATATTAGAAATAAAAAATATGCAGTAGGCCAAGGAAATTATTTTACACCAAGGGTCCATCAAAAACACTCGATAATATACTAGTCCTGCTTAGCTCAATTTACATTACGAAGTTGGACAGGAAAAATGGGCAGGACTATTTAAATCCAGACATTATTCAGGATTTTGACAGCAAGGCATTTTTTGCATTTCGTTTTTTCATTCTCTTTGGGCACACAACTCAGTGACACAGCCCTGTGACAGAAACAAAAGCAAAATTTACAGACTTATAGTGGTAAGATTTTCCCATTAAACCCTTCATTGAACAGAAAAAATTACTAGATAATCATAGTAGACACAGAGACACAAAACATGTGCACATCCAAGAGGGATTCGGTACTTTTAGTTCTCTCAACTAAAATCTGGTACTTTTTCAGTACGAAAAAAATTCCTTTCAAGTGAACTTGCACAGATTTTATGCTGGTAGTAATGGCAATGAAGAAATCAAAAGCATGCTTACATTCAAGGAAGATTCTGTATGCTCTTTTAGCTCTGTCAACTCCATTTGCAAGGCATCGTTCAAACGTTTCTGATCTTCCATTGCAGTTTGATATTCTCTCGTCCTGCCAATTAACAATCATGATACTCTGCACTTATCTCAAACGTGCGGCAAATCTAGGACATTCTCCATTCCACTGTTGAATGTGGGATACTTAAATAAAGCCTATGTGAAGTGTAGTTGTGATTTAAGAAACTACCAGATGCAGAAACAGAAAGAATAAGTTCTGTGGTCACCACCCTAACAATATAATTGTGTAACAAATGTACTGTTAAACTTTGTGTTGGAAAATTTAGTATGGTATGCATATCTTGTTTAGAGATGGGCAGCACAAATTTTAACTCGCACCAAAAGTTAAGAAAAATTTACACTGGCAAAATAAGGCCATGTACAGTGCTAGGTGCTTAGAAAAATAAAGCGGTTTTGCTTTAAGCACTAGTGGTTATTTGTAGAGTACAGGAGCTTAGAAAAATAAATCGGTTTTGCTTTAGACACCTCTCGTGCACAAATAAGCACTGGTGTTTAAGAAAAAAAATGGTTTGTTTTTTTAAGCACTACTCTAAGCTCCTAGCATCGTACATGGTCTAAGCTTCCACTTTTCTCGCTAAACAAGAGAACATTGTCGAAACTTAACTACTACTCCCTCTGTCCCATAATGTAAGATGTTTTAGTGTCAAAAAACGTCTTACATTATGGGACGGAGGGAGTAGCTTTTTTTTTATTAGGATGTGTTCCATAATATGTGCGGTTGCAAATCTGCCAATGCACCAGCCATCGTTGATATCGGATGCTGGCAATTTTTCAACCAACGAACTCACATCCACAAAGAAAAACCCTGCAAGACCGCCTATTTGCCAAGATTTTTAATACTGTAGATATCAGTCAGTTTCCATTATACTCTCCTCTGGGGAACTTGGTGAAACGACACATTAACATTTCATCTTCCCTTTAAACCAATTATATCTTAAATACCAGAGGACAGTTCAAGGCATGTGAAATAGGAAAGGCGTAACAGTACCTTTCCTCAAAGGTAGCGCACATTTTTAACCCTGCTTCTTCTCGCTCCTTTGCTTTCTCACACTACCAATTTAAAATGCCATGTAAAGCATTACATCTTTAAATACAGAATTGACTTAATAAGTAAATCAAGAAGAACCTCCAACAATGAACCATCTCGTTCAGCAAATGCTTGAGCAACGCTGCTCTGGAAAAACCTCACTTGCTGCTCTAGCTCCTTGGTCTGCAGTGTCATTGCAGGATAGAAGGTCATTTCCACAATAAGCTAGATTGCTTGTAAACAGAACTTTAGGAGGTTAAAGAATTAGTGACCTAAATTCCACAAAATATTAAGCATATGAGGCCTTTGTTGTCTATTTCAATTAATTAATGTTAAGCAAAAGCCCCAAAGGGTTCCTTCACTAAAAAAGACTAACCAAGACTCTGAATATGCCTATCATGCTTGAAATGGTACTTCACTTTCAGGCTGCGGATTTGAATAAGCACAACTATTACTGGATTTGTTTTGGGGCCCTTTGCTTAGTTGTGCACTGTCAGAATGATACGTGGGGTCTAGCTATAAGTGAGCATAGATATGTCATTCCATGTTCAAGCTCAGGGGGCTGCACTCCCTATACTGCTTGTACGTGGATGATGGAGAAAAAAAGGGCAGCCCGGTGCATGTAGCTCCCGCTTGTGCAGGGGTCTGGGGAAGGGTACGACCACTTTGGCTCTATAGTACGTGGATGATGGAGAACAAGTATAAAATTATCTGCCACTAAACATTGGTCAGCAGAAGTTACAAAATTGTTGACAAAACAACAACAATTAATTGTACAAGTCAAAGTATGAAACCTTTGATAGCTCAGCACCATATAAATCAGCAAGCTGGCTCTGAAATTTAATTAATGCAATCATTAGAAGAAAGAAAAAGAAATGCAGATAGAAACAATAGTACAGCGAGGAAGAGAAGCACACCTTAACTCGATAAGCCTCAGCAAGCTCCTCTTGCAAATTTTGGTTCTCTCTTAAGCATCCACTTAACTTCTTCTGAAGGATCTCAATATCCTGCTCCAGAGCTGTTGTCCTGGATAGTTAAAACAAAACATTAGTTTACTTCCGCTAAAATGATAACGATGGAACATGGACAGAACATATGGAAGCACCTCTGAGAAAGCATTCGAGTTGCAACAGAAACATAACCGGGCCCAGCTTGTTGCATACATAATTGCTCGATATCTTTTCTCAATTCATCACGTTCTGCCAAACAAAGAATATTTCAATCAATAAGTATACACCTATCCCACCCAAAAAAGAAATAGAGAATGCAAACTAGAACTATTCCCAAAACAACTAGTCTACATGAACAGCTTTGAGAAAACAGAACATGGCGTTCTCTCCATTCAAAAGGACATCAATCTGAAGTATGAGAAAATAGGCAAATTGATCTTCTATTGAAAATCTCTGATTACTAGTAACATCTGCCAGTAGTTTCCACTTTCCAACATGTTATCCATGTACACATGGTATCCAAAGGAAGCAACACTGCTGCATACTAAAATACTCCTATGGCTGAACAAAGCTGTAGAAGGTTGGAAATATTATAAAGACACATAAAATGTGTATCAGAAACAATGTAACAGAATTAGCAAAGGACTTCAGCAGCCACTTCATGTATTGTCCCAATTTGTACAGCAAGCCACCATTAACAAAGTGAAAGAAATTTTAAAAATAACTGGTGCATCCTTCGCAAAAAATATCTACTCAAATATGTGAGAATAGCTAAGTTATGACAAGGTACATATTATCAGTGAAGGAACTCTAGTGCATAGACTAGAGTTCCCCCTTGAATTTCCAATGGAGTACATATCTTAGTGCATAGACTAGAGTCCCCCCTTGAATTTCCTTGTTACAGTATATGTGGATTGTACTAGCCCTTTCCATCAGTTCGGACTTTTGATTGCGTTGGCTAGTGCATGAAGCTTAACATGGTATCGGAGCTAAGGTCTTGAGTTCAAGTCCTGGCTTTCGCAATTTATTTAAAAAATTGCTGGTAGCCCCCCTTTGTGTCCACGTAGAGGCCACTTGAGTCATACGTGAGTTTCGCATGCCGTCGCTCTCTTCCGGTTGCACGTGTTGACTTGTCTTCCCCGTCACATGTGAGAGGGGGTGTTACAGTATATGTGGATTGTACTAGCCCTTTACATCAGTTCGGACTTTTGGTTGCGTTGGCTAGTGCATGAAGCTTAACAGCTTTTATATCTTGAAGTGCATAGACTAGAGTTGTCCCTTGAATTTCCAATGGAACACATAGCGCTTTATCACTTTTATATCTTGGAAGTAATTATTGGAGGAAACCAGGAACTAGTACTATTCCCCCTTGAATTTCCAATGGAGTACCTCCATTCCAAAATGGGGTAAGTGAAGTGAGGGCACTGAATTGAACTACTTGCACAGGGTTAACAATGTAGCCAAACTAATCTGCAGGCTGAAGTGTTTTATCTAATGAGAATAACTTCGATTAGCACAGCAAACAAGCAGTATTTAGGGTTATCACCAAAAGTATAAACAAATGAATCACAATCTTATATATGACAGATATGAGTGAGTACCCCGCTGGAGTTCTTCAACTCGACGAGTTAATACTTCACCATCGTATGGCTTCTCATCCATTTTCTACAGAAAAATAGATAGAATAAGACTATTGTTCTTGAATAAAAATGCAAATGAATTGATATACTAGTATACTACATGCCATCATGTAACATAAACATTGAAGCCGTGCAATGGAAGCCTCAGGGTGTGTTTGGTAGCAATTCCCACTCTAGCATAGTTGTTCCCATTTGAGACATGCTCAGTCTAGCCATGCTGACTACATGCAAGTGTGGCTGTTTGGTAGCAATGTATGTACTGATGCATGCTGAGTTGAGATTGTGTTTGGTAGCCTGCATCAGATAAGGCATGGTGTGCTGAGACTGTGTTTGGTAACCTGTATGAGGTAGGTTGCATGATCGGACTTTTTGCCTTATGAATAAAGAAAATCAACAATTAACATAAGACATAATAAACATAATTTGTAACAGTGCATGAGTAGATTCATATTACATATTGTTTACCAGTGCATCGCTAGATTAATATTACATAGTCATTACAAAAGGGATAGTCTCATAATAACCATAATTTGTAACAGTGTATTAGTAGATTCATATTACATAATGTTTACCGGTGCATCGCTAGATTAATATTACATAGACATTACAAAAGGGGTAGTCTCAACAATTACCAACAAGGCTCATCCCTGGTCAACAGCATGAGTAGATTCAATCTAACTACTACCTCTCTGTACAGCAACAAGGCTCATCCCTGGTCAACAGCAGGTGTCCGAGGCATGAAAGAGGGGGGTAGGGGAAGGAGGAAAAGAGGAGGGAGGAGGAAGGGAAGGAGGGGACGAAGCTGCTACCTTCCCACCGGCGAGCTAGTGCAGGGGCGCGGCGGCGGTCAGATCCGGGCCGGCCAGGAGCTGGGGCGGGGCAACGGCCTGGAGCAGGGACGGGGAGGGGCGGGGCAACACCCGTCTAGCAGGGGCGGCGGAGAGGGCGGAGAAGGAAGGAGACCGGCGGCGGCGCGATGCAGATGGGGAGGGTTCGCGCGAGAGGGGAGGGGCGAGGGGGTCGCGCGAGAGGGGAGGGGGAGCGGGTCGAGCGAGGCAGGGGGAGGCGAGGTCGTTCGACCGAGGTGGGTCGGGGGGGGGGGGGTCGTGCGTGGCAGCCGGGCCGTATGGGGTGCTTCGGACGTTTTTTTGCGTTAGGTGAGCATAGCTTAAGGACGTCCATATACCCTATCAAACACTCAAAAATGCGTGTCGGATAGGAAATTTTTAAGTCCATGCACCCTTCATACATGTTACCAAACACACCCTCAAGTTCTGAACACAATAGTGCTATCCTAGGCTTGCAGCGAAGCAGGGCGATCCCCTAGACCCGCTTCTTCCTACCCAAGCAGAAGTGGAAGAAAAATGTGCTGCAGTACAGGGGATATGGACGGATTTCTTCCGAGATTTCGAACTCGGAATCGACACAATTGCACAAACGCGGACGACACCCTAGCCTGCTAATCCGGCCAAAAACTAAGCATAAGTTTGACTGGGATTCGGCAAAGCCTACCTTGAATCCACGCGGACCTATGTCCGGGTTCGTCTCCTCCAGGCAGTCGTCGAGAAGAGCGTCGCCGCTTCGCCGTCGGCTCCGAGGGGGACAAGACGAGGTTTTGAGAACTGTCCCAAAAACAGATGGTCGCTCCTCGTGGCCTCACATGCGGAGTCTGCGAGGTGGGTCCGAGCGGCTGTATCTTGTATGCTCTTCTTCATGGACGGGGCTTGCTTGCTCCCTCCATATGCTCCGATCTGTCCTCCCCCGCCATTAGTTTTCCATCTAACGAATAGAATGATTTCCCCATCCCGTGCCCCTTTTGTCTTGGAAAAAAACAAGCAAGCCCGTATTTCCTTCTTCCTCACGTATGTATATGTTCTCTTCCTTTCCCTTCCACGGCGGACAGAGCAGTCGGTCGATCTCCCCCCACCGGCTAACTATCTCCCTACCCTGCTGATTACTCCTCCCACTGCTGAACCACAACGTCATGCTCTCGGGGCCTGCTGTCGCCGCACCAAGGTGGAGTGCGTTAAATTGAGGAGGTGATGCACGCCGTGTGAAGCTTCTCTAGCGCTGCACACCACGGCGAGACAAGAAATGGAGGTTTACGGCATGGATGCCAGTCGGGTGAGGTCATAACCGAAGAAACCGAAATCCTCCTCAGCGCCGTCGTCCGCGAGCGTCGATGATGCTGAGCACTACCAGCGGTATGTTCAAATCTTCCTATGATACGCAAGCCTGATCATTCATGGGTGGTTAATTACTTAATTGCTAGTTAGATTCTAAGTACTACAAGTGGGTCTCGGCTCGCTAATGGTGGTGACGGAGGAGAAGCATGAGTGTGCAATAAGTGCGGGTCGTGGCTTCTTGTCCGACAATGGTGACACAGAGGTGTGCCTCGAGTCCCTCGACCGCGCTGGCCTCTTTCACTTCATCTGCATCGCGGAGCAGTTCATGTCACGGTCAGAAGATGGTCATCACAGCCAGGGTCTTGCTGATGTTGTCGCCCGAGAACATCAGCAGCCCGCCAGCTTGCACAGCGACGAAGCTTTCGTTGAATGAGTGGTCCATGGTCAACAAGGAAGAGGACGGCAACGGCGTGGAGCTGCAAGGGTCAGAGAGTCGAGTCGGGCGCGGTATGCCTAATTATGACGGTTGCTATCTCTCGCAGTTTTGTTTCGATACGATGAGATGCAAGATACAAGTACGGGCTACGGCAAGGGAAAGGAATACGGCTAGTTTTTTTAAGGGAGTGAATAGGGACGTGGGGATAGAAAATTTAATGTGATCGTGCGATGTCGAGGGAACAACGTGAAGCACACATGGGAGCACAAAGGCGGAGCAGGCAAGCCCTGTCCCTTCTTCACAGTATTCCTAGTGTATGATAGTCCTTGTAAGCTGACGTGGAAACACAATTAAAAGCATGTACTTCCTTGTTTAAATGCATTGGGCTTCTAACAGAATCCACGATTTTCAAATGTTTAGGCGTTGTTTGGTTAGCAGCGGGTTTTTAGGAAACTAGTTTTTAGCTGGTTTTGTTTTACAAGCGAACCTTCTAATAACCTGTTTATAGAAAATAGTGTTTAGGCAGAAAAATTGTAAAACCGGCCTACCCCATAACTATTAGAGACCGATTCGGTGTTTCTATCTTCGTTTCCTCCCCTAAGCTGGTGACCTTCTCAAGCTGGGGAACTTTTCCAAAATTAGCAGGACGGATGCAGGATGCTCCCAAGCTTGATCGCTAGTCTTCGATTCCTTGTCGTCATTTCTTCCTACCATCACCACCACCATCACCCACTGGTAGAATGTCGATCACTAGTCCCGGTCGGGATGGGCCTTTAGCACCGGTTCCCCAACCGGTACTAAAGGGTCGGGACTAAAGGTCGAGACCTTTAGTATCGGTTGGACCACGGACCGGTACTAAAGGCCCACCACGTGGCTGTCTGCGTGGGCTGGTGGTGGAGGACCTTTAATACCGATTGCTGATACCAACCGGTACTAAGTGTTCTGTTTTTTTTCCCGCTTTTAATTAGGTTTCAGTTTTCCTCTCTATTTATTGTGTTTTCCATTCATTTCAAATTTATTTTACGGTGCTACATACTGTAAACATTACACAAGTTGATGCATATATATATGTAATATAATATACAATATCTCATACACAGTATATATACAAATGGAATTACACATCCATATATATTCTGGACTTATAACTTAAGGCCCAAAACCCGGTCGGGACTAGCTAGCTAGTGCTTCGGATGAAATCTCAGTTTTCTACCACTGATTTGCTGGCATTATTGAGGCAACCGTAAGTAATAGTGCTTTCCGTTTACATCAATGACATGTCAAAGAAGAAATGCCGCAAATTCCTCTTGAAGTGCTACAAAGCGTTTTATCGGGTGAGAGCTTCGACATCATCTGCCAAACCTGGAGTTGTCTTTCACGTGCTCCTCTGCGACGTATACGGCCTTCGGTCTGGATGCGAATGTTCTCGCAGAGGAAGTATCCACATAAATTTGTCCCCCGTGGCTACTTCGCGCACTTTGCAAAAGAATAGAATTCAATAAGATAATTGATAATCAAGCATGATAATGGTATTGAAACTAGAATTAAAAAGATGCGCAGACCTAGTAGTACTACTTAATTACCTACATCTTTTTCCACTTCAGCTTCGGTTTCCATTGACGACGTGATGGTTTTTTCTATCATATTTTTCCAAACACTACGCGGCAAAGAAAAAGAACGAAAGAGTTATTATAATTACTTTTGATATCGGGAAATAATAAAAGAAAGCGAGGTCAATAAAGATTGAAATTACCGTTCTATCATAAAATACAAGTCCACGTATGATTGTTCTAGTGTATGTAGTGAGACTTGAACAAGTCCATCCGCGAGGATAATATTTAGGAGGATACATTGGTCTCTGCGCAGAAGTTTATATAATTAAGCAGGCATGCATATAACTCATCAACTACACTTGACAGCGAGCTAGTAAGCAAAAATAAAATTTGTAGTATACAAGAGAGTAAACACTCACCCCATGTTGTAAGGAAATATTATAGTAGATTTGGTATTCATTAGTGACTCTAGAAAATTTTTCAAGATATTTTCTGTGTCCTTGGCATAATGTTTTACCACATGACCATTAACGGTACTTGGGTCGATGAACCCAATGTCATCGATTCCCTCTTGTTCATAGTCTGTCGGCATACGCTCGACATATGCCGGGGGTCGATCAATAAAGTGTTCCATAAAGTGCTCTTGGACTTCCTTGGGTATTACCTCCTTTGGCAGCACGGTCTTCTTCGCAAAAAAGGTTTTCACTTGGCGATCGCTTTCAATTTTGGTTTCCTCTGGTGTCATGTCGTAAGGCAGCTTCCTTTTGGCCGGAGGCTCGGGTTTCTTCTTTGCTTTCTTCCGAAGAGGACTGCTGGTGGCCTTCCTCTTCTGGGAGCCCTGCTGGCGGGACCGCTGCCGGGGTGGAGTCGGCTCACACGGCGGAGATCGATATCGACGATATGGACTCGCGTCGTGCTCCGTCCCGAGGTTGGGTGGACTCACGCTGGGATCCATATCGAAGTGGGACGCCTCTCGAGGTGGGGAGGACTGCTGGCGAGGTGGGGAGGACTGTTGGCGAGGTGGGGAGGACTGTTGGCGAGGTGGGGAGGACTGCTGGCGCTACGATGCCTCTGGCTGGGATCCCTCGCGCTGGACATCGATACTCGGAGGAGCCGGTGGCCTTAGCACCGAGTGTGGAAAGACGATGCAGTCCTTACTCCATAGAATGAGACCACGGTCGGCTTCTGCCAGTGTGGACTCCCCCTCACCTCCAGGGATGTCAAGCAATAGTTCGTCATATCCTAGCTCTATTGCGTCCACCGCGACACGAGCATACCCAACTGGAACCGGATTGAAATGCCAGAGAACATCAGGTGTATTTGGTAAAGCATAGCCCGTCGCGACCCGCACGGGTATGTTCTTTATTTTCTGGATTAGCTCACAAGATGCCTTCTCGGTGATATCATCCATGGGGGTGTGACCCAGCGGTGCCCCCGTGGAACCCACATTGCTTTTCGACAGTGTAGATGGGACGGGTTCCGATGCCTCCTGCTGCGGAGTTTCCCTTTGCTGGGTCAGTACCTGTATCTGCAGCTGCTGCTGCTCGTACTTCTATTCCAACTTTGAAAGTCGGTCTGCTTCCACCTTCTTTTTTCTCGAACGGCTTTTATAACTGTCCTTCCATCCCGCAAACCCCTCGTACCACGGAACAACGCCCACGCCTCGTGTTCGTCCTCCGTGTTCGGGATTCCCGAGGGAGTGTGTAAGCTCGTCGCTCTCTCTATCGGGGTGAAACCGTCCTTCTTGGGCAGCTTTTATTGCTTCAATCAACTCATTTGATGCATGCTTCAGACTGGCCAGTGCAATAATCTTCCCTTTTGCTGGGTCCAACTTTCCCCCATGCGCAAAAAAAACAATTCCTGCACCTCCGAGGCCAGTTGAAGGTTACTGAAGTGATCCCTTCAGCATGCATCTTATTCTCTAATGCATCCCACTTAGGAATGGCTGAGTTGTATCCACCTGTCCCTAGTTTATGGTGATACTTTTTTTTTCTCCGCATTTATCTTATTCTTTGCCGACTTCTCCATAGCAGCTTCCGATGTCTTGTACTCGATAAATGCGTCCCAGTGATTCCTTACCTTCTCGTACATTCCTCTGAATTCGGGCGCCTTCTGGCCTCTAGCATTGTACTCGGTCCATAATCTTTTCTTCCAAGTCTGGAACGCGCCGGCCATCTTATGGAAAGCAAACTCCTTGACTTTGTCCCTTTGGCGCTCCGAGAGAGAATCTGGTAGGATGAAATGCTCCATGAGATCTCGCCAAAGGGCATCTTTAATTCTTGTATCGACATAATTCACTCCTGGTTTTGGGTTGTTTGGTTGAATCCATTCTTGCATTGTGATCGGGACTCCATCCCTAACAACCACTCCGCATTGACGCACAAATGTCTTGGCATTGGCTTCAGGGTGAGTCGGTGCACCATCATGTTTGAAAGCATCAAGATTGAGCTTTACGTTGTCGTCCAATATTTTGGCACCGCCTCGTACCTTTCTACTAGATTGGCTCGATCCGGAGGGCTGATAATTAAAAGAAAAAAGTTTTGTTAATATATATATACAAATCAATTAATACACATGTAATGATCACCACAGGCTAATATGTGTATATACCTCGCCGGACATTGTTAGTTGTTCCGGATTTTGGAACATAAGTTGTTCTTCCTCGGCCTCACATCCATCACCGTAATCATTCAGATATTGTGAGCCGTCATCATCATGTGATTCACCCAGAAGGTCCGCTGGGTTTTCGGAGGAGCGTATCATGTCGAAGATGTCCTCTTCATGAGCTCTACCGGTATTGTCCATAGCTTAATAAGTAATCCATAATAATATAGATAAAACAAATTAGTATTCAAATTAGCATGCATTCAAGAAGCAAAATAACTGATAGTTCATTAATAATGCATCATCGAATACATATATAGTAGTTCTTAGAAAAGATCTCATCTCATAATCTCGGATAATTGTTAATACATCGACTAATCCATCGATCTAGCTAATACATCATAATAATACATATATAGTAGCTAATAAATCGATCTAGCTAGAACCCTAGCGCCCGGCGGATATCGGGGGGGGGGGGCGGTGGACACCCAAAGAGAAGGAACCATCACGGGAACATAACTCCAGTGAGATCCCTGAAGAATCTGCCACGTATTGTCGGACCTGGCCTCCAAAGCTGCCATGTAGCGACGGACGTGCTCGTTCTCCTTGCTGACATGGTACTGTACCACCTCCGTGGGGCACTCAAGCCTCCGAATCGTCTGTGGCCCATGCGGCCGCCACCACAGAACCTCCGGGTCGACGACGGACTGGCTCCTCACCAAGCTACGTCGTCCGGAAGGCAGCACCTCCCAGTACCAGTCCGGTGGAGCCCAGTCCCTGACAGAGCCCCTCGGCTCAAGCAAGTGACCTCCTCCACCGACTCGACGATGAGGATGCGGGATCGGCATCATCGACGTCGAGAAGAAACACTTAATTATGAAAACAAATTAAATAAAACTTAGCAAAATTAACACTTAGCATCTAACGAATTAAATAACACTTAGCATCTAACAAAATTAACACATACCCTAATAACCTAAGAACCTAACTAACTAACTAACTAAACTAACTAACTAACTAAACTAACCTAACTAACTAAACTAACTAAACTAACCTGATAACCTAACTAACTAACTAACAAACTAAACTAACCTAACTAACTAAAATAACCTAAGAACCTAACTAACAAACTAAACTAACTAAACTAACCTAACTAATTAACTAATTAACTAACCTAACTAATTAATCTAAATTAATCTAAACTAACCTAAGAATCTAATAAACTAACCTAATAAACTAACCTAAACTAACCTAAGAACCTAACAAATTAACCTAAACTAACCTAAGAACCTAATTAATTAACCTAAACTAACCTAACCTAACTAATTAACCTAAACTAACCTAATTAAGAACCTAATAAACTAACCTAATAAACTAACCTAAACTAATTAACCTAATAAACTAACCTATAACTAACCTAATTAACTAACCTAAACTAACCTAATTAACTAATAAACTAACCTAACTAACCTAATTAACTAATAAACTAACCTAATTAACCCAATTAACTAAAAACAGGAAAAAATTAAAGGTGGGGGGCGGCCAGGCACTCACCGGAGCCGGAGTTGGGTTGGGGCTGCCGAGGCGGCGCACGGCGTCGGGGCAGCGCATGGCGTTGGGGCGGCGGGGTCGGGGCGGCGCGTGGCGGCGGGCGGCGGTGAGGGCGGATTCCGGCAGCCTGGCGGCATGCAAATGAGCTTCTCCCGGTGCGTGGCTCGCACCGGGACGAGGCCTCCACTATTTATACATGGAGGACCTTTAGTACTGGTGCACGCACCAGTACTAAAGGTCCACCCCAAAAAATGCGCGGGGCGGTGGACCTTTAGTACCGGTGCATTTTGGGTGGGCCTTTAGTATCGGTGTGTGGCTCGCACCGGTACTAAAGGTTATTTAATTCATTATTTCTTTATTATTTTTAGAAAACCCCCTAAACTTTGGAAAATCATAGAAAAAAACTATGACTCCAATGGAAATAAATAATATATGAAAAAATATCAGGAAAATATAAAGAATCTGTTTATGGCATTTCCATGCATGTTTGAACAACTTAAACTGTTGTATAAGACAATTTGATTAAATGGTATTTGAAATGTCATATCTCGAGTTTGAAAAACAGTACAAATGAACTCTGAAAAGGTTGTAACTTGGCATGACATCATAATTTCACCCACATAGCAACTTCTAAAGAGTTGAGAAGGTTACGGCAAAAACTGGATGCACTTCGTGTACAAATTGGACAATCTCTTTCAAAGTATGAGGGTTTCGGACGAACCTCATCTAGTACAAAGGGATTTCATTTGTAATAACTTATTTTAACTCCATACTTTTTGTGTGTTCAATATGCACCATTCAAAGGCACATCATCAATTTTCAACCCTTTCTGACTTCATTTGATATTTTTCATGCATTTAATGATTTATTTTGAGCTAAATGACCCTAAATTTGAAAAGCAGTACAAATGAACTCTCAAAAGGTTGTAACTTGACATGCCATCATCATTTCACCCACATAGCAACTTCTAAAGAGTTGAGAGGGTTACAACAAAAACTGGATGCACTTCGTGTACAAATTGGACAATCTCTTTCGAAGTATGAGGGTTTCGGACGAAAACTCAGCTATTACAAAGGGATTTCATTTTTAATAACTTATTTTAACTCCATACTTTTTGTGTGTTCAATATGCACCATTAAAAGACACATCATCAATTTTCAACCCTTTCTGACTTTATTTGATATTTTTCATGTATTTAATGATTTATTTTGAGCTAAATGACCCTAAATTTGAAAAGCAGTACAAATGAACTCTGAAAAGGTTGTAAATTGGCATGACATCATAATTTCACCCACATAGCAGCTTCTAAATAGTTGAGAGGATTACGACAAAAACTGGATGCACTTCGTGTACAAATTGGAGAATCTCTTTTGAAGTATGAGGGTTTTGGACGAAAACTCGTCTATTACAAAGGGATTTCATTTTTAGTAACTTATTTTAACTCCATACTTTTTGTGTGTTCAATATGCACCATTAAAAGACACATCATCAATTTTCAACCCTTTCTGACTTCATTTCATATTTTTCATGCATTTAATGATTTATTTTGAGCTAAATGACCCTAAATTTGAAAAGCAGTACAAATGAACTCTGAAAAGGTTGTAACTTGGCATGACATCATAATTTCACCCACATAACAACTTCTAAAGAGTTGAGAGGGTTACGACAAAAACTGGATGCACTTCGTGTACAAACTGTTACAAACATACCATGCTAGAAAATGCATGCTTGTCCTTCACATAGAAAGTGATGACGGTGAAGCCGGTCACATCCCAGAGTGGGATCTCGCGGTGTAAGACTTTTTCTACATGTTTGTCCCTTGCTTATGATTGTTCCATAACCATGGAGAATCTTCATCATTTAACAGGATGCTTGGGTTAGTCTTCACTCTAAAGGGAGGGATTTCATGAAACTTTTCATAATCTTCTAACATGTCTGTCTTGTCCTCCACTCCCACAATGTTTCTTTTCCCTGAAAGAACTATGTGGCGCTTTGGCTCATCGTATGATGTATTCGCATCCTTATCTTTTTTTCTCCTCGGTTTGCTAGAAATGTCCTTCACATAGAAAACCTAAGCCACATCATTGGCTAGGACGAATGAGTCGTCTGTGTACCCAAGATTGTTGAGATCCACTGTTGTCATTTCGTACTGCGGGTCTACCTGTACCCTGCCTCCAGTACATTTGACCCATTTGCACCGAAACAAAGGGACCTTAAGATCAGGTCCATAGTCAAGTTCCCATATCTCCTCTATGTAACCATAATATGTGTCTTGAAAGTTGGTTGCATCATAGCGGACACCACTGTTTTGGTTGGTGCTCTTTTTATCTTAGGCGGTCTGTAAAATGTATTCCCATTTATCTCGTACCCTTTGAAAGTCGTTACAGTCGAACTTGGTGTCTTGGCCAACCAATACAGTTCATCTGGAACATCGTTGTCATTGATGAGCTTTGTTTGCAACCAACCAACAAAAGTCTCCATGTGTTTACGTTCAATCCAGGGGTCAGACTGCTCCGAGTTCTTGGACCGTACAATATCCTTGTGTTCCTCCATATATGGAGTCACCAAGGTGGAATTTTGTAGAACCATGTAGTGTGCTTGAGTGAAAGAATGCCCGTCCATATTTATTGCTTCTTTCTTTCCTAGTGTGCCTTTTCCACCCAGTCTCCCCTCATGCCGCGATTCAGGAAGACCAATCGGCTTAATGTCAGGAACAAAGTCAAAACAAAACTCAATAACCTCATCTGTTCCATATCCCTTCGCGATGCTTCCTTCTGGCCTAGCACGGTTATCAACATATTTCTTTAAGACTCCCATGAACCTCTCGAAGGGGAACATATTGTGTAGAAATACAGGACCCAGAATGTTAATCTCTTCGACTAGGTGAACTAGAACGTGTGTCATATATTGAAGAAGGATGGAGGGAACACTAACTCAAAACTAACAAGACATTGGACCAGGTCATTCTGTAACCTTGGTAGGATTTTTGGATCAATTACCTTCTGAGAAATTGCATCGAGGAATGCGCATAGCTTCACAATGGCTAATCGAACATTTTCCGGTAGAAGCCCCCTAAGTGCAACCGGAAGTAATTGCGTCATAATCACGTGGCAGTCATGAGACTTTAGATTTTGAATTTTTTTTCTCTGCCATATTTATTATTCCCTTTATATTCGACGAGAAGCTAGACGGGACCTTGATACTGAGCAGGCATTCAAAAAAGATTTCCTTCTCTTCTTTCGTAAGAGCGTAGCTGGCAGGACCTTGATACTGCTTTGGAGGCACGCCGTCTTTTTCGTTAATTCTTTCCTTGTCCTCCCGTGCCTCCGGTGTATCTTTTGTCTTTCCATACACGCCCAAGAAGCCTAGCAGGTTCACACAAAGATTCTTCGTCGCATACATCACGTCGATTGCATTGCGGACCTCTAGGGCTTTCCAATATTCAAGTTCCCAAAATATAGATTTCTTCTTCCATATGGGTGCGTGTCTGTTGGCGTCATTCGGAACAGATTGTCCGCCAGGACCCTTTCCAAAGATTACCTATAAATCCTTAACCATATCAAATATATATTCACCAGTATGGAGGCCAGGCTTCTTCCGGTTAGCTGGCTCACCTTTGAAATGGTTGCCTGCCTTTCTTAAGATATGCTTGATCGGTAGAAATCGATGATGTCCCAGGTACACATTCTTCTTACATTTACCCAAATATATACTTTCAGTATCATCTAAACAGTGCATGCATGCATTCTATCCCTTGTTTGTATGTCCTGAAAGGTTACTAAGAGCAGTCCAATCACTGTTACAAACAGCAATGCTCGTAGGTCAATTTCCTTCTGTGTGTGCGCATCCCACACACGTACACCTGGTTTTTTTCACAACTGTAGAAGTTCATCAACTAGTGACCTTAGGTATACATCAATGTCGTTGCTGGGTTGCTTAGGGCCTTGGATGAGCACTGGCATCATAATGAACTTCCGCTTCATGCACAACCAAGGAGGAAGGTTGTAGATACATAGAGTCACGGGGCAGGTGCTGTGACTGGAGCTCTGCTCCCCAAAAGGATTCATGTCGTCTGTACTAAGACCAAACCATAAATTCGTTGTGTCAGCTGCAAAGTCCTCGAACTCCCTCTCAATTTTTCTCCACTGCGACCCATCAGCGGGTGCTCTCAACATCCCGTCTTTCTTACGTTATTCTTTGTGCCATCGCAACAACTTGGCATGCTCTTTGTTTTGAAACAAACGTTTCAACCATGGTATTATAGGAGCATACCACATCACCTTGGCAGGAACCCTCTTCCTATGGCGTTCGCTCTCCACATAACCAGGGTCATCGCGGTGGATCTTATAGCACAGTGCACCGCATACCGGGCAGGCATCCAAATTCTCGTACTCCTCACCGCGGTAGAGGATGCAGTCATTAGGGCATGCATGTATCTTCTGCACCTCTAATCCTAGAGGGCAGACAACCTTCTTTGCTTCCTACGTACTTTCAGGCAATTCGTTATCCTTTGGAAGCATCTTCTTTATCATTATCAACAATTCTTGAAATCCCTTGTCTATTTTACACCATTCTTCGCCTTCCATTGCAGCAATTCCAGCGTGGTACCCAGCTTTTTCTGGTCATCTTCACAATTTGGATACAATAATTTCTTGTGATCCTCTAACATGCGTTTCAACTTCAACCTCTCCTTGTCACTTTCGCAGTTTCTCTTTGCATCGGCAATGACCCGACCCAAATCATCAGCGGGCTCATTTGATGCCTCTTCTTCAACTTCCCTCATTGATGCCTCTTCTTCAGCTTCCCTCATTGTTGTATCGGCGAAAGGATAGTTGTCATCATCCTCCTCTTCTTCATTGTCTTCCATTATAACGCCTCTTTCTTTGTGCTTGGTCCAACAACTATAGTCGGACATGAAACCGGACTTCAGTAGGTGGTAGTGAAGGGTTTTTGAGGTAGAGTAATTCCTATCATTCTTATAGTCACGCCATGGACAATACATGAAACCATTCTGCTTGTTTGCCTCAGCCACACGAATAAAATCATGCAGGCCATTAAGAAACCCTGGACTTAGTCGGTCATCGTACATCCATTGCCGGCTCATGTTCACTACACAACATCAAAGTGACCAAATTAATACAACTTCATCATCACATTACAACCAAAGTAGAGCTAGTAGTGACCAAATGTTATTACTGCAAATAATAGATACTTATAGTTCATACATACATCTCATAAAACAACATACAACTATCTAAAACATGTAAATGCAACAACAAATGCGATCATAATCACAGCTAAGGTAACAATTGAGCGAACGACATAATGATACCAAGCCTCTTTATCAATGGCATATTTTCTAATCTTTCTAAGCTTCAAGCGCATTCCAGCCATCTTGTTCTTGTGATCATCGACGATATCGGCAACATGCAACTCCAATCCCATCTTCTCATCTTCAGTTCTTTTCAATTTTTCTTTCAAATGATCAATTTCTTTTTCAGGTTGTCTTAATTTCTCGAGAAGAATTGCATAGTCGGTTGGAATTTCTGGTAACTACTTCCTATAGATAAAAACATCTACGTCAATTTGGTGGCATAATTAATTGTCATAGACATTAGATGATGTGTGAAATAGTTATAAAAGATAACGACATACCACATCTGAATCATAGACTGGTCGAGGGCCGACGTGGGCAGATACCATAACTATGACACTATAGAATAACTAACAATAATATAAGTAAGTAAATCGTACACACATCTATCTAAATCATACACGTATTTTTTTAACAAAAAGTTTTTAAGAAGAACAAGAGGCTCACCAAGGTGGCCAGTGCCACGACGAGACGGTGCAGACGATCGACGGTGGTTAGGATGGGGATGGGAAGGCACCAAATAAACCACACCTACACATATGCAATCTAACAAGTTAATTTGAGCTCAAATTGCATATAAATCAAATAAACTCCCACATAATGATCACTCCTCCAAAACCTAGCTAAAACCCACAAATCACATATCTTTGAGCATACCACTAGCTAATCTAGCAATGAGAGATGAAGGAGCAAAGTTGCTAACCTTTATGAACACTTGGATATATGGGGTGCCTTTAAATCTTGACAAATCCTTGGCAAAATGGAGGATGAGCTTCGAGCAAGAAGAAGAACAGGGGAGAAAACAGAGAAATGAGAGCCCCTTCGATCGGCTGCGGACGAACCATATATGTAGGAAGTCCCTTTAGTACCAGTTGGTGTCACCAACCGATACTAAAGATGCACGTGGGGCCCAAGTCTGACCAAAAGCCTGCCATGCCCCCTTTAGTACCGGCTCATGACACGAACCGGTACTAAAGATCGCTCACGAGCCGGTACTAAAGGTCGCCCTGCTCCTAGCCGTTGGAGCCGACACGAATCGGGACTAATACCATCTTTAGTACCGGCTCGTAACCATACCGGGACTAATGCTTGGGATGAAATGTCTGTTTTCTACTAGTGACCATTGCTCTGGAGCTAGACCTTCGTCTGCTTAGCTATTCCTCCTTTGTCCCAGAGTCCTAGATGCCATTGCTAGCTTCCGGCGAGGCATTGACGACTTGGCACGAGGGGACATCGGCATCCGCTTTCCCTCGATCCCAGGGTCACCATGTCTGTCGCCCTTCGTCTGCCCCGCCTCGTACCCAAACCGCAGTGTTGCAGCTTCCTTCGTCATTAGTCTTACAGGCTCCAGGAGCAGCATGGCAGGCAACGCAAAACTAGGGAGTGCTCGGCGTCCTTGGCCATAGCGCCGTAAGCTAGAGTTGGGACCATTTTTATGCACCTTCTTAGTGTTGCATTGCTGCAACGATGGCTTGCCGTGAGCGCTCAAGGGCCTTGACAGCACGACGAACATGGCGAACAGCGCGGAGGAGGCGACGACTGGAGGAGTGCTACCTCGAGGTGCGGCACACTGGTGACTCTGTCGTGGCCGCCGTTGTCTGCCTTGCTGGCGTATGCAACATTCTCTCCGCGGATGAACATGCCCGCCATGGTCGTCAAGAGAGGGAAGAATGAGGATATGCAAATCATGTTTTTAGAAAAACGACTAGTAGTAGTTTTTTTATAAGCGCGGATTTTTGGATTTTGGAGAACCCAATTTTGCGTATCCATGGATTAGTTAGAAAATCCAAACAAGTTTTGTTCTGGTAGGCAATTTTTCTGGCTTATCCAGAACGAGTTATGTGCGTACCGTCTATCCAAACAACACAAGGGGGCAGGGCACGCCCCTTACCTTGTTGTCGCCTCGTGTGGCGTCTGGACTCCTCCAGAAGCTTCCAGGGTTCGTTTTGGTCCATAAAAGATCATCAAAAAGTTTCATTGTGTTTGGACTTCATTTGTTATGGATTTCTGTAAAACGAAAAACAAGCAGAAAATAGCAAGTAGCACTTGGCGCTGGGTTAATAGGTTAGTTTTCAAAAATGATATAAAATGGTATATAAAGCATACAAGATGGATATATAATAGCATTAAACGAACAAAAACTATAGATATGGTGGAGACATATTAGCATCCCCAAGTTTAATTCCTACTCGTCATCGAGTAGGTAGATGATAAAACCATAATTTTTGATGTTGAATGCTACCTAACATCTCTTAATCATGTAATATTTTAGGTATGGATGTTAAAAACCGATGACTTAGTAAATATCAAAACAATAATATAGATGAATACTGGCAAATAACCATCACCTTTAAAATAACAATGCTAAAAAACATTATCCCTACTCATTTAATCGTGTAAGCAATGGCATAACTCGGTCTTCCTCGCGTAAAGCATAAATCATGAATACCCCGATGTCGAACCAAGCAATTCACTCGTACTTTGTCATGCGCTTCAACATTTTTAACTTTACTCAATACCTGAGCGTCAGCCATGGACTTAGTGCTTTAGGTGGAACAGAATTATGGCAGGGGTTCATAAGGAAGATAAAAATAGAGAAAGTATTGCATCAACTCGGCGGATCGTTAGGTCATGGAGAAGTCTTTCAATCAATATCAATGCGAGGAGTAGGGATTGTCGTGCAATGGATACACTAGAGCTATAAGTGTATGAAAGCTCTCTACTAAAATTCAGCGGGTGTGTATCCAACTTACTTGCACATGAAGACCTCGGGCATTTGAGGAAGCCCATCATCATAATATGCAAGTCAAGTTTTAATAATGTAAAAATTCTCACTATAGTATATGAAAGTGACAAACCATGAGGACTCTCTATATGAAGAACATGGTGCTACTTTCAAGCACAAGTGTGGTAAAGGATAGTAATGTTGCCCCTCTCTCTTTTTCACTCATTTATTTGTTGGGCTCTTTTTGGCCTCTTTTTTTTATATACTCGCAGGTAGGGGCAACACTCTAATAATGATGATCAACACACTTTTATTTACTTACTACTCGATAAAACTGAAAAATAATATGACTACATATGAGTGCCTCTGGCAGTGTACCAGGATGTGCAATGATACTAGTGTAACATGTATAACAATGATGAATGGTGGCTTAGGCACATATATCATGCCAGTTGTATGATCATACAAAGAGATATGACAATGAATGCTCACGTCATGTGAATAGTAACGGTGGAAGTTGCATGGCAATATATCTCGAAATGGCTATGGAAATGCCATGATACGTAGGTATGGTGGCTGTTTTGAGGAAGATATAATAAGGCTTAGTGTGATAGAGTGTATCATATGACGGGGTTTAGATCCACCAGTGAAGGATGCACCAATCTTGAGGTGAGAATGGGAAATGCACGATGCCGAAGAGGCTAGCAAAATACGAAAATGATGGAAGTGCTTATAGTCCATAAACTCACATTAGTCATAAAGAACTCACATACTTATTGTATTACTTATTAGCCCTCGAAGCAATTTCATGCCCCTGGGGAGGAGGTTGGGAGGAGTTAACCATCGCGCACCCTCGGCCCAAACAACACAAGGCATCAATGAAGGATACAAAACACTCCAACTTCCTGGTCATGCCATGACCAACACTTTAATTAATAGTGAATCACAAACATTAACACCGTTATCCTTGCTAATTAATGTTTACAAACTAGTAAGCCTCCATATTACAACTTCATTACCGTTGATCATACATTTCTTATTCAGTGATCTACATGAAAGTTTTTATTATATCCCTCTTGTATACCTATCATTTTCCGACTAAACATATGTGGGTGGACCGGTGCTAGGGTGTTGTTCTTACTTGAACAAATGACCCACTTATGATTACCCCCTCTCACAAGCATCCGCAACTATGAAAGAAGAATTAAGATAAATCTAACCATAGCATGAAACATATGGATCCAAATCGGCCCCTTACGAAATAACACATAAACTAGGGTTTAAGCTTCTGTCACTCTCGCAACCCATCATCTAATTACTACTCTACAATGACTTACCTTAGGCCCAAGTATGGTGAAGTGTCATGCAGTCGACATTCACATGCCATCACTAAAGGAAGCAACAACATACATATCATCAAAATATCGAACGAATACCAACTTCACATGATTACTTATAACAAGACTTCTCCCATGTCCTCGAGAACAAAAGTAACTACTCACAAATCATATTCATGTTCAAGTTCAAAGGAGTATTGAATATCATTAAGGATCTGAACATATAATCTTCCACCAAATAAACCAACTAGCATCAACTACAAGATAATCAACACTACTAGCAACCCAAAGGTATCAATTTGAGGTTTTTGGGCAAAGATTGAATACAAGAGATGAACTAGGGTTTGAGATGAGATGGTGCTGGTGAAGATTGACCCTCCCACGATGGAGGAAGCATTGGTGATGACGATGGCTTTGATTTCCCCCACCCGAAGGGAAGTTTCCCTGGTGGAATCGCTCCACCGGAGAGCAAAAGTGCTCGTGCCCAGGTTCCGCCTCGAGACGGCGACGCTTCGTCACGAAAGTCTTCTTCTGATTTTTGAATGTGCAAGATCTTAGTGGAAAGGAACGTCACTTTATGTTGCCCCTTATGATAGCAAACTTTATTATGCAGTTCGTCACTTTTATTTCCAAGCCTCAAGCTTGGAACATGCATATCTCCCGGTTGAGGCTGAGGTTCCTCTTCTTCATCCTCACTAGAAGACCCCATCCTTTTGAGATCAGCCTTTTCTTCTTCCTCCATTGTCCATCCATAGGGCTCTACATCCGCATAGACCTCGGGGTCCGCCGTGAGGTACGAAACGTAGCTCTCCTCATCTGAATCTTGAGATGACATAATGCTTCTAGATCTGCCAGGAAAATAGCACGAAACAAGAACAAAGGGAAAACTTGCGATACTGTGGTCAAAACATCGAGGAGTATATATAATGATTTTTTGTTTGTGTAGGAAAAGTCTACGAAAAGAAAACAGAGTCGAGAAGGCACACGAGGGGCCCACAAGGTAACCAGGCACGCCTTGTTACCTTATGACCTCCTCATGGGTCCCCTCGGCTGGTTTTTATTTTTTGTAATGTTTCTAATATTCCAAAACAAACAGAAATACTTTCTATGGAATTTTTAAAGTCGGTTTACTTACCGTATCACGTACCTACCCAGAGCATTCTAGAAGGTCTCTTTTATGTGCTCCTCGAGTGTCATTGTTTGGATAATATTGGTTTCCTTGTTAATGGATGTACCTAAAATATAATGTTTAATTCTTTGCACATTAACCACCTTAGGATTTGTTCCTTCCGCATTATTGATCTTGATGGCTCCGAAGTGATAAAACTCCTCGACAATATAGGGTCGTTCCCATTTGGAGAGGAGTTTTCCTACAAAGAATCTAAAACGAGAACTGGATAATAGAACTGTATCATCAATGTTAAATTCTCATTTTTGTATTCTCTTTTCATGCCATCTTTTAATTTTTTTCTTTAAACAAATTGGCATTTCCATAAGCTTGTGTCCTCCATTCATCTAAAGAGCTAATATCAAATAACATCTTTTCACCGGCTAGATTGAAATCATAACGAAGTTCTTTAATTACCCAATAAGCTTTATGTTCTAACTAAAGAGGTAAATGACAGGCTTTTCAAGAGACCATTTTATATGGAGACATACCCATAGGATTTTTATAAGCAATTCTATATGCCCACAATGCATCATCTAGTTTCTTAGACCAATTCTTTCTAGATCTATTAACGGTCTTTTGCAAAATCAACTTTATTTATCTATTGCTCAATTCAACTTGAACACAATATTGAGGATGATAAGGAGAGGAAATTCTATGATTAACGTCATATTTAGTTAAGAGTTTACGAAATGCACCATGAATAAATTGTGAACCACCATCAGTCATTAAATATCTATGGACTCCAAACCTCAGAAAGATAACTTCTTTAAGCATTTTGATAGAGATGTTGTGATCAACACTACTAGTCAAAATGGCTTCTACCCACTTAGTGACATAATCAACAATAACTAGAATATGAGTATACCCATTAGAGGAAGGAAAAGGTCCCATATAATCAAAGCCCCAAACATCAAATGGTTCAATAACAAGTCAATAATTGATACGTCTCCAACGTATCTATATTTTTTGATTATTCCATGCTGATATATTACCATTCTAGGATACTTTTTGGGTCTTTATTTACCAATTTATAATATTTTTGATCACTAACCTATTGACCCAGTGCCCAGTGCCAGTTGTTGTTTTCTGCGTGTTTTTTACTTTTCAGGTTTACATTACCAAATGAAGTCCAATTGCCACAAAACTTTTTGATGATTTTTTCTAGACCAAAAGAAGACCTGGAAGCTTTGGAAGGAGGCAAGGGGCCGCACGAGGGCCGCACAAGCCAACAGGGCACGCCCTAGGGGGGTCGCGCCCTGATGGCTTGTGCCCCCCCCTCGGCTGCCTCCCGACGCCCCTCTCTGGCCTATAAATTCTCTTTCACCCTAAAAATAACAGAGGCAGTCCCGAAACCCTTTTTCCTCAGCCGCAAGTGTTTGTTCCGTCGTGAGGCCATCTGGATCTCTGTTCCGGCACCCTGCTGGAGGGGCGATCGATCATGGAGGGTTGTCGTGGTTTTGTCATGGCAGATGTCCTAGTGTGAGGACTTAGACGTGAGTTCATCACAACCGGGTGATTAGCTTGTCGGGGTTGATCAGAATCGAGAGACACGGTTTACCCAGGTTTGGCCCCTCACGGTCGAGGTAATAGCATACTCCTGCTTTTCTCTTATTGCTTGGTGATCAATACAAGGGAGTGGATTCGCTTGACCTAGCTATTGATCGATTATAACTTAACTCTATTGGCCTCATGGACTTGCCTTTATATACAGGTTGAGACCTGTGCTTACAAGAGTCTGAGTCATGGTATGATTCGTAACTAAGTATGTTTCTAACACGCCCTATCTCCTAAGCAAGGAAACTCTCGACGACCTTCCACTTCTTGGGCCTTGAGTCACCGTCTTCGAATATTGGGCCGCAAGTCGGCTTGTCTAGTAAGACGCCTTGCTAGTCTTGCTCTTTAGCATCGCAGCCCACCTTGAGTCTTATCTACGAGCCGCCATGAAGATGACCTGACCCAATAGGGAGGGTTATATCCCCAGCATTAGCCCTCAAATTGATTTGAGTTTATTCCTGTCAATCTCTGCCACCTCAATTTTGGCGGCTTATCTTCTAACCATATCTGCATATTCTCCGGGTCATGAAATGCCGGCTTACAATGCTTCGACACTTTGCAATTTTCATGCTTTACCCGTTGATGACATCACTCATCAGAAATCCAGGAAATTAATGATGACATCACAACGACTCTTTGCATATATCTGTTTAGCTCGAAAATCGAGGCCCCTCTGGCTCCGAAATTTACTGCACCCCCTTGATCTTCGCGCCCGCCTATTACCCTTCGTCTCTTCATATTATAAATACTCACCGAGGGTCCACTTATTCACTTTTTACCTTTCCCCCTTGCGTCTTCTTCCTCCTCGAGCTTGAGCCTCTGTTGCGCCTTCACCGTTGCTCATTCATCACCGACAGACCCTCTCCAAGACCGCGACATCCCCTCAACTTCACCAAGGTCCGGCTAAACGTCTTTGCTGTCCCCGGTAATCGTCAGGAAGTCATTTGCCTTTTCTCAGATTTGCCTCAGTTCATCCTAGTTCATCGGAGTTACCGGAGTTCATCACTTGTTCATCACCATTGCTAGTCCATACACAGTTTCAATGAACTTTTCTATAGAAATAGAGCAGTATGAGTGACGGCTCCATTTTATGCATATTGTACTTAGATCTCCCTTTGAAATCTGTAAGCTAGGTCACCACTTCTTCCCTGCTTCATTTCTAGGTTTAGGAATTATTTTCTTTTTTCAACTATTTGTAGATCCATAATTGTAGTTGCTATGGTAGAAACTTGTTTGTTCCATACTTAGCAAAAACCAGAAAATCTCTGATTGTCATGAGATGCCCTTATGTCTATCGGCTCATCCTTATAATCGTAAACCGCCATGTTCATAGACTGCTTCATTTAGGCGCCATCTTACCATGAGGCGTGATATGTCTCCAACGTATCTATAATTTTTGCTTGTTCCATGCATTTATATTATCATTGTTGGATGTTACAATCATTTTATAACAACTTTGTACCATTTTTTGGGACTAACCTATTGACATTGTGCCAAAGTGCCAGTTGCTTGTTTTTTTACTTCGCAGAAAATCAATACCAAACGGAGTCCAATTGCGATGAAACTTTTTGGAGATTTTTTCTGGAATAGAAGACACACAGTGGGCCAAACAACCAGTGGAGAGGTGGGGTGTGGAGAGCACAACCCAGCAGGGCGCGCCAGGGGGGCCCCTGCGTGCCTTGATGGGTTGTGCCCTCCTCGACCCCCTTCTGCACCGCCTCTAATGCCTATAAATTCCCAAATATTCCAAAAACCCTAGGGGAGTCGACGAAGCACAATTCCAGCCACCGCAAGTTCCAGAACCGCGAGATCCAATCTAAACACCATCACGGAGGGGTTCATCTTCCTCGTAGGTGCCTCTCCGATGATGCGTGAGTAGTCCATCATAGACCTACGGGTCCGTAGGCAGTAGCTAGTTGGCTTATTCTCTCTCTCTCTTATGATTCTAAATGCAATGGTCTCTTGGAGACCTATTTGATGTAAACTTTTGCGGTGTGTTTGTTGGGATCCGATGAATTTTGAATTCATGATTAGTTTCTATCCATGAATATTATTTTAGTCTTCTTTGATCTCTTATACGCATGATTACTTATAGCCTCGTATTTCTTCTCCGAATCTTTGGTTTAGGTAGGCCGACTAGATTGATTTTTCTTGCCATGGGAAGAGGTGCTTTGTGATGGGTTCGATTTTGCGGTGTTCTTTGCCAATGACAGAAGGGGCAGCAAGACACGCATGTATCGTTGCTATTAAGGATAACAAGATGGGGTCTATTCCTACATGAATAGATCTTGTCTATATCATGTCATCGTGCTTATTGCATTACTCCATTTTTTGATGAACTTAATACACTACATGCATGCTGGATAGCAGTCGATGTGTGGAGTAATAAAGGTAGATGCAGGAAGGAGTTGGTTTCTCTATCTTGGACGTGATGCCTATATAATGATCATCACCTTGGATATCATCATGACTATTCGATTTCTATCAATTGCCCAACCATAATTTGTTCACCCACCGTGCGCTATACTCGTGAGAGAAGCCACTAGTGAACCCTATGGCCCTTGGTTCTACTTTTCCAACATAGTGCTTTCTGATCTACATTTTTGCAATCTTTATTTTCAGATCTATAAAACCAAAAACCCAAAAAAATATTGTTGCATATTTACTCTTTTTTTGTGTGTTCTTAAGAGATCTATCTCTCCTATCTATCACTACATAATATATCTTATTACTGTAGAGAGATTGACAACCTCTCTTTCGCGTGGGGTTGCAAGTATTTGTTATTTGTATGCAGGTGCTGCTTATTTGGTGGCGGTGATCCTCCTACTGGTTTGATAACCTTGGTTTCATAACTGAGGGAAATACTTACCGTCGCTGTGTTGCATCATCCCTTCCTCTTTGGGGAAATACCGACGCAGTCTCAAGCCACGTCAAAGGAATTTCTGGCGCCGTTGCCGGGGAGGAAGCGGTCTCTTCTATGTGCCTATCGTGGGCGCCGAGGGGACTCAACCATCATCTACCAGGTTCCTAATCACAAATCTCATCTCCTTGCAATTACATTATTTGCCATTTGCCTCTCATTTTCCTCTCCCTCACTTCACCAATTTGCTGTTTTATTCGCCCTCTTTTTCGTTTACCCTTTTTCTTGCCGGATCTCTTCCTTGTTTGCAATCTTGTTTGAGTAGTCACGATGACTCAAGATAACACCAAGTTGTGTGATTTTTCCAATACTAATAACAATGATTTTATTAGTATGCCTATTGCTCCTCCCGCCACTAGTGCAGAGTCTTGTGATATTAATGCCGCTTTGTTGAATCTTGTCATGAAAGATCAATTTGCTGGTACTCCTAATGAGGATGCCGCGTCCCATCTAAACATGTTCATAGAATTGTGTGATATGCAAAAGAAAAAAGATGTGGACAATGATATTGTTAAGTTGAAACTATTTCTTTTTCCTTACGAGATCGTGTTAAAATTTGGTTTTCCTCTTTGCCTCGCAATAGTATCGATTCTTGGAATAAGTGCAAGGATGCTTTTATCACTAAGTATTTTTTGCCCGCGAAAAATATTTTCCTTAGGACACAAATCATGAATTTTAAACAACTTGAGCATGAACATGTTGCACAATCTTGGGAAAGAATGAAGTTGATGCTAAGAAATTGTCCTACTCAGGGTTTAAATCTTTGGATGATCATACAATTTTTTTATGCGGGGTTGAATTTTGTCTCTAGAAATCTTTTAGATTTCGCCGCAGGTGGTACTTTTATGGAGATTACTTTGGGTTAAGCTACTAAATTTCTAGATAATATCATGGCTAATTATTCTCAAATGCATACCGAAAGAGCACCTACTAGTAAAAAGGTTAATCCGGTAGAGGAAATTAGTACTTTGAGTGATAAAGTTGATGCTTTGATGAAATCGGTTGCTAGTAAAAATGCTCCTATTGATCTTAATGATGTGCCTTTGTCTACTTTGATTGAGCAAAATAGCGATTCTGTAGATGTGAATTTTGTCTCTCGAATTTTTTTCAATAAAAATGCTTATAGAGGTAATTTTAATCCTAGGCCTTTTCCTGGAAATTCCTCTAATAATTATGGTAATTCCTATGGCAATTCTTCCTACAATAATAATAGGAACACCTCTGATCTTGAGAGTAATATTAAAGAATTTATCAATGCGCAAAAGGCTTTCAATACTACGATAGAGGAAAAGTTGAATAAGATTGATGATATGTCTAGAAGCATCGATAGAATTTCTCATGATGTCAAAAATCTCAAGTTGAAAGCTTTTGTGCCTAAGATTGATGAATCTATTAAAGCTTTATATGTCTCTATGGATGAAAGTAAAAAAAGAACAAATATTAGAAAAATTGTTTTCTCGTGATTGCCTTCATAAGAAAGATGAAGATCTTAAAGTGATTGGTGTTTCTTCTATTGATTCCTTGTTTAGTAATGTTAAAATTGATAATTAAGGGACTGAAGTAGAGTCAACTTTAGCTAGAAGGCGTCCCAATAATTTGGAGGGTGAAAATCTTGATGAAATTTTTGATAAAAGTGGGTTTGAAGAGGTCAAAACTTTAACTAGTGATGTGCCCACTATCTTGGATTGCAAAGATTTTAATTATGATAGTTTATCTTTGATTGAATGTATTTATTTTATGCAATCCATGTTGAATTCACCCCATGCTTATGAGCAAAATAAAGCTTTCACTAAACGTATCGTTGATGCCATGATGAAATCTTTTGAAGAAAAGTTGGAGTTGGAGATTTCTATTCCTAGAAAATTACATGATGAGTGGGAACCTACAATTAAGGTCAATATTAAAAATTATGAGTTATTTGCTTTGTGTGATTTGGGTGCTAGTGTTTCCACGATTCCGAGATCTCTATGTGATGTGCTTAGTCTTACCAATATTGAAGAATGTTCTCTTTATTTGCACTTGGCGGATTCTACTATTAAAAAGGCTTTGGGAAGAATTAATGATGTTATTATTCTTGCAAATAGGAACTATGTGCCTATTGATTTTATTGTGCTTGATATTTATTGCAATCCGTCTTGTCCCATTATACTTGGTAGACCATTTTTACGCACTATAGGTGCCGTGATTGATATGAAAGAAGGCAATATTCGTTTTCAATTTCCATTGAGAAAGGGTATGGAACACTTCCATAGAACAATAATTAAGCCACCATATTAATCAATCATGAGGGCATCCTATGGATCCAAAACCAAGGATGACCATACTTGAATCTATCCATTATGCCTAGCTAGGGGCGTAAAACGATAGCGCTTGTTGGGAGGCAACCCAATGAATAAATAAATTTTTGCCTTTTGCTTTCTATTTTTGTGTGTTGACACAATTATGCCTCTGTTATGATTGTGTTTTTATATTTTATTTAGTGTTTGTGCCAAGTAAAGCCTTTAGGATGATTCATAGGATGAGTAGAAGTGATGCTGAATCTGAAACAGAAACTTTGCGTCCAGTATATGAATTTTCATTTTTTGCTGGAATGTGATATTGAGCTGCAATTTTAACACAGTGTTTCGATACAAATTCCTTAAATTTTACTATTTTTTTCATAATTTTTAAAGTTAAAGAAGTATGGGTAGAGTATATATTACTATAGACTGTTCTGTTTAAGACAGATTCTATTTTCGTTGCATTGTGTGCTTGTTTTGATGAATATATGGGTTATATTGAATG
This sequence comes from Hordeum marinum, assembly GCA_022496015.1. NCBI lineage: Eukaryota > Viridiplantae > Streptophyta > Magnoliopsida > Poales > Poaceae > Hordeum > Hordeum marinum. Next base: position 1,345,522 of record CM039675.1, on the reverse strand, counting down.
GTATGAGCCATGGTAAAGTTAAAATATAGTAGGTATAATGCAAGAATAAAATATGAGGTTTGCAATAATACCTAAACTAGTGATTTGCTTTCTTATACTAACGGATCTCACGAAGATTTTGTTGAGTTCCGTGTGGTTGAAGCTTTCAAGTTTTGGGTGAGATCACGATGGATGAAGGAATAAGGAGTTATAAAAGCCCAAGCTTGGGGATGCTACCGCACCCCCAAGATATATCCAAAGATAAACAAGCAACTAAGCTTGGGGATGCCCCCGAGTGGCATCCCCTCTTTCTTCTAACGACCATCTGTATTTTACTTGGAGCTATATTTTTATTTGTCACATATCATGAATTTTCCTTAGAGCGTCTTGTATATTTTCTTGCTTTGTTTGTTAGTTTTTCCCTTGTATCCTTGCTGGACACACCTAATTTAGAAAGCCAAAATCGTGCTATGATTTGTTAGAATTGCTCTATGTGCTTCACTTAAACTTTTTGAGCTATAGAATTGTTCTAGTGCTTCACTTATATCTTTTTGAGCACGGTGTGCTTGGAATTTTTTGTAGAAATACTCTCATTCTTCACTTAGATTAATTTTAGAGTTATTAAATTTTCATGAAATCCTCTCATGCTTCACTTATACCTTTTTGAGAGATGAATTTTTATGCTCATGTGCTTCACTTGAATTTGTTTGAGCTTTCCAAAAAGCAATGGCAATATATGAAACTAGTCCCACAGTGATAGATATCCAAGGAGGATATAATAAAAACTTTCACGAAGATCATTGGACAAATTAAACTTGATTCCTTGTAATAGTTTTGAAACATGATGATAGTAATATGTGAGTCATGTTAGTGAGTAATTATGCTTAGTAGGAATATTGATGTTAAGGTTTGTGACTCCCTATGCATGCATGAAAGTCAATAGTTATGCAATGAAGTTATATCCTACTTGTGGTGCATTATTCGGTGTTGGTTATGTTCAATGCTCATTTATGTGAATTTTCGTTTCTTGGTTTGGTTGCTTCCTAATCTATTTGCTAGCCTCCATTTGTACTAAGTAGAAATACTACTTGTGCATCCAAAATCCTTAAACCAAGTTTTGCCTTATGAGTCCACCATACCTACCTATATGAGGTATTTCCATGCCGTTCCAAGCAAATTTGTATGTGTCATCTCTAAATTTTCAAAATAAATTTTCTCTTTTGTGTGCCCGTACCGCTCATGAAACGGTGGGGAGTGTCCAATATTTTTCCATGCTAGATGTGTTATTCTAAAGATGAGTGTTTATTCACTTGTAGTTGCACGAGAATGCAGCGGTAATAGGGATGCCCATTCCCGAAATGAAAAAGAAAGAAAAAATATTTACTTTATTTTGTCAAATAATAAATTCCTTGGAAAGTGTCGGTATGGAAGGCAACCGTGGATATGGCCCGCCATGGAAAGTGCAAGTTTGGTGGAAAAAGGAATAAACTTTATTTTCTGTTTGGGAACCGCCTATGATATATCTAGCATGGAAAGTATTGTGAGCTACTTTGTCGTTTTCGTTGATAGGAAAAGCATGCCACCCAAAATATTTTCTCTCTCTCAATTTAAACCTTGAGCTCTAGCACCTCTACAAATCCCTACTTCCCTCTACAAAGGGTCTATCTATTTACTTTATGCATTTTTTATTTGCTTTGAGTCTCCATCTTCTCTTACAAGCACCAACTAGTGTACACTATGATCATACTTGAGCATTGGGCATAGCTAATATTTGAGTTTGTTTCATGAATGGATCACTGATTAAGCATGATGGGCTAGGGATAACTTTCTTTAGTGTTGATATTTGAAAGACATGGTTGCTTGTTGACACGCTTGAGTATTGAAGTCATTATGTTAAAACTAGACTATTGCTTTGAATCATTATAAGTCCAAATGTTCATGCTATACAAAGGAAAAGAATGTGATGAACATGTCAGGCAACATTCCACATCAAAAATTCTGTTTTTATCATTTACCTACTCGAGGACGAGTAGGAATTAAGCTTGGGGATGCTGATACGTCTCCAACGTATGTATAATTTTTGCTTGTTCCATGCTGTTATACTATCATTCTTGGATGTTTTACAATCATTTTATAACAACTTTATATCATTTTTTGGGACTAACCTATTGACATAGTGCCAAAGTGCCAGTTGTCATTTTTGCTTGTTTTTTTACTTCACAAAAAAATCAATACCAAACGGAGTCCAATCGCGACGAAACTTTGTGGAGATTTTTTCTAGACCAGAAGACACCCAGTGGGCCAAACAACTGCCGGAGAGGTGGGCTGTGGAGAGCACAACCCAGCAGGGCGCGCGAGGGGGGACACGATGCACCCTGATGGGTTGTGCCCTCCTCGGCCCCCTTCCGCACCGCCTCTAATGCCTATAAATTCCCAAATATTCCAAAAACCCTAGGGGAGTCGACAAAAGACAATTCCAATCGTTCCAAGTTCCAGAACCACGAGATCCAATCTAAACACCATCACGGAGGGGTTCATCTTCCTCGTAGGTGCCTCTCCGATGATGTGTGAGTAGTCCACCATAGACCTACGGGTTCGTGGGCAGTAGCTAGATGGCTTCTTCTCTCTCTTATGATTCTCAATGCAATGGTCTCTTGGAGATCTATTTGATGTAAACTTTTGCGGTGTGTTTGTTGGGATCCGATGAATTTGAGTTCATGATCAGTTTCTATCCATGAATATTATTTGAGCCTTCTTTGATCTCTTATATGCATGATTACTTTAGCCTCATATTTCTTCTTCGAATCTTTGGTTTAGTTAGGCCGACTAGATCGATTTTTCTTGCCATGGGAAGAGGTGCTTTGTGATGGGTTCAATCTTGCGGTGTTCTTTCCCAGTGACAGAAGGGGCAGCAAGACACGCATATCGTTGCTATTAAGGATAACAAGATGGGGTCTACTCCTACATGAATAAATCTTGTCTACATCATGTCATCATTCTTATTGCATTACTTCATTTTTCCATGAACTTAATACACCAGATGCATGCTGGATAGCGGTTGATGTGTGGAGTAATAGAGGTATATGCAGGCAGGAGTTGGTCTATCTATCTTGGACGTGATGCCTATATAATGATCATCCCCTTGGATATCGTCATGACTATTCGATTTTCTATCAATTGCCCAACACTAATTTGTTCACCCACCGTGCACTATACTCATGAGAGAAGCCACTAGTGAACCCTACGGCCCGGGTCTACTTTTCCAATATATTGCTTTCCGATCTACGTTTTCGCAAGCTTTGTTTTCAGATCTATAAAACAAAAAACCCAAAAATATATTGCTGCATATTTACTCTTTTTATTTTGTGTTCTTGAGAGATCTATCTCTCCTATCCATCACAACCTAATCTATCTTATTACCGTAGAGAGATTGACAACCTCTCTTTCGCGTGGGGTTGCAAGTATTTGTTATTTGTGTGCAGGTGCTGCTTATTGGGTGGCGGTGATCCTCCTACTGGTTCGATAACCTTGGTTTCATAACTGAGGGAAATACTTACCGTCGTTGTGCTGCATCATCCCTTCCTCTTTGGGGAAATACCGACGCAGTCTCAAGCCACGTCAAGGTGTCTCACCTATTGTAGATAATTATGCCATCTTACTCTTTGAAGACAACTGCCAGAACATTGTTGCCTAATCACATAGCCTATTAAACGAGTTGCCGTTTTTAAATAACTCTCCATATATGCTTCTGCAGCTCTTTACTTTTATTTAGGCGCTCATCATGCAAAAATCCACCACATGAAAGTGGGTGCCTTCCCAGGTTTTTGAACTTGTGCTCAAGGACTATGAAGACCAAGGCCTTCTGCCGTCCAAAAAGGAAATTAGCTGGCAGGTTGCCCTTGGAGAAGAAACTCCACAACCCAGCCAAGGAGAAGTAGTGGTATTCTTAGATCACCTTCTTCGGGGCTTTTCTCCCCCGCGTCAAAATTCTTCCGGGATGTTCTGCACTGTTTCAAGCTTCAACCACAAGATCTGGGTCCAAATTCTATATCAAACCTATGTCAGTCCCAAGTACTTTGCGAGGTGTATCTGCAAACGGAGCCCACTGTCCATCTTTTTAGGGAATTCTTCTACCTCAACCGCCGGACTAAATGTGTTGATGGCCCCAGTTTAGAACTTGGTGGGGTCTCAATTCAAAGGCGAAGAGATTGTTCTTTTCCTACAGCTACTCTGCCGAGTCGCCCCAAAGGATGGAATAAGACTTGGTTCTATTGTCGTAACACGGCCCCTACCGATGAAAATCCTGTGTCGGGTTATAGACCAGATCGTCTTCCTATAGACATTGATCTTCCTGGCTGGGCTCCTCAAGAAGAACATGCTCCGCTTGCCCCCATATACCCAAGGCTGAGGGCCTTGATAGCCAACGGATTGACTAGGGTTGACCTAATCCGATGCTGGGTAGCTTGGAGGATCTTACCATTGAGTCGCCATGGTGACTTAATGTCCAATTACTCTGGCGGTTTAGACGATGCATAGAGATATAGGAACGTGGATTTGGAAGCTGATGATATCAACCGTATTGTAAAGAAGCTTCTGGGAGAAAATCAAGAATCTTGCAATAAAGTTGGACTAAATCCTTTATGTGTTCTTAACCCGGCTCCTCCAGTAAGAATCTTTGACACTTGTTATCCGACTTACTGAATTTTCGAACTTCAAATCATACTTACTGTTTTTATTGATAATCTTGCAGGCAAACTCTGCATTCTGGAATAAGAAGCAGAAAGCTCTGGTGCATAGGCCTAAAACCGCCGCGAGCAAGAAGAAGAATAAGGCAGATGAAGGAGTGATATGTCTCCATCGTATCTACTTTTCCTAACGCTTTTGCTCTTGTTTTGGACTCTAATTTGCATGATTCGAATGAAACTAACCCGGACTGATGCTATTTTCAACAGAACTACCATGGTATTATTTTTGTGCAGAAATAAAAGTTCTCAAAACTAGATGAAACTTTTTGGAGATTTATTTTAAAATAAATAAAAAAATACTGGAGCCAAGAACCACTTGAGGGGGAGCCCTGGCTGGGCACGATACACCAGAGTGCGCCACCCCCTCCAGGCTCGCCCTGGTGGGTTGTGCCCACCTTGGGGCCCCACTAACCCTAATTCCAACGCTATAAAATCCTATTTTTGGAGAAAAAAATCAGAGAGAAAGTTTCATCGCGTTTTACGATACGGAGCCGCTGCCACCTCCTGTTCTTCGTCGGGAGGCCAGATCTGGAGCCCGTTTGGGGCTCTGGAGAGGGGAATCTTCGGTCTTCGTCATCATCAACCCTTCTCCATCGCCAATTTCATGATGGTCCCCACCAGGAGTGAGTAATTCCTTCATAGGCTTGCTGGTCAGTGAGGAGTTGGATGAGATTCATCATGTAATCGAGTTAGTTTTGTTAGGGCTTGATCCCTAGTATCCACTATGTTCTGAGATTGATGTTGCTATGACTTTGCTATGCCTAATGCTTGTTACTAGGGCCCGAGTGCCATGATTTCAGATCTGAACCGTTTATGTTTTCACCATTATATCTATGTTCTTGATCCGAACTTGCTAGTCATACGCACCTAATATATGTTATGATCCGTAAAGCCCGGAGTGACAACAGTCGGGATACTTTTCGGTGATGACCGTAGTTTGAGGAGTTCATGTATTCACCGTGTGTTAATGCTTTGTTCTGGTTCTCTATTAAAAGGGGGCCTTAATATCCCTTAGTTTCCTTATGGACCCACTGCCACGGGAGGGTAGGACAAAGATGTCATGCAAGTTCTTTTCCATAAGCACGTATGACTATTTATGGAATGCATGCCTACATTACATTTATGAATTGGAGCTAGTTCCGTGTCGCCCTAGGTTATGACCGTTATATGATGAATAGTATCCAACGAGTTCACCGATCCAGTGCCTACGAGTTTTCCACATATTGTCGTGCTAAGTTACTATTGCTACTGCTACTATTACACTTGCTACAAAACTATTGTTGTCACTGCTACCGTTATTGTTACTGCTACTACTGCTATCAAAACTATCATACTACTATGCTACTGATCACTTTGCTGCAAATATTTAATCTCCAGGTGTGGTTGAATTGACAACTCAGCTGCTAATACTCTCAAATATTCTTTGGCTTCCCTTGTGTTGAATCCATAAATTTGGGTTGAATACTCTACCCTCGAAAATGGTTGTGATCCCCTATACTTGTGGGTTATCAAGACCTTTTTATGGCTCCGTTGCCGGGGTGCATAGCTATATTTGTGGAGTCACTTGGGATTTATATCAATTGATCACTATGAAGAATCTGAAGGATCCAAAAATCAAGATTTTTCCCTCTAAGACGAGGGAAGGTAAGGAATTGCCATCTAGCTCTACACTTGATTCAGCTTGGGTTATGAGTAAGGTGGAAACACCACCACATGCTATTAATCCTAATATGTCGCAAGTTATTGATGATGCTACTTCTGCTATAAATGATGCTTATGATGATGATGCTAGTACCATGCTTGATGATAATGTGCCACTAGGTGAATTTCTTGATGAACAAATTGCTAGAGCTAAAGAGAATGAAATTATTGAAAGTGATGATATTGCTGAAACTGATGAAGCTCTTGAAACACCTATTAGACCTAGCTCTCATAGATTTGAAATGCCTAAGATACCTGAAGGTTATGTTATGGATGAGGAGACAACTAGAGAAATCCTTCTTGTAAGGATATAAATGATCTTAAGAAATTACTACACAAGTATAAGGAAAAGACTTCGAATGCCAGAATGAAATGTGATCCTAAGTTTTCTACTTCACCTATCTTTGTTACCGATAAGGATTATGAATTCTCTGTCGACCCAGAGTTAATTACTTTGGTTGAATCTGATCCTTTCCATGGCTACGAAACCGAAACTGTAGTGGCACATCTTACTAAGCTGAATGATATAGCCACCCTTTTTGCTCATGAGGAGAAGATTCGCTACTACTATATTCTCAAATTATTTCCATTCTCATTAAAGGGTGATGCTAAGATATGGTACAATACTCTTGCTCCTGGTTCTATGCGTAGTCCCCAGGATATGATTTACTACTTCTCTGAAAAATCTTTTCCTGCTCATAAGAAACAAGCTGCCTTACAGGAAATATTTAACTTTGTGCAAATTGAAGAAGAGAGTCTCCCACAAGCTTGGGGGAGGCTTCTCCAATTGCCTAATGCTTTTCCTGATCACCCTCTTAAGAAAAATGAAATACTTGATATCTTCTATAATGGACTAACTGATGCTTCTAGGGACTTCCTAAATAGTTGTGCTGGTTGTGTTTTCAGGGAACGAACTGTTGAACAAGCTGAGGAATTATTGAATAACATATTGAAGAATTATGATGATTGGACTCTTCTTGAACCACCACTTAAACCCACTCTGCAGAAGAGGGGTATCTTATTTCTCAGTCCTGAAGATATGTAAGAGGCAAAGAAATCTATGAAGGAAAAAGGTATTAAAGCTGAGGATGTTAAGAATTTACCACCTATTGAAGAAATACATGGCCTTGACGCACCACCACCTCCACAGGTGGTAGAGGTAAATTCTTTATTAAAGTTTGATGAAGGTGATATCCCTTACAATAAACATCCTAGTCAATGCTTATATGAGTTTGATAACTATATTATGAAACAAGATCACTTCAATGCACATGTTCTGAAACAATTGAAATATAACTCTGATATGATTGCTCGCTTGAGTGACTTGTTATTTAGAATCAGTAATGGTGTTAGAGGTGTAGGAAAACATGCCTCTATGGTTCAAACCCAGTTAGAACAAGTTGCTAAGTCTAAAAAAGAATTGCTTGAATAAATGAATAGTAATATGAATGATTTTGCTGCTAGAGTAGTAACTAGAGGAGGTAGAATGACCCAAGAACCTCTTTATCCTAAAGATCATCCTAAAAGAATTGAACAAGATTCTCAAAGAATTAATACTGATGCACCTAGTCGTTCTAAGAAGAAAAAGAAAAAGAAAAACGTAGGACTTTGCCTACCTCTTGTGAACCTGAGATACAAGAACCTCGTGATAATAATGATGTCTCTATTTCTAATGCTGAACCTCAATCTGGTAATGAACATTCACCTAGTGATAATGAAAATGATAATGATGATGTCATGGGGATTCTCAACCGAACAATGATAAAGAACCAGATATTGATGTTGAAATAGAGCCAGCTGTTGATCTTGATAACCCACAACCTAAAAATAAACGATATGATAAAAGAGATTTTGTGGCTAGAAAACATGGTAAAGAAAGAGAGCCATGGGTTCAGAAACCCATGCCCTTTCCACCTAAACAATCTAAGAAAAAGGATGATGAAGAATTTGAACGCTTTGCTGAAATGATTAGGCAGTCTTTTTGCGTTATCTTTGGTCGTTAGCAGCACACAAGGAGGGCTACAAGTTGATAGTTTGGGAACTTGCGGCGTGAGCCTAGTTGTCGCATGCGGCTAATAGTAATGTAGCGTTTTAGTAATTTAAGAACATTTTTAAAATATATAATTTTTTTGGAAAAATTAAAACTTTGCATGGTATCTAGAATAAGTGGTTAAGAATTCAATGTGTTACACAATACTTATGGCCTATGTTGCTTACAAATTTATCGATATCCCAGGGAGATATGTAGCTTCGAAGGGGGGGGGGCAGTTTGAGAGAGACATGGTGTTGTTGCCATTTTTGTGACCCAATTTTTTTTACTAGATGTAATATACACAAAAAATGTTGTATCTCCAATATTGGGATTTATATGAGGTGGTTTTGTTAATTTAGAACAATCTAAAATGCTATTTTACCTTTTTCCATTTTGAACACAAATATGGGGTCTTGCATTCCAAAAAAACATGTACATTCGGTGTTTTTGATGAAAGTAATATAAAATAACAAACACACCAACTCTTTGCTGTTTTGATATTTTTTTAATATCTTTAGTCGTTGGCACCGCACAGGACCCGCTACACACTGCTAGTTACCATTCTTGTGGCGTGCACCTTGTTGTTGCTTGCGGCTAACGGTAATGTAGCATTTTACGTTTTAAGCACATTTTTAAAAGTAGTAATTTTTAAAAATTTAATGTGTTACACAATAGTTATGACCGATATTGCTTACAACCCAAAAAAATGGATTTCCACATGGAGATTCATAACTTTGAGGGAGGAGTGTCCGGTTTGACAGAGACATGGTAGTGTTGCTTTCTTGTGCCCTAAATAGTTTGTATACATGTAATGTACACGAACCAAAATTGCATCTCCGGTTTTGGCTATTTCAAAACAATTTAATACTCCCTCTGTATCACTATACTTGTTGTTGTGAAGAACTTGTCTAGTTCTTCTCAACAACAAATATTTAGGAACATATGTAGTAATAATAATACTATTAGCAGCGTTTAGGCTATATTGGACGCTGCTAGCGTTAACACAAGGAGCGTGCGCTCGGCTGGGGCTCGTTGCTCTTGCCACTTAACCTTTTTACCATTTCGGACACAAATATAGGCAGATAGCAGATTATATTTTTTCGAATCTGAGAAAACGTTAGCAACGTGTAGTCCGTGTACAAGTCGCTAATATGTAAACTCACTAGCGGCGATTAGGGTACATGCATGCCACAAGTAGTTTGCACCTGCTCGGGTGGGCGGCGTTCCATGCTAGCGGAACGCTCCTAGTTCAGACACTACTAGCGGCGGGTAGTTCGTGGCAGAAGTGCTCCCTTGGTGTTCCTCACTAGCGGCGTGCATGTTTCCTAGACGCTGCTAGGATTACAACAGTAGAAGTGCCCGCATTTAAGCCAAATGCCACCGATAGTTGGCTAAGTTATATGCTCGTGATGAGGGAGGTGGCCATGATTTATTTGGTGACGATAGTGTGTGAATTTGTATTGCATGCCTTTGGTTGAGCACCATCCGCGACATAAGAGATGCTATGTTGTAGTGATTTTTGATAAAATTTGACCGATGGGATACCATTTCAATGAACTATTTGCATGTCTTAAGTTGAATTACTCCACTTGTGCAACTATATGTGTGTTTGTGTTTTATTTGTTGCGCATGTTGAGTTTAAACTTGAATGATTAATGAAATAGTGTGTGATCGTTTGAAATCTAGTTCCCCCGTCCAACAATATAAGACGTCTGTACAAGCCAAAATGACTTGCAAAAACATTTTATATTGTGGGACAAAGGAAGTATGTGGCAAGGCTAAAAAGAATTGAGAAAGGTTATGGCCGGGCGCCGTTAGAGATGGATAATCCTCCTCTAAAACTTATAGGAATGCAGCAGCATACGGTTGGGATCTGCATATAGGATTCGACGACCACTGAATGAATAGACAATTGAAATTCAGTAAAGTGGTGACACACATCAGGAAACACAGACAGGTGGTCATGTAGCCTACTAGAACATTACTACTACAGATGAATAGAATGTTCAATACTACTCACTCCATCCGGAAATACTTGTCGTCGTCGTCGTCTCGGACAAGTATTTCCGGACACAGACCAGAGAGACCGATAAAACTACTCCTAGAACTTGAGTGCAGATACTCCATTACAAAGCGAGAGAGAGACTGGACTGTTACAGCAGATAACCACTAAAGGTCCTGTAGCCTTGCAGATATTACAGATGGGGAGAATTCTTAAGATAGCATCTAGTCTTTATCGTTGCAGAACATAGCACCAGCACAAGACGCTACAGACTACTTGCAGAGTGTTTTTTGTGTTAACTTCGAGAGCACAAGTGTTCAGACATCGACCAAGCTGTCGCCCGCCTCAAAGTTTCGTGGTTCGCGAACATCTGACCCAGGATTAGCTCTCTCTTGCAACCCTCTCGGTATTCTGCCATTGGGCAGAAGAGCATCTTCATTCCTCATAAGAAACATCAACACACTGTCATCCCGGCCGAATGTCGGGATACCTCTTGCCGAACAATGCTTGGCGAACTCGGGCAGGTCCAACACTCCATTGCGCTTGCCGGTGTTTAGGGCGAACCCAGACAGGTGGCCCCAACAATCAATCTAGTCCCAGAACAGAGCAGGCAAGGGGGTAGATTGGTCAGCATCAGCAACAAACCTCTCCAAGACGATGATGAAGACAGGGCCGAACCATAGTGCCTCGCAGAAGATGATGACGGCGCGAAGAAAAGCCTGCCTCAAGCCCGCCTTGTCATGTGTGTTCTCGGGGTATGTGGCGAGTGTAAAGAACATGTCCTCCAAGGAGAGAGACTCTCCAATGGTAGACCTGTGTGATGTAGTAGGAACCAACGCAAGTGAGTAATAAAGCACATGCCACGGCACACAGTTGGAATTGAATTTGAAAATGGAACACAAGTCAAGTTGTAAGAGTGAGGCAAACTAGGTACCAAAGAAGATGCTGGCCGGTGATCCCCATCTTATTGCCCCGAAGTATGCCCCATGGATACGGGCGCAAAGGAAGGAAGGAAGGAAGGAAGAGGAGGAGCGGAGGCTTACCTCAAATCGGGGCTGATGCGGGGCTCCCAGGTGATGGTACTCCACCGCCGCCGCCGCAAGCCGCGAGACGCGAGTAAACCTTGGCCATCCCTCCCTCCTCTTGGTCGTCCTCCTCTTCCTTCCTTCCTCCTCTTCCTCCTCCGATGCAAGGTGATGGGCAGAAGGGTCATGGCCAATCCTAGCTAGCCAACTAGTGCTCTTTATAGCTTCACTTATTAGCAGGCAGATCCACACCTTGCATCGGCTCCTCTCGTCTCGTGTCGTGTGTCCAGTCCACCCATCCATCCCTTGCCTGCTTTGGTCTGCTCTCCAGTACTACGTACGCACGACCAAACCAAAACGGCCACCGGAAGGGAAGATAAGAGAGAGAGAGGGGATCAAACTTTGGCAGAAAAGAAAAGCTGCTGCGCCAATCCGTCTCTCGTCTCTCCTTAGCTTTACACGACCGCACGCTGTCTACCGCTCCCTCCCCTTCTCTTCTCTTCTCTTCTCTTCTAGATTAGACTAGTTCCTACCTTAATTACCAAACAATGTTACCAGCCGTATGTGTTAGTCAGTCTAGGAGCATCTAAATCTCGCCATTCAAATTCACTAGGCATCAAACTAGAGTTACCACATTTTAATCTCACCCCGCAAAAAAAGAGTTACCAAGCAAAATCAGCACATGACACACAAAACCAACCTCACTGCTCTTCTATTCTATTAGAGTATAACGGAACGGGACGGGATAGCTGGCCACGCGCGCCGACGTCAGGAACAGGAGGAGCAATGCATAGGTTCAAGATGCGCGGGCGGGAATTAAATTTTGGGTGGCTGGCACTCCTTGGTTTTTAACAAACAATTAAAGCATCTACGGTAAGACCCCTCATACCTCCTTCAAAAACCCGGTCATACCGTCCGGTCACAAAAATCGATCCAGCCGGCCCTTCAAACGGGCCTCAAATGCCCAGGTTGACTCACACCCTTCATATCCAGCTCAAATATGAGGTGGATATGGAGGAGTCCGGGCACACCCGCCTGACTCGCACTGGTCCACATCCTTCTTATTTATATTCGTTCTTATCCGTTCGCCGGATCAACTCCTAGCCACTTCACTTCACTCCCTTTCACTCTCATTCGCTGCCTTAGCTCACTTCCGGCGATCTACGGCCGTCTCCGACATGGAGGGCAGCGGCTTTGACTCCGACCAGTTCGGATCCATCGACTTGGGGGATCATCCCCTGCGGAGTGGAGGAGGCAATGGCGGTTCGCGTTGCACTCCGCCGCTCCCGCGAGGACAGTGCCCGACCGGCGGTAGGATTTGTCCGTCGTGACTCCATAGCGTCCGCTCAAGGGTGCTCGATTCCTCCAAGGGATCATCGAGGTCCCAACGGACTTTGATTCCCACCGGGAATGAGCTCCCCACCGCGGGAAGAAGATGATAAGGGTCGTCGAGGCCAATCTGATGAAGGAAATGGCGGAGGTGGAGGCGGCTGATGCGGCGGCGTGGGCGGCCGCAGAGGAAGAAGCTATCCTCGCCCTCGTTTTGAAGAAACAACAGCGGAGGAACACACACACCCTTTCTTGCGAGCAGAATCGATTGGTCCGTGAAATGGTCGGAGTGCCACCAAAGGAGGAGAAGGAGGTGAGCGACGACGAGGATAGCTCCGGAGACGAGCAGATCCGACTCGATCTGTATTACGTCTTCAACCGGTACTTCCACGACAAGGACGGCAAGTGCGTTAGGAAGGGCAAAGGCAACCGTCGATGATCTCCATCATAGCCAAACATGTCAATTTTTGGTAGTCCGATGACATGTAGTACTGATGGAGTAGCCGAATGATGTGTGTATGCATCGACGTAGTAGTTGAATGGGTTGTATGGATTTGAGATATGAGATTTGAGATGTTCAAATATAGAATACATTATTTAAGGCGTGTTCGGTTACTGTCCACGAACGCGTCCGGGCACGTCCGCGGACATTCGAGGCACCGGATTAGCCCGTTCCTGTTGTATATGCTCTTAGAGCATCTACAGCCGGACTTGGCAAATCTGGCCCCTCAAATGCCCACGGACGCGCCCGGGCACGTCCGCGGACAATGACTGACCACCCCTCATAAAACGCATTTCACATCCGGACATCTCAAATTAGAAACCTCAAATCCATATTATTACATGCAACGTGATCCGATCTTTGAGCGGAGCTCGTCCGGTTCCGCTCCTAGCTTGCCCCTTAGCCGTGGGCATTTCCGGCGGCCGGTTGCACTCCCCAGAGTGTTGGTCTGGTCGCCTTCAAGGTAGAGTAGGGCATGGGACACGAGCTGGCTCACAGGACTCATGGCCCCGCCGTCTCCCATGCCCTACTCTTCCTCGACGGGGACCGGAACCCGAACGGTGCTGGTGGATGTCAAATCGATGATGGATCTGCCCGGGGAAGAGCCCCCGATGTCCACCACGATGCGGTTGCGACGCCCGGACTGATGCCCCATACGGGGCGCCGGAGAATGCGACTACGCCTCGCCGACGTCCGCCACCGCGAGGGCTTCCGCCGCCTCCTGCGCCCGCTGCCGTGCACGACGTCCACACCGAGCCATGCCTTCTTCGGAAGCGTCTCGAATATCGGACCGCCACCAGAGGGGTTGCGCGTCCGACACCGCGTTCGGACGCAAGGCAGACCGCACGACCTCCGGCGAGGCTGCTACGACCTGCCTAACGCCGGATCCATGCGCCATTTGGGCAGACGCAATGGATTCCCGACGAACGAAGTCCGAGCCGCGCCGTCCATGGCATCCTCTCGAGCGCGGCGGAGCGCAAGCCGGATGGCCATCTCCTCGTCGGGGCCGCGCGGGATGATCTTAGGGTCGACGGATCTGGAGTTGAAGGACTCAGATCCACTGCCACCATGTCAGAAACGACTGAAAGGAGCCGGAGGAGAGCTCGGGTGGCGGAAGGGAGTGGAGGGAGGGAGTGAAGTGGCTAGGGTTTGGTCTGGCGAGCGGATGGGGACGAATATATGTGGAGTAAGGGTAGGCCAGCATGGCCTGGCTCCGACGTGGCAGGCATGCCCGGGCGTGACCGGACGCCCCATATCCGCCCCATATTTGGGCTGGATATGGGGGTGCCGATCAACCCGGACGTTTGAGGGCCGTTTGAGGTGTCCGTCTGGATAAAAAAATGATCGAACAGTGACCGGGCGGCCCGTCCGGACGTTTGAGACGGGTTTAAAAGGTTCGGTTATATATGCTCTTAGACTGCATATTGGTGCCCTCACTCCGTAGACAAACAAGAAGAAGGGCACGTAGTTGGTCACGGGTGAACACATACGCACGTACCTGCCTGGAGTAAACAAGAGAAGAGAGGAGTGTGTCTGGTCCTTTGCCACGTCAGCAGATCAACAGGTTAATCGGTTGTGCGGGACATGGACCAGACGGCAGGATCCATGACGTCTCCCGTGCAATCCAGACGTCAGGATTGTTGGCGTGACCAAAAAAAGATTATAATCAAAATTTCTTTAAAAGCAAGGTCAAAACACAAAATTTGTCCTCTAGAAGCACATGCATCTTTGTAGCAAATGGTGGGCTAAAAGCACTTTTAACCAACCAACGTGGGAATTTGAACAACGCTCCAAATTGCAATGGAGCCAAAAACTAACCAAACAGGAATTTCTGGCTTGTGGGCAAACATGTTTGAGGGGTTGAGACAGCGCCTCTGTTACTTTGCCACGGGATTGGGGTTTGGAGGCATGGCCTCTGTGGGACCGGGATAAAGCGGTTGCCCTTTTGTTGTCTAGTCTGGCCCTATCCCCCTATATACAAACAAACAAACAAACAAACAAACAGGAGATCCTTCTTCTCTCCTCGTTCATGAGAGTAAAACAAGTCATAATTTTATTCTCTCCGTGGGATTCTTACTGGTAGTAGTAGTAGTAGTTTCTTTGTTGCAGGGAAATAATATTATTTTTATTTTTCTTGCAGGAAAGACCATGAAATGCATTAATCTCAAGAAGGGAAGAGAAAAAGGAGTAGAGACACGCATCCTCCCTCACGTGGTGAAAGAGTCTTGGGTCAAACACTCCATGGAGCGAGCATATGGTACTACACAGGAGTGGGCTACTGCATGCATGCTCGTACTATACTACTCATCACCATAGGGACAGTACGTGGAGCGAATGAGCAAGCAGTCTTTGGCAGGTGCTCCATAGTTGCTTTCCTCTGGTGGCAGCTGCTCTCCTCTGGTGGCAGGTGCTCCATAATTGCTTTCCTCTGGTGGCAGCTGCTCTCCTCTGGTGGCAGGTGCTCCATAGTTGCTTTCCTCTGGTGGCAGCTGCTCTCCTCTGGTGGCAGGTGCTCCATAGTTGCTTTCCTCTGGTGGCACCTGCTCTCCTCTGGTGGCAGGTGCTCCATAGTTGCTTCCCTCTGGTGGCAGCTGCTCTCCTCTGGTGGCAGGTGCTCCATAGTTGCTTCCCTCTGGTGGCAGGTGCTCCATAGTTGCTTTCCTCTGGTGGCAGGTGCTCCATAGTTGCTTTCCTCTGGTGGCGGCTGCTCTCCTCTGGTGGCAGGTGCTCCATAGTTGCTTTCCTCTGGTGGCGGCTGCTCTCCTCTGGTGGCAGGTGCTCCATAGTTGCTTTCTTTTTCTCCTTTCCTACCTCCCAATCGTTGGACGCTTCATTAAACAAATTAAAATAAGAGTGCTGATCAAAGATACATCTATTTTCCTTGTTGGGTTATGAATTTTGTAAAGTTGATCATATATCACAGGTTGTATTAGTGCATTATCAACCATTTTTCTCAGATAGATATCATATCCTGGCTGCCAATGCAGTTTAGGTTCATGTGCCATGAGGTTTGGCCTTGGATGAATGTACATGTGGGTTCCTTGGCCATTCATATATATGGAAACTACCAAAGTACCATGGGTGTGGTCTATGGTACTACTACAGTGATCTGCACGAAAGAGGGACATGACAGAGCGCATAGCTCTACCGTGGTCCTTGAAGGTGGAAGAGCAGGCAGGTGCTTGTGGGGACGGGGGGAAAGCAGTTTCGCTTTTGTTGGAGTCTGCAGTTTCGGCAACAAGACATGCCCTTCCTTTTGCCAGCATAGATGGCTCCTCACCAAGTATAATTTCCATACTATTGCATTTGAGATGGACCATAAACAAACACGAGCATTTTTAGGAATGTCACATTTTTGTCACACTTATTTTAGGTTAATTCTTTAAAATGGAAGTCATAAGTTGGCAAACCTAATCCAATCATATATCAATCCTTTAATGCTAACATAATTGAATCATATATCAATTCTTTAATATGTGATAAAGAGTCACTCCAAAGTTCTTATCAATAATGGAGATGATAAGATAAGATTGTTGTAGGTAGCAGACCATCTCGAAGTTATCGTTTTGACCAATCTATTAAGTCATTACTATAAAGGCAACTCCAACGCACGACCCCAAATCGCGGCCCAACGCGCGGGAGCAAACAGACAAATGTCCATTTTTGATCCACTTTCAACTCATTCCCGGTCCAAGTTTGGGCCGTGTTTGCGGCCGAACAAACACGCACGGACAAACGCGTCGCGTGGTCTTGTCCTCCCCTGGCCCGCCAGTCGGGGACACAACCCCTTTTCTTCCTCCCCTTTCCTTGCTCCGCCCTCTGCCCCTTGCCATCGCCACCACCACGCACGTCGTCCACCTTGCTTTGCCCATCGGTGGAACATCTCCTTTTCTTCCTTCACTGTCGCTGCTCCAGCCTCCGCCCGCGGTCGTCCACCTTGCTGCCTGCGAAGGGGCTCGACGTGCCCTTTCCGGCCGTGTCTCCACCATGACCGCAAGGTGTTCGACGCTTTGCTCGCAAGGTACCATGGATAGCGGGGATGTGTATTTCTTTCACAACTTCATTTGTTCATCGGATGATTCGTCCTCAGACGATGAGGACATGGTGGTGGCAACATTGGTCGTGCATGACCACATCGGTAGGATGCGGCCTCGGTTCAGTGGATCAATCCCCGGCCTTGAACCGCAATAGGGAGAAAGGGCATGACCTCCTCTATGTCGATTACTTTGAGAGAACCACACTCTACAAACCGCATCAATTTCGTCACCGCTTCCAAATGAGGAGGCATGTGTTCAATCGTATTCGGGAGGGAGTGGTCGCATATGACCCATACATCGAGTGCAAAGAGGATGCCCTTGGCAAGCTTGGCTTCTCTTCTTACCAGAAATGCATTGTGACTATTCGCATGCTTGCATATGGAATTCCTAGTGATCTTGTGGATGAGTATGTTTGTATGAGTGAGTCCACGTGTCTCCAATTAGTGTACAGTTTCTGCAAGGCCGTGATGGCTGTGTTTGGCCCTGAATACCTAAGAGAGCCAAGTGCCGCTGATACAGAGAGGTTGTTGACGATCAATGCCGAGAGGGGCTTTCCGGGCATTCTTGGTAGTACCGATTTTATCACTGGAAGTGGAAGAACTATCCATTTGCTTGGCATGGGTAGTACAAGGGGCCTGTGAAAGGAGTCACTATCATACTTGAAGCTTTTGCTTCACAAGATCTGTGGATATGGCATTCTTTCTTCGGCACGACTGGTTCTCAAAATGAAATTAGGTCATAACAACACAATATTCACAAAAGGTCAACTAACCAGCTTCATCTTCATCTTGTTCATTCATCTAAGATGGCATGGATCCCCTTGTTTTTCTTCTTCTTCTTCTTCTTCTTCTTCTCCTTGTTCTTCTCATCTCCATTTAGGAGCTCAGCAATGTGAAGCTTTAGCTGGGCCCTGCCTTTAGTGATCTTCTCATGTCCCTTCTTGAGATCACCCATATGAAGATTCAGTTGTAGCTTATCTTGAGTAAACTTTTTCCTGTGACATAGTGAGTTCATCAACATGAAACTGCAAGTTCCTCCTATCTTCACTAAGATTTTCCTTCTCTTTCAAATTGTTTATCCTTAGGTTCTCGATGACACTGCCTTGAGATTTCGGCAGGTTCATCACGACTGCATACTTCTTGTTGGGGAACGTTGCATGGGAAACACAAAATTTCCTACGAACATCCAAGATCTATCCATGGAGATGCATAGCTACGAGAGGGGGGGGGGGTGTATCTACATACCCTTGTAGATTGCTAAGCGGAAGCGTATATAACGCGGTTGATGTAATCGTACTCTTCACGATCCAATTGCGATCCAAACCGATCCAGTACCGAACGGACGACACCTCTGCGTTCATCACACGTGTGGCTCGATGACTTCTCCACCTCCTTGATCCAGCTAGCGAGGGAGGAGAAGTAGATGGGATCTCAACCAGCACGACGGCATGGTGGAGATTGTGGTGGAGCAGTGCTAGCAGGGCTTTGCCAAGAGCCTCCGGAACTACGAACGAGGAAGAACGGGAGAAACGGGAGGGAGAGGGCTGCCTCAAGGGAGAGGACTTGTTGTGTTCAACCCCCTCCTGTTGGGGAACGTTGCATGGGAAACAAATTTTTTCCTACGCACACGTAAGATCTATCCATGGTGATGAGCATCTACGAGAGGGAGAGTGGATCTACATACCCTTGTAGATCGCTAAGCGGGAAGCGTTAAGAAACGCGGTTGGTGTAGTCGAACATCTTCGCGATCCAAATCGCTGAGCGTCCCGCGATCTCATCACGATCCGTCCCGTGAACTCATCACGATCCGTCCCGCGAACTCATCACGATCCGTTTCGTGACCTTGATCATGATCCGTCCCACGAACTCATCACGACCCGTCCCGCGAACTCGTCATGAACCGTCTCGCGATCTTGATCACGGTCCTTCCGATCTAGCGCCGAACGGACGACACCTCCGTGTTCAGCACACGTGCAGCTTGTTGACGATCTCCATCGTCTTGATCCAGCAAGAGGAAGTGGAGAGTAAGAAGAGTTCACCGGCAGCGTGACGGCGCTCCGGCGATGGTGGTGGAGCAATTCAGGCAGGGCTTCGCCTAAGCACTGTAGAAAACCGATCTAGAGGAGAAACTATACACTAGAGGAACGGGTAGCATGTGGCTGAAAATTCTGTGCCAAAACCCTCAAATCCTCTAGTATATATAGGAGGAGAGGAGGAGGAGTCTTGGCTGCCAAAAAGCCAGCCCTTGGATTGACCAAAGTGGGGAGGAGAGGAGGACTCCTCCTCCAATCCTAGTAGGACTAGGATTCCTCCTTTTTTTGGCCATTTTCCACCTTTTTCCCCTTGGGCTTTTTCTCCCAGCCGCATGGGCCTTGTGTGGGACTTCCACCAGCCCACAAAAGGCTGGTATTTACTCTCCCACAGCCCATGAAGCCTCTTGGGTCGAAATACCCCTCCCGATGGTCTCCTGGTACACTACCGACACTCCCGGTACATTACTGATTAGCCCGAAACTTTTCCGGCGACCAAAATGGGACTTCCTATATATCAATATTTACCTCCGAACCATTCCAGAGCTCCTCGTGACGTACAGGATCTCATCCAGGACTCCGAACAAACTTCAGTCACCACCATACATAACTCTATCCTACCGAAACGTCACCAAACCTTAAGTGTGCAAACCCTGCGGGTTCGAGAACTATGTAGACATGACCGAGACACCTCTACGGTCAATAACCAATGGTGGGACCTGGATGTCCACATTGGTTCCTACATATTCTACGAAGATCTTTGTCGGTCGAACCTCTATGTCAAGGATTCAGTTAATCCCGTATGATGTTCCCTTTGTTCTTCGGTATGTTACTTGCCCGAGATTCAACCGTCGGTATCTCCATACCTAGTTCAACCTCGTTACCGGCAAGTCTCTTTACTCATTCCGTAATACAAGATCCCGCAACTAAAAATTAGTCACATTGCTTGCAAGGCTCATTGTGATGTTGTATTACCGAGTGGGCCCCGAGATACCTCTCCGTCACACGGAGTAACAAATCCTAGTCTCGATCCATGCCAACTCAACAGACACCATCGAAGATACCTGTAGAGCACCTTTATAGTCGCCCAGTTACGTTGCGACGTTTGATACACACAAGGCACTCCTCCGATGTCCGTGAGTTGCATGATCTCATGGTCATAGGAACATATACTTGACATGCAGAAAACAGTAGCAATAAATTGACACGATCATATGCTACGTTTGTAGTTTGGGTCTTGTCCATCACATCATTCTCCTAATGATGTGATCCCGTTATCAAATAACATCTCATGTCCATGGCTAGGAAAACTTAACCATCCTTGATCAACGAGCTAGTCCATTAGAGGCATACTAGGGACATGGTTTTGTCTATGTATCCACACATGCATCTAAGTCTCCGATCAATATAATTTATAGCATGGATAATAAACGATTATCATGAACAAGGAAATATGAAATAACTAATTTATTATTGCCTCTAGGGCATATTTACAACAGTCACCCACTTGCACTAGAGTCAATAATCTAGTTCACATCACCATGTGATTCGCATTGTTATGAATCTAACACCCAATGAGTTCTGGGGCTCGATCATGCTTTGCATGTGAGACAGGTCTTATAGTCAACGGGTCTGCGACATTCAGATCTGTGTGTACTTTGCAAATTACTATGTCAAACCGTAAACACTGCTACCACACTCCACTTGGTACTATTCCAAATGGCTGCTCCACTATACGTATCCAGATTGCTACTACGAGTCATCCAGATTGGTGTTAAAGCTTGCACCGACGTAACTCTTTACGACGAACTCTTTATCACCTCCATAATCGAGAAACATCTCCTTAGTCTTTTAGTTACTAAGGATAATCTTGACCACTGTCCAGTGCTCCATTCCAGGATCACTTTGAAACCTTCTGGCCATACTTATGGCAAGGCTGACATCGGGTCTTGTGCACATCATTGCATACATGACAGAGTCTATGGCTGAAGCATAGGGGATGACACTCATCTTTTCTCTATCTTCTGCAGTCACTGGGCATTGAGTCTTACTCAACTTTATACCTTACAAATCAAGCGAGAACTCTTTCTCTGACTGATCCATTTTGAACTCTTTAAAAATCTTGTCAAGGTATGTACTCATTGAAAGTCTTATCAAACATCTTGATCTATATTTATAGACTTTGATGCTCAACAATTAGGTAGCTTTATCCAGGTCTTCCTTTGAAAAACTCTTCTCAAACAACCTTTTATGCTTTCCAAAAATTCTACGTCATTTCCGATCAACAATATGTCAACCACATATGCTTATGAGAAACTCTATAGTGCTCCCACTCACTTTATTGTAAATACAAGTTTCTCATAAACTTTGTATAGACTCAAAAACTTTGATTACCTCATCAAAGTGTATATTCCAACTCCGAGATGCTTGCTTCATTTCATAGAAGAATCACTAAAGCTCGCACACCTTTTAGCATCCTTAGGACTGACAAAACCTTCTGGTTGTATCTCATACAACCTTTCCTTAAGGAAGGAAACGATGTTTTGGCATCCATCTGCCAGATTTCATAATTGAAAAATGCAGCAACTGCTAACATAATTCCAACAGACTTTAGCATCGCTACGAGTGAGAAAGTCTCATCGCAGTCAACTCTTTGAACTTGTCATAAACTACTTCACAACAAGTCGAGCTATACAAATGGTAACATTTACCATCAGCGTCTGTCTTCATTTTAAAGATCCATTTGTACTTTAATGACCAGCCGTCCAACGAGCAAGTCCACCAAAGTCTATACTTGGTTTTCATACATGGATCCTTTCTCGAACTTCATGGCCTCTAACCATTTGTTGGTTTCCGGGCTCATCATCGCTTCTCCATAGTTCGTAGGTTCATCGTTGTCCAACAACATGACCTCCAAGACAGGGTTGTCGTACCGCTCAGGAGCAGTATACATCCTTGTCGCCCTATGAGGTTTGATAGTAACTTGATCTGAAGCTTCATGATTATCATCATTAACTTCCTCTTCAACTAACGTAGGCTTCACAGAAACAGCTTCCTGCGCTGCGCTACTCTCTGGTTGAAGTAAAGGTTCAATAACCTCATCAAGACCTAATTTCCTCGTAGGTCGATAGTAACTTGATCCGAAGCTTTCATGATCATCATCATTAACTTCCTCTTCAACTGACGTAGGCTTCACAAAAACATCTTTCTGTGCTGCGCCACTTTCTGGTTGAAGTAGAGGTTTCAACAACCTCATCAAGTTCTATCCTCCTCCCACTCAACTCTTTCAAGAGAAACCCTTTCTCGAGAAAGGACCCAGTTTTAGCAACAAACATTTTATGCTTGGATCTAAGATAGAAGGTTCACCCAACTGTTCTTGGGGTATTCTATGAAGATGCATTTGTCCGCTTTGGGTTCGAGGTCATTAGGTGAAAACTTTTTCCACACAAGCGTCACAGCCCCAAACATTAAGAAATGACAGCTTAGGTTTCTATCAAACCATAGTTCACACGGTGTCATCTCAACGACTTTAGATGGTGCCCTATTTAAAGTGAATGTAGTTGTCTCTA
The DNA here is from genome assembly GCA_022496015.1 of Hordeum marinum. Taxonomy (NCBI): domain Eukaryota; kingdom Viridiplantae; phylum Streptophyta; class Magnoliopsida; order Poales; family Poaceae; genus Hordeum; species Hordeum marinum. Next base: position 1,322,572 of record CM039675.1, on the reverse strand, counting down.
ATGCACAACCCCAAAATTATAGTAGCAAAATGATAAGAGACATCATAACATGCACCATATCCAATAGAGCATGACTATGACATTCAGACATACCATCAAACTATGGTGTTCCAGGTGGCGTGTGTTTTGAAACAACTTTCGCATTGTCTAAAGTTGTATGCCAAACTCGTAACTCAGATATTCACCTCCACGATCATATCGCAGATACTTTTATCTTCTTGTCACGATGATCTTAAACTTCACTCTGAATTTGCTTGAACTTTTCAAACGATTCAGACTTGTGTTTTATTAAGTAAATATACACTATATCTACTTAAATCATCAGTGAAGGTAAGAAAATAACGATATCCACTGCATGCTACAAGACTCACTGGATTGCATACATCAACATGTATCATTTCCAACGAATCACTTGCCCGCTCCATCCAACGGGGTTTTTTAGTCATCTTGCCCAAGAGGCATGGTTCGCATGTCTCAACCGATTTGAAATCGAATGAGTCCAAAGATCCATCAACATGGAGTTTCTTCATGCGCTTTATTCCAATATGACATTTAGCGGCAGTGCCACAAGTATGTGGTACTATCATTATTAACTTTGTATCTTTTGGCATCAATGTTATGAACATGTGTATTACTACGATCAAGATTCAACAAACCATTCTCACTGGGTGCATGACCATTGAAGGTATTATTCATGTAAATAGAATAACCATTATTCTCTAACTTAAATGAATAACTGTGTTGCAATTAACATGATCTAATCACGTTCATGCTTAATGCAAAAAACACCAAATAACATTTATTTTAAGTTCGTCACTAATCTCGAAGGTAGAGAGAGCGTGCGATGTTGATCACATCAACCTTGGAAACATTTCCAACACACACTGTCACCTCACACTTAGCTAGTTCTCCGTTTATTTTGTAGCTTTTATTTCGAGTCACTAACATTTAGCAACCGAACCGGTATCCAATACCCAGGTGCTACTAGGAGTACTAGCAAGGTACACATTAATAACTCGTATATCAAATATACTTCTATCAATGTTGCCAGCCTTCTTATCTACCAAGTATCTAGGGCTGTTCCGCTTCAGCGACTGCTCACATCATAACAGAAGCACTTAGTCTCGGGTTTGAGTTCAACTTTGGGTTGCTTCACTGGAGCAGCAACTGACTTGCTATCCATGAAGTTTCCCTCCTTGCTCTTGCCCTTCTTGAAACTTAGTGGTTTTAACTAACCATCAACACTTTGACGTCCTTCTTGATTTCTACCTTCGCGGTGTCAAACATCGCGAATAGCTCAGGGATCATTATTTCTATCCCTGGCGTTTTATAGTTCATCACCAAGTTCTAGTAGCTTTAGTGACAGTGACTTGGAGAACTATATCAATCACTATCTTATCTGGAAGATCAACTCCCACTCGATTCAAGCGATTGTAGCACCCAGACAATTTGAGCACATGCTCAACGATTGAGCTATTCTCTTTCATCTTACAGGCAAAGAATCTTGTTGGATATCTCATATCTCGCAACACGGGCACGAGCCTGAGATCCTAATTTCAGCTCTTAGAACATCTCATATGTTCCATGACGTTCAAAACGTTTCGGAGCCTCAATTCTAAGCTGTAATGCATGACGCACTAAACTATCAAGTAGTTATCAAAACGTGTCTGTCAGATGTTCACAACATCTACAAACAACGCTAGAGGGTTTGGTGCACCGAGCAGTGCATTAAGGACATAAGTCTTCTGTGCAGCAATGAGGACAATCCTCAGATCACGGAGCCAGTACACAATATTGCTACCATCATCTTTCAACTCTATTTCTCTAGGAACATAAGAAAAAATTAAGGGAGCTACATCGCGAGCAAGTAATCTAGAACATAATTTGCAAAAACACTACTGACTATGTTCATGATAATGAGTTCAATTAATCATATTACTTAAGAACTCCCACTCAAATTGACATCCCTCCGGTCATTCGAGTGATACATGATCCAAATTCACCAACTCAAGTCCGATCATCACGTGAGTTGAGGTGGTTATAATGGTGAACATCATCATGTTGATCATATCTACTATATGAATCATGTTCGACCTTTCGGTCTCTTGTGTTCCGAGGCCATGTCTGTACATGCTAGGCTCGTCAGGTTTAACCCGAGTGTTCGGCATGTGCAACACTTGCTTGCACCCGTTGTATGTGAACATAGAGTCTATCACACCCGATCATCACGTGGTGTCTCAACACGACGAACTTTCGCAACGGTGCACACTCGGGGAGAACACAATTTATCTTGAAATTAAGTGAGGGATCACCTTATAATGCTACCGTCATCCTAAGAAAAACAAGGTGCATAAAAGGATTAACATCACATGCAAATCATAAGTGACATGATATGGCCATGAACTTGTGCTTTTGATCTCCATCATGAAAGCACCGGCATGATCTCCATCGTCACCGGCATGACACCATGATCTCCATCATCTTGATCTCCATCAACGTGTCGCCATCGGGGTTGTCGCGCCCACCATGCTCCTACTACTATTGCTACCGTTTAGCGATAAAGTAAAGCATTACATAGCGCTTAATGATTGACACGCAGGTCATACAATAATTAAAGACAACCCTATGGCTCCTGCCGGTTGCCATACTCATCGACATGCAAGTCATGATAATCTATACATCACATGATCATCTCATACATCACATATATCACATCATGTAATTGGCCATATCATATCACAACATACCCTGCAAAAACAAGTTAGACGTCCTCTAATTGTTGTTGCATGTTTTACGTGGCTGCTACGGGTATCTAGCAAAAACAATTCTCATCTACGCAAAAACCACAACGGTGATACCCTAGTTGATTTTTCAACCTTCTCAAGGACCGCCTTTGTCGAATCCGATCCAGCTAAAGTGAGAGAAACTGGCACCCGCAAGCCATCTATGCAACAAGTTGCGGTCGAGGGAACCGGTCTCTCGTAAGCGGACGAGTAATGTTGGTCCGGGACGCTTCATCTCACAATACCGCTGAACCAAAATCCGACCAAGGGAGGAAGCAATCTAAGCATCAACGCCCACAAACCTTTTGTGTTCTACTCGAGATCTCATCTGCACATAGACCTAGCTCATGATGCCACTGTTGGGGAACGTTGCATGGGAAACAAAAAATTTCCTACACACACGCAAGATCTATCCATGGTGATGAGCATCTACGAGAGGGAGAGTGGATCTACATACCCTTGTAGATCGCTAAGCGAGAAGCGTTAAGAAACGTGGTTGGTGTAGTCGAACGTCTTCGCGATCCAAATCCCCGAGCGTCCCACGATCTCATAACGATCCGTCCCGTGAACTCATCACGATCCGTCCCGCGAACTCATCACGATCTGTTTCGTGATCTTGATCACGATCTGTCCCGCGAACTCATCACGATCCGTCCCGCGAACTCGTCACGAACCGTCTCGCGATCTTGATCACGGTTCTTCCGATCTAGCGCCGAACGCACGACACCTCCGCGTTCAGCACACGTGCAGCGTGTTGATGATCTCTACCATCTTGATCCAGCAAGAGGAAGTGGAGAGGAAGAAGAGTTCACCGGCAGCATGACGGCTCTCCGGCGATGGTGGTGGAGCAATTCCGGCAGGGCTTCGCCTAAGCACTGCAGAAAACCGATCTAGAGGAGAAACTATACACTAGAGGAACGAGTAGCACGTGGCTGAAAATTCTGTGCTAAAACCCAAAAATCCTCTAGTATATATAGGAGGAGAGGAGGAGGAGTCTTGGCTGCCAAAAAGCCAGCCCTTGGGTCGACCAAAGTGGGGAGGAGAGGTGGACTCCTCCTCCAATCCTAGTAGGACTAGGATTCCTACTTTTTTTGGCCTTTTTCCACCTTTTTTCCTTTGGGCTTTTTCTCCCAGCCGCATGGGCCTTGTGTGGGACTTCCACCAGCCCACAAAAGGCTGGTATTTACTCTCCCACAGCCCATGAAGCCTCTTGGGTCGAAATACCCCTCCCGGTGGTCTCCCGGTACACTACCCGCACTCTCGGTACATTACCGATTAGCCCAAAACTTTCCCAGCGACCAAAATGGGACTTCCTATATATCAGTCTTTACCTCTGGACCATTCCGGAGCTCCTCGTGACGTCCGGGATCTCATCCGGTACTCTGAACAAACTTCGGTAACCACCATACATAACTCTATCCTACCGAAACGTCACCAAACCTTAAGTGTGCAGACCCTGCGGGTTCGAGAACTATGTAGACATGACCGAGACACCTCTATGGTCAATAACCAATGGCGGGACCTGGATGTCCACATTGGTTCCTACATATTCTACGAAGATCTTTATCGGTCGAACCTCTACGTCAAGGATTCAGTTAATCCCGTATGATGTTCCCTTTGTTCTTCGGTATGTTACTTGCCCGAGATTCAATCATCGGTATCTCCATACCTAGTTCAACCTCGTTACCGGCAAGTCTCTTTACTCATTCCATAATACAAGATCCCGCAACTAACAATTAGTCACATTGCTTGCAAGGCTCATTGTGATGTTGTATTACCGAGTGGGCCCCGAGATACCTCTCCGTCACACGGAGTAACAAATCCCAGTCTCGATCCATGCCAACTCAACAGACACCATCGGAGATACGTGTAGAGCACCTTTATAGTCGCCCAGTTACGTTGCGACGTTTGATACACACAAGGCACTCCTCCAATGTGCGTGAGTTGCATGATCTCATGGTCATAGGAACATATACTTGACATGCAGAAAACAGTAGCAATAAATTGACACGATCATATGCTACGTTTGTAGTTTGGGTCTTGTCCATCACATCATTCTCCTAATGATGTGATCCCGTTATCAAATAACATCTCATGTCCATGGCTAGGAAACCTTAACCATCCTTGATCAACGAGCTAGTCCATTAGAGGCATACTAGGGACATGGTTTTGTCTATGTATCCACACATGCATCTAAGTCTCCGATCAATACAATTTATAGCATGGATAATAAACGATTATCATGAACAAGGAAATATGATAATAACTAATTTATTATTGCCTCTAGGGCATATTTCCAACACCTCCCCTCCATTACTTATAGGAGACAGGGGGAAGAAGGGGGGCGTAGCCCTAACCCCTCCTCCAAGGGAGAGGGAGGCGGCCAAGAGGGAGGAGTCCTCCCTCACCAAGGCACCTCCTAGGTGCCTTCCCCCTTAGGGTTTCCTACCCCTAGCCGCATGGGCCCTTGGGAGCTGGACCAACAAGGCTAGGACGCCCTCTTACAGCCCATGCATGTCTAGGGGCTGGAGGGACCGTTTTTTACTCCTCCAGAACCCTCTGGAACCTTCCAGAACCTTCCCGGTACAATATCGGTAAAACCCAAAAAAATCGATAGCCAAAATATGAGTTCCCATATATAAATCTTTACCTACGGACCATTCTAGAGCTCCCCGTGATGCCCGGGATCTCATCCGGGACTCCAAACAACATTCGATCACCAACGTACATATCCCAATACTACTCTAGCGTTACAGAATGTTAAGCGTGCGGACCCTACGGGTTCGAGAATCTTGTAGACATGACCGAGACACCTCTCCGGTCAATAACCAATAGCAGGACCTGGATGCCCATATTGGTTCGTACATATTCCACAAATATCTTCATTGGTCAAACCATGATGCCAAGGATTCAATCAATCCCATATGAAATTCCCTTTGTCCAGCGGTATGTTACTTGCCCGAGATTCGATCGTCGGTATCTCCATTCCTGGTTCAATCTCGTTACTGGCAAATGTCTTTGTGACTAAGTCCTTAGTCACATTGCTTGCAAGATTCTTGTGATGTTTTATTACCGAGAGGGCCCATAGATACCTCTCCATCATACAGAGTGACAAATCCATGTTTCGATCCACGCCAACCCAAAATTCACGCTTGGAGATACCTATAGAGTATCTTTATGATCACCCAGTTATGAAGTGACATTTGATACACACAAGGCATTCCTCTGGTGACAGGGAGTTGCATGATCTCATGGTCTTAGGAACATATATTTGACATGAAGAAAATAGTAGCAATAAACTAATACGATCAAATGATATGCTTACGGTTGGGTCTTGTATATCACATTATTCTCCTAATGATGTGACTCCGTTATCAAACGACAACTCATGTCTATGGTCAGGAAACCTTAACCATTTTTGATCAACGAGCTAGTCTAGTAGAGGCTCACTAGGGACACGGTGTTGTCTATGTATCCACACATGTATCTGAGTTTCCAATCAATACAATTATAGCATGGATAATAGACGTTTATCATGAACAAGGAAATATCATAATAACCAATTTATTATTGCCTCTAGGGCATATTTCCAACACTTCTCTCACACCTTCGAGATCTCGGTCTCTTTCTTCTCCATCTCAGTCTTCATATAAAGACAACTGATTTGGTAACCTCGGCTCTTCTCTCCTCCGCACTCTGCATCTTAGACTACACATAGCTGAAATCCAGCACCCTATCCTCTCGGGCATTGAAAACTTCATGAACATCTTCAACTAGTTTGTCATTGTTGGCTTCCAGATTGTTTTTCTCTTCTGTCAGATGGTGAATAACAAGTGAACTCTTCAGGTTATCTTTCTTCCTATCACTCTTGCTATCTTCATACATTTGCCATAGTTCAACAATGCATTCTGCATTTGTTGGAGGCCACTCTAGGTCAATTCATTGAACAAAATAACAGCTCTAACTTTCCTACCATGTTAATAACACAAATGCACATATGAGTTCAATGCAGAGCTGAATCACTATTATAATAAGAAGCACAACACTTTGACAAAGGACATATGAATAAACAAACAATCATAACAACCATATCTCACACTAATCCCATTGCTTGGCACTAAACAACACTTACATCAACTAACAGAATAAACAATGAACATGTGCAGAGTACTCCATCTTTTTTCCAAATAATATATACAAAATAATGACCAGATTCCTCCAATGGGGCATACATAATATTATATCGGTACGAAAGCTATGAACCGGCTAGTACAATGCCCAAATTACTCGAATGAGCATCAATACTATAACACTGCACAAGCTAGTACAATGAATTCATATGTGCACCAATGAACTCATAAGCTAGTACAATGAACTTAGATTACTCCAATGAACCTACTTCTGAGCACATACTGCACATAAGATAGTACAAAATTTACAAAGAAGAGAAATTTTGCATAAATCATACCTGGTTAGAACACACTAAGAACCCCCTGCCAGTATCAAATCCCTTAGAAGCTACACGCCCCTCAGCTGGCAACCCATGGTGCTCGTAGGAAACAATGGAATTTGTCACAATGCCATGTAGTCTGTGTGTGTGTCATCAATGCTATGACGGATCTACAGGAGCAAAACAAGGCAAAGACCCCATATCAAAAATAAAATCCACAAATCAGAAAACCCAACCCTTAGCTCTACCACTAACCTGATACTGTATGTCCTTGTCAGAGAAGTTCATGTACTTCAGGCTGGAGAAGTCATCACTCCTCTCGTCCTCCAACACCATGGTTGGGAGACGCAGCGCCCGAGGAGAGTAAGGAACAAGAAGGGGTGAGCCGTCTAGAACCAAATCAGTTCGACCGAACCAATTAGACCGATCGAGCCAGCCTTGTCCTAGTTAGAGGGATGGCACACGTCACTTGGCCATGGTGGCACATGACAGGTGGGCCCAACCGGTCAGATACAACGTTAATGCATATTTATACGCATATTAGACAATTTTGTAACAAACTGTCCAAACATGGTATGACATGCAAATTATTTAAAGTGATTATTACAGCACCCTGCAATTAACGAGCGTGTGAGTGGTTTATTATGTCTTGGTCAAAGCGAATGATTAGCAGATTCACGCTTGGCATGGGGTGGGGTTGCATCCCACTCCCTTGCACTCGTGGAACCACAACAAAATGGCCAGAAGCCCCACCGGAAGCACTTGTCCATACTAGCGGATGTGAGAGAGGAGATCAAACTTGGAAGAAAAGGCTGCTGCCCCTAGGTGACCGGGCAAAGCTCTGCAGCACGACAAAGAACCATATCTGCAGAGGTCTACAGCACGACAAAGAACCATATCTGCGAACGTGAGAGAGGAGATCAAACTTGGAAGAAAAGGCTGCTGCCCCTAGGTGACCGGGCAAAGCTCTGCAACACGACAAAGAACCATATCTGCAGAGCTCTGCAGCACGACAAAGAACCATATCTGCAGAGCTCTGCAGCACGACAAAGAACCATATCTGCGGACGTGAGAGAGGAGATCAAACTTGGAAGAAAAGGCTGCTGCCCCTAGGTGACCGGGCAGAGCTCTGCAGCATGACAAAGAACCATATCTACAGAGCTCTGCAGCACGACAAAGAACCATATATACGGACGTGAGAGAGCATATCAAAATTGGAAGAAAAGGCTGCTGCCCCTAGGTGACCGGGCAAAGCTCTGTAGCACGACAAAGAACCATATCTGCAGAGCTCTGCACCACGACAAAGAACCATATCTGCGGACGTGAGAGGGGAGATCAAACTTGGAAGAAAAGGCTGCTGCCCCTAGGTGACCGGGCAAAGCTCTGCAGCACGACAAAGAACCATATCTGCAGAGCTCTGCAGCATGACAAAGAACCATATCTGCGGACGTGAGAGAGGAGATCAATCTTGGAAGAAAGGGCTGCTGCCCCTAGGTGATCGGGCAAAGCTCTGCAGCACGACAACGAACCATATCTGCAGAGCTCTGCAGCACGACAAAGAACCATATCTGCGGACAAGAGAGAGGAGATCAAACTTGGAAGAAAAGGCTGCTGCCCCTAGGTGACCGGGCAAAGCTCTGCAGCATGACAAAGAACCATATCTGTAGAGCTCTGCAGCATGACAAAGAACCATATCTGCGAACGTGAGAGAGGAGATCAAACTTGGAAGAAAAGGATGTTGCCCCTAGGTGACCGGGCAAAGCTCTGCAGAACGACGAAGAACCATATCTGCAGAGCTCTGCAGCACGACAAAGAAACATATCTGCAGAGCTCCGCAGCACGACAAAGAACCATATCTGCAGACGTGAGAGAGGAGATCAAACTTGAAAGAAAAGGCTGCTGCCCCTAGGTGACCGGGCAAAGCTCCGCAGCACGACAAAGAACCATATCTGCAGAGCTCCGCAGCACGACAAAGAACCATATCTGAGGACGTGAGAGAGGAGATCAAACTTGGAAGAAAAGGCTATTGCCCCTAGGTGACCGGGCAAAGCTTTGCCGCACAACAAAGAACCATATCTGCAAAGCTCTGCAGCACGACAAAGAACCATATCCGCGGACGTGAGAGAGGAGATCAATCTTGGAAGAAAAGGCTGCTGCCCCTAGGTGACCGGGCAAAGCTCTGCAGCACGACAAAGAACCATATCTGCAGAGCTCTGCAGCACGACAAAGAACCATATCTGCGGACGTGAGAGGGGAGATTAAACTTGGAAGAAAAGGCTGCTGCCCCTAGGTGACCGGGCAAAGCTCTGCAGCACGACAAAGAACCATATCCGCAGAGCTTTGCAGCACGACAAAGAACCATATCTGCGGACGTGAGAGAGGAGATCAAACTTGGAAGAAAAGGCTGCTGCCCCTAGGTGACCGGGCAAAGCTCTCCAACACGACAAAGAACCAAATATCCAGAGCTCTGCAGCACGACAAAGAAAACCATATATACGGACGTGAGAGAGGAGATCAAACTTGGAAGAAAAGGCTGCTGCACCTAGGTGACCGGGCAAAGCTCTGCAGCACGACAAAGAACCATATCTGCAGAGCTCCCCAGCACGACAAAGAACCATATCTGGGGACGTGAGAGAGGATATCAAACTTGGAAGAAAAGGCTGCTGCCCCAAGGTGACCGGGCAAAGCTCTACAGCACGACAAAGAACCATATCCGCAGAGCTCTGCAGCATGACAAAGAACCATATCTGCGGACGTGAGAGAGGAGATCAAACTTAGAAAAAAGGCTCCTGCCCCTAGGTGACCGGGCAAAGCTCTGCAAAACGATAAAGAACCATATCTGCAGAGCTCTGGAGCCCGACAAAGAACCATATCTCCGGACGTGAGAGAGGAGATCAAACTTGGAAGAAAAGGCTGCTGCCCCTAGGTGACCGGGCAAACCTCTGCAGCACGATAAAGAACCATATCTGCGGACAAGTGAGAGGAGATCAAACTTGGAAGAAAAGGCTGCTGCCCCTAGGTGATTGGGCAAAGCTCTGCAGCACGACAAAGAACCATATCTGCAGAGCTCTGCACCACGACAAAGAACCATATCTTCGGACAAGAGAGAGGAGATCAAACTTGGAAGAAAAGGCTGCTGCCCCTAGGTCACCGGGCAAAGCTCTGCAGCACGACAAAGAACCATATCTGCAGAGCTCTGCAGCATGACAAAGAACCATATCTGCGGACGTGAGAGAGGAGATCAAACTTGGAACAAAAGGCTGCTACCCCTAGGTGACCGGGCAAAGCTCTACAGCACGACAAAGAACCGTATCTGCAGAGCTCTACAGCACGACAAAGAACCATATCTGCAGAGCTCTACAACACGACAAAGAACCATATCTACAGACGTGAGAGACGAGATCAAACTTGGAAGAAAAGGCTGCTGCCCCTAGGTGACCGGGCAAAGCTTTGCCGCACGACAAAGAACCATATCTGCAGAGCTCTGTAGCACGACAAAGAACCATATCTGCGGATGTGAGAGAGGATATCAAACTTGGAAGAAAAGGCTGCTGACCCTAGGTGACCGGGCAAAGCTCTGCAGCACGACAAAGAACCATATTTGCAGAGCTCTGCAGCATGACAAAGAACCATATCTGCGGACGTGAGAGAGGAGATAAACTTGGAAGAAAAGGCTGCTGCGCCTAGGTGAACGGGCAAAGCTCTGCAGCACACCAAAGAACCATATCTGCAGAGCTCTACAGCAGGACAAAGAACCATATCTGCAGAGCTCTGCAGCACGACAAAGAACCATATCTACAGACGTGAGAGAGGAGATCAAACTTGGAAGAAAAGGCTGCTGCCCCTAGGTGACCGGGAAAAGCTCTACAACACGACAAAGAACCAAATCTGCAGAGCTCTGTAGCACGACAAAGAACCATATATACGGACGTGAGAGAGGAGATCAAACTTGGAAGAAAAGGCTGCTGCCCCTAGGTGACCGGGCAAAGCTCTGCAGCACGACAAAGAACCATATCTGCAGAGCTCTGCAGCACGACAAAGAACAATATCTGCGGACGTGAGAGAGGAGATCAAAATTGAAAGAAAAGGCTGCTGCCCCTAGGTGACCGGGCAAAGCTCTGCAGCACGACAAAGAACCATATCTGCAGAGCTCTGCAGCACGACAAAGAACCATATCTATAGAGCTCTGCAGCACGACAAAGAACCATATCTATGGACGTGACAGAGGAGATCAAACTTGGAAGAAAAGGCTGCTGCCCCTAGGTGACCGGGCAAAGCTCTCCCGCACGACAAAGAACCATATCTGCAGAGCTCTGCAGCATGACAAAGAACCATATCCGTGGACGTGAGAGAGGAGATCAAACTTGGAAGAAAAGGCTGCTGCCCCTAGGTGACCGGGCAAAGCTCTGCAGCACGACAAAGAACCATATCTGCAGAGCTCTGCAGCACGACAAAGAACCATATCTACGAACGTGAGAGAGGAGATCAAACTTGGAAGAAAAGGCTGCAGCCCCTAGGTGACCGGGCAAAGCTCTGCAGCACGACAAAGAACCATATCTGCAGAGCTCTGCAGCACGACAAAGAACCATATCTGCGAACGTGAGAGAGGAGATCAAACTTGGAAGAAAAGGCTGCTGCCCCTAGGTGACCGGGCAAAGCTCTGCAGCACGAGCAAGAACCATATCTGCAGAGCTCCGTAGCACGACAAAGAACCATATCTGCGGACGTGAGAGAGGAGATCAAACTTGGAAGAAAAGGTTGCTGCCCCTAGGTGAGCGGGCAAAGCTCTACAGCACGACAAAGAACCATATCTGAAGAGCTCTGCAGCATGACAAAGAAGCATATCTACGGACGTGAGAGAGGAGATCAAACTTGGAAAAAAAGGCTGCTGCCCCTAGGTGACCGGGCAAAGCTCTGCAGCACGACAAAGAACCATATCTGTAGAGCTCTACAGCCCGACAAACAACCATATCTGCGGACGTGAAAGAGGAGATCAAACTTGGAAGAAAAGGCTGCTGCCCCTAGGTGACCGGGCAAAGCTCTGCAACACGACAAAGAACCATATCTGCGGACAAGTGAGAGGAGATCAAACTTGGAAGAAAAGGCTGCTGCCCGTAGGTGATCGGGCAAAGCTCTGCAACACGACAAAGAACCATATCTGCAGAGCTCTGCAGCACGACAAAGAACCATATCTGCGGACAAGGGAGAGGAGATCAAACTTGGAAGAAAAGGCTGCTGCCCCTAGGTGACCGGGCAAAGCTCTGCAGCACGACAAAGAACCATATTTGCAGAGCTCTGCAGCATGACAAAGAACCATATCTGCTGATGTGAGAGAGGAGATAAACTTGGAAGAAAAGGCTGCTGCCCCTAGTTGATCGGGCAAAGCTCTGCAGCACGCCAAAGAACCATATCTGCAGAGCTCTACAGCACGACAAAGAACCATATCTGCGGAGAGAGAGGAGATCAAACTTGGAAGAAAAGGTTTCTGCCCCTAGGTGAGCGGGCAAAGCTCTACAGCACGACAAAGAACCATATCTGAAGAGCTCTGCAGCATGACAAAGAACCATATATACGGACGTGAGAGAGGAGATCAAACTTGGAAGAAAAGGCTGCTGCCCCTAGGTGACCGGGCAATGCTCTGCAGCACGACCAAGAACCATATCTGCAGAGCTCCGTAGCACGACAAAGAACCATATCTGCGGACGTGAGAGAGGAGATCAAACTTGGAAGAAAAGGTTGCTGCCCCTAGGTGAGCGGGCAAAGCTCTACAGCACGACAAAGAACCATATCTGAAGAGCTCTGCAGCATGACAAAGAACCATATCTGCGGACGTGAGAGAGGAGATCAAACTTGGAAAAAAGGATGCTGCCCCTAGGTGACCGGGCAAAGCTCTGCAGCACGACAAAGAACCATATCTGTAGAGCTCTACAGCCCGACAAACAACCATATCTGCGGACGTGAAAGAGGAGATCAAACTTGGAAGAAAAGGCTGCTGCCCCTAGGTGACCGGGCAAAGCTCTGCAACACGATAAAGAAACCATATCTGCGGACAAGTGAGAGGAGATCAAACTTGGAAGAAAAGGCTGCTGCCCGTAGGTGACCGGGCAAAGCTCTGCAACACGACAAAGAACCATATCTGTAGAGCTCTGTAGCATGACAAAGAACCATATCTGCGGACAAGAGAGAGGAGATCAAACATGGAAGAAAAGGCTGCTGCCCCTAGGTGACCGGGCAAAGCTCTCCAACATGACAAAGAACCATATTTGCAGAGCTCTGCAGCATGACAAAGAACCATATCTGCGGATGTGAGAGAGGAGATAAACTTGGAAGAAAAGGCTGCTGCCCCTAGGTGATCGGGCAAAGCTCTGCAGCACGCCAAAGAACCATATCTGCAGAGCTCTACAGCACGACAAAGAACCATATCCGCAGAGCTCCGCAGCACGACAAAGAACCATATCTACAGACGTGAGAGAGGAGATCAACCTTGGAAGAAAAGGCTGCTGCCCCTAGGTGACCGGGCAAAGATCTGCAACACGACAAAGAACCAAATCTGCAGAGCTCTGCAGCACGACAAAGAACCATATATACGGACGTGAGAGAGGAGATCAAACTTGGAAGAAAAGGCTGCTGCCCCTAGGTGACCGGGAAAAGCTCTGCAGCATGACAAAGAACCATATCTGCAGAGCTCTGCAGCACGACAAAGAACCATATCTGCGGACAAGAGAGAGGAGATCAAACTTGGAAGAAAATGCTGCTGCCCCTAGGTGACCGGGCAAAGCTCTGCAACACGACAAAGAACCAAATTTGCAGAGCTCTGCAGCACGACAAAGAACCATATATACAGACGTGAGAGAGGAGATCAAACTTGGAAGAAAAGGCTACTTCCCCTAGGTGACCGGGCAAAGCTCTGCAGCACGATCAAGAACCATATCTGCAGAGCTCCGCAGCACAAGAAAGAACCATATCTGCGGCGTGAGAGAGGAGATCAAACTTGGAAGAAAAGGCTGTTGCCCCTAGGTGACCGGGCAAAGCTCTACAGCACGACAAAGAACCATATCTGAAGAGCTCTGCAGCATGGGAAAGAACCATATCTGCGAACGTGAGAGGGGAGATCAAACTTGGAAAAAAAGGCTGCTGCCCCTACGTGACCGGGCAAAGCTCTGCAACACGACAAAGAACCATATCTGCAGAGCTCTGCAGCCGGACAAAGAACCATATCTCCGGACGTGAGAGAGGAGATCAAACTTGGAAGAAAAGGCTGCTGCCCCTAGGTGACCGGGCAAAGCTCTGCAACACGACAAAGAACCATATCTGCGGACAAGTGAGAGGAGATCAAACTTGGAAGAAAAGGCAGCTGCCCGTAGGTGACCGGGCAAAGCTCTGCAGCACGACAAAGAACCATATCTGTAGAGCTCTACAGCCCGACAAACAACCATATCTGCGGACGTGAAAGAGGAGATCAAACTTGGAAGAAAAGGCTGCTGCCCCTAGGTGACCGGGCAAAGCTCTGCAGCACGACAAAGAACCATATTTGCAGAGCTCTGCAGCATGACAAAGAACCATATCTGCGGACGTGAGAGAGGAGATAAACTTGGAAGAAAAGGCTGCTGCCCCTAGGTGATCGGGCAAAGCTCTGCAGCACGCCAAAGAACCATATCTGCAGAGCTCTACAGCAGGACAAAGAACCATATCTGCAGAGCTCTGCAGCACGACAAAGAACCATATCTACAGACGTGAGAGAGGAGATCAAACTTGGAAGAAAAGGCTGCTGCCCCTAGGTGACCGGGCAAAGCTCTACAACACGACAAAGAACCAAATCTGCAGAGCTCTGCAGCACGACAAAGAACCATATATACGGACGTGAGAGAGGAGATCAAACTTGGAAGAAAAGGCTGCTGCCCCTAGGTGACCGGGCAAAGCTCTGCAGCACGACAAAGAACCATATCTGCAGAGCTCTGCAGCACGACAAAGAACCATATCTGCGGACGTGACAGAGGAGATCAAAATTGAAAGAAAAGGCTGCTGCCCCTAGGTGACCGGGCAAAGCTCTGCAGCACGACAAAGAACCATATCTGCAGAGCTCTGCAGCACGACAAAGAACCATATCTATAGAGCTCTGCAGCACGACAAAGAACCATATCTACGGACGTGACAGAGGAGATCAAACTTGGAAGAAAAGGCTGCTGCCCCTAGGTGACCGGGCAAAGCTCTGCCGCACGACAAAGAACCATATCTGCAGAGCTCTACAGCATGACAAAGAACCATATCCGCGGACGTGAGAGAGGAGATCAAACTTGGAAGAAAAGGCTGCTGCCCCTAGGTGACCGGGCAAAGCTCTACAGCACGACAAAGAACCATATCTGCAGAGCTCTGCAGCACGACAAAGAACCATATCTGCGAACGTGAGAGAGGAGATCAAACTTGGAAGAAAAGGCTGCTGCCCCTAGGTGACCGGGCAAAGCTCTGCAGCACGACAAAGAACCATATCTGCAGAGCTCTGCAGCACGACAAAGAACCATATCTGCGAACGTGAGAGAGGAGATCAAACTTGGAAGAAAAGGTTGCTGCCCCTAGGTGACCGGGCAAAGCTCTGCAGCACGAGCAAGAACCATATCTGTAGAGCTCCGTAGCACGACAAAGAACCATATCTGCGGACGTGAGAGAGGAGATCAAACTTGGAAGAAAAGGTTGCTGCCCCTAGGTGAGCGGGCAAAGCTCTACAGCACGACAAAGAACCATATCTGAAGAGCTCAACAGCATGACAAAGAACCATATCTGCGGACGTGAGAGAGGAGATCAAACTTGGAAAAAAAGGCTGCTGCCCCTAGGTGACCGGGCAAAGCTCTGCAGCACGACAAAGAACCATATCTGTAGAGCTCTACAGCCCGACAAAGAACCATATCTGCGGACGTGAAAGAGGAGATCAAACTTGGAAGAAAAGGCTGCTGCCCCTAGGTGACCGGGCAAAGCTCTGCAACTCGACAAAGAACCATATCTGCGGACAAGTGAGAGGAGATCAAACTTGGAAGAAAGGGCTGCTGCCCGTAGATGATCGGGCAAAGCTCTGCAACACGACAAAGAACCATATCTGCAGAGCTCTGCAGCACGACAAAGAACCATATCTGCGGACAAGAGAGAGGAGATCAAACTTGGAAGAAAAGGCTGCTGCCCCTAGGTGACCGGGCAAAGCTCTGCAGCACGACAAAGAACCATATTTGCAGAGCTCTGCAGCATGACAAAGAACCATATCTGCGGATGTGAGAGAGGAGATAAACTTGGAAGAAAAGGCTGCTGCCCCTAGGTGATCGGGCAAAGCTCTGCAGCACGCCAAAGAACCATATCTGCAGAGCTCTACAGCACGACAAAGAACCATATCTGCGGACGTGAGAGAGGAGATCAAACTTGGAAGAAAAGGTTGCTGCCCCTAGGTGAGCGGGCAAAGCTCTACAGCACGACAAAGAACCATATCTGAAGAGCTCTGCAGCATGACAAAGAACCATATCTGCGGACGTGAGAGAGGAGATCAAACTTGGAAAAAAAGGCTGCTGCCCCTAGGTGACCGGGCAAAGCTCTGCAGCACGACAAAGAACCATATCTGTAGAGCTCTACAGCCCGACAAACAACCATATCTGCGGACGTGAAAGAGGAGATCAAACTTGGAAGAAAAGGTTGCTGCCCCTAGGTGACCGGGCAATGCTCTGCAACACGACAAAGAACCATATCTGCGGACAAGTGAGAGGAGATCAAACTTGGAAGAAAAGGCTGCTGCCCCTAGGTGACCGGGCAAAGCTCTGCAGCACGACAAAGAACCATATTTGCAGAGCTCTGCAGCATGACAAAGAACCATATCTGCGGATGTGAGAGAGGAGATAAACTTGGAAGAAAAGGATGCTGCCCCTAGGTGACCGGGCAAAGCTCTGCAGCACGACAAAGAACCATATCTGTAGAGCTCTACAGCCCGACAAACAACCATATCTGCGGACGTGAAAGAGGAGATCAAACTTGGAAGAAAAGGCTGCTGCCCCTAGGTGACCGGGCAAAGCTCTGCAACACGATAAAGAAACCATATCTGCGGACAAGTGAGAGGAGATCAAACTTGGAAGAAAAGGCTGCTGCCCGTAGGTGACCGGGCAAAGCTCTGCAACACGACAAAGAACCATATCTGTAGAGCTCTGTAGCATGACAAAGAACCATATCTGCGGACAAGAGAGAGGAGATCAAACATGGAAGAAAAGGCTGCTGCCCCTAGGTGACCGGGCAAAGCTCTCCAACATGACAAAGAACCATATTTGCAGAGCTCTGCAGCATGACAAAGAACCATATCTGCGGATGTGAGAGAGGAGATAAACTTGGAAGAAAAGGCTGCTGCCCCTAGGTGATCGGGCAAAGCTCTGCAGCACGCCAAAGAACCATATCTGCAGAGCTCTACAGCACGACAAAGAACCATATCCGCAGAGCTCCGCAGCACGACAAAGAACCATATCTACAGACGTGAGAGAGGAGATCAACCTTGGAAGAAAAGGCTGCTGCCCCTAGGTGACCGGGCAAAGATCTGCAACACGACAAAGAACCAAATCTGCAGAGCTCTGCAGCACGACAAAGAACCATATATACGGACGTGAGAGAGGAGATCAAACTTGGAAGAAAAGGCTGCTGCCCCTAGGTGACCGGGAAAAGCTCTGCAGCATGACAAAGAACCATATCTGCAGAGCTCTGCAGCACGACAAAGAACCATATCTGCGGACAAGAGAGAGGAGATCAAACTTGGAAGAAAATGCTGCTGCCCCTAGGTGACCGGGCAAAGCTCTGCAACACGACAAAGAACCAAATTTGCAGAGCTCTGCAGCACGACAAAGAACCATATATACAGACGTGAGAGAGGAGATCAAACTTGGAAGAAAAGGCTACTTCCCCTAGGTGACCGGGCAAAGCTCTGCAGCACGATCAAGAACCATATCTGCAGAGCTCCGCAGCACAAGAAAGAACCATATCTGCGGCGTGAGAGAGGAGATCAAACTTGGAAGAAAAGGCTGTTGCCCCTAGGTGACCGGGCAAAGCTCTACAGCACGACAAAGAACCATATCTGAAGAGCTCTGCAGCATGGGAAAGAACCATATCTGCGAACGTGAGAGGGGAGATCAAACTTGGAAAAAAAGGCTGCTGCCCCTACGTGACCGGGCAAAGCTCTGCAACACGACAAAGAACCATATCTGCAGAGCTCTGCAGCCGGACAAAGAACCATATCTCCGGACGTGAGAGAGGAGATCAAACTTGGAAGAAAAGGCTGCTGCCCCTAGGTGACCGGGCAAAGCTCTGCAACACGACAAAGAACCATATCTGCGGACAAGTGAGAGGAGATCAAACTTGGAAGAAAAGGCAGCTGCCCGTAGGTGACCGGGCAAAGCTCTGCAGCACGACAAAGAACCATATCTGTAGAGCTCTACAGCCCGACAAACAACCATATCTGCGGACGTGAAAGAGGAGATCAAACTTGGAAGAAAAGGCTGCTGCCCCTAGGTGACCGGGCAAAGCTCTGCAGCACGACAAAGAACCATATTTGCAGAGCTCTGCAGCATGACAAAGAACCATATCTGCGGACGTGAGAGAGGAGATAAACTTGGAAGAAAAGGCTGCTGCCCCTAGGTGATCGGGCAAAGCTCTGCAGCACGCCAAAGAACCATATCTGCAGAGCTCTACAGCAGGACAAAGAACCATATCTGCAGAGCTCTGCAGCACGACAAAGAACCATATCTACAGACGTGAGAGAGGAGATCAAACTTGGAAGAAAAGGCTGCTGCCCCTAGGTGACCGGGCAAA
Source organism: Hordeum marinum (assembly GCA_022496015.1). Taxonomy (NCBI): domain Eukaryota; kingdom Viridiplantae; phylum Streptophyta; class Magnoliopsida; order Poales; family Poaceae; genus Hordeum; species Hordeum marinum. Next base: position 1,303,522 of record CM039675.1, on the reverse strand, counting down.
GCTCTACAACACGACAAAGAACCAAATCTGCAGAGCTCTGCAGCACGACAAAGAACCATATATACGGACGTGAGAGAGGAGATCAAACTTGGAAGAAAAGGCTGCTGCCCCTAGGTGACCGGGCAAAGCTCTGCAGCACGACAAAGAACCATATCTGCAGAGCTCTGCAGCACGACAAAGAACCATATCTGCGGACGTGACAGAGGAGATCAAAATTGAAAGAAAAGGCTGCTGCCCCTAGGTGACCGGGCAAAGCTCTGCAGCACGACAAAGAACCATATCTGCAGAGCTCTGCAGCACGACAAAGAACCATATCTATAGAGCTCTGCAGCACGACAAAGAACCATATCTACGGACGTGACAGAGGAGATCAAACTTGGAAGAAAAGGCTGCTGCCCCTAGGTGACCGGGCAAAGCTCTGCCGCACGACAAAGAACCATATCTGCAGAGCTCTACAGCATGACAAAGAACCATATCCGCGGACGTGAGAGAGGAGATCAAACTTGGAAGAAAAGGCTGCTGCCCCTAGGTGACCGGGCAAAGCTCTACAGCACGACAAAGAACCATATCTGCAGAGCTCTGCAGCACGACAAAGAACCATATCTGCGAACGTGAGAGAGGAGATCAAACTTGGAAGAAAAGGCTGCTGCCCCTAGGTGACCGGGCAAAGCTCTGCAGCACGACAAAGAACCATATCTGCAGAGCTCTGCAGCACGACAAAGAACCATATCTGCGAACGTGAGAGAGGAGATCAAACTTGGAAGAAAAGGCTGCTGCCCCTAGGTGACCGGGCAAAGCTCTGCAGCACGAGCAAGAACCATATCTGTAGAGCTCCGTAGCACGACAAAGAACCATATCTGCGGACGTGAGAGAGGAGATCAAACTTGGAAGAAAAGGTTGCTGCCCCTAGGTGAGCGGGCAAAGCTCTACAGCACGACAAAGAACCATATCTGAAGAGCTCAACAGCATGACAAAGAACCATATCTGCGGACGTGAGAGAGGAGATCAAACTTGGAAAAAAAGGCTGCTGCCCCTAGGTGACCGGGCAAAGCTCTGCAGCACGACAAAGAACCATATCTGTAGAGCTCTACAGCCCGACAAAGAACCATATCTGCGGACGTGAAAGAGGAGATCAAACTTGGAAGAAAAGGCTGCTGCCCCTAGGTGACCGGGCAAAGCTCTGCAACTCGACAAAGAACCATATCTGCGGACAAGTGAGAGGAGATCAAACTTGGAAGAAAGGGCTGCTGCCCGTAGATGATCGGGCAAAGCTCTGCAACACGACAAAGAACCATATCTGCAGAGCTCTGCAGCACGACAAAGAACCATATCTGCGGACAAGAGAGAGGAGATCAAACTTGGAAGAAAAGGCTGCTGCCCCTAGGTGACCGGGCAAAGCTCTGCAGCACGACAAAGAACCATATTTGCAGAGCTCTGCAGCATGACAAAGAACCATATCTGCGGATGTGAGAGAGGAGATAAACTTGGAAGAAAAGGCTGCTGCCCCTAGGTGATCGGGCAAAGCTCTGCAGCACGCCAAAGAACCATATCTGCAGAGCTCTACAGCACGACAAAGAACCATATCTGCGGACGTGAGAGAGGAGATCAAACTTGGAAGAAAAGGTTGCTGCCCCTAGGTGAGCGGGCAAAGCTCTACAGCACGACAAAGAACCATATCTGAAGAGCTCTGCAGCATGACAAAGAACCATATCTGCGGACGTGAGAGAGGAGATCAAACTTGGAAAAAAAGGCTGCTGCCCCTAGGTGACCGGGCAAAGCTCTGCAGCACGACAAAGAACCATATCTGTAGAGCTCTACAGCCCGACAAACAACCATATCTGTGGACGTGAAAGAGGAGATCAAACTTGGAAGAAAAGGTTGCTGCCCCTAGGTGACCGGGCAATGCTCTGCAACACGACAAAGAACCATATCTGCGGACAAGTGAGAGGAGATCAAACTTGGAAGAAAAGGCTGCTGCCCCTAGGTGACCGGGCAAAGCTCTACAGCACGACAAAGAACCATATCTGCAGAGCTCTGCAGCACGACAAAGAACCATATCTGCGAACGTGAGAGAGGAGATCAAACTTGGAAGAAAAGGCTTCTGCCCCTAGGTGACTGGGCAAAGCTCTGCAGCACGACAAAGAACCATATCTGCAGAGCTCTGCAGCACGACAAAGAACCATATCTGCGAACGTGAGAGAGGAGATCAAACTTGAAAGAAAAGGCTGCTGCCCCTAGGTGACCGGGCAAAGCTCTGCAGCACGAGCAAGAACCATATCTGTAGAGCTCCGTAGCACGACAAAGAACCATATCTGCGGACGTGAGAGAGGAGATCAAACTTGGAAGAAAAGGTTGCTACCCCTAGGTGAGCGGGCAAAGCTCTACAGCACGACAAAGAACCATATCTGAAGAGCTCTGCAGCATGACAAAGAACCATATCTGCGAACGTGAGAGAGGAGATCAAACTTGGAAAAAAAGGCTGCTGCCCCTAGGTGACCGGGCAAAGCTCTGCAGCACGACAAAGAACCATATCTGTAGAGCTCTACAGCCCGACAAACAACCATATCTGCGGACGTGAAAGAGGAGATCAAACTTGGAAGAAAAGGCTGCTGCCCCTAGGTGACCGGGCAAAGCTCTGCAACTCGACAAAGAACCATATCTGCGGACAAGTGAGAGGAGATCAAACTTGGTAGAAAAGGCTGCTGCCCGTAGGTGATCGGGCAAAGCTCTACAACACGACAAAGAACCATATCTGCAGAGCTCTGCAGCACGACAAAGAACCATATCTGCGGACAAGAGAGAGGAGATCAAACTTGGAAGAAAAGGCTGCTGCCCCTAGGTGACCGGGCAAAGCTCTGCAGCACGACAAAGAACCATATTTGCAGAGCTCTGCAGCATGACAAAGAACCATATCTGCGGATGTGAGAGAGGAGATAAACTTGGAAGAAAAGGCTGCTGCCCCTAGGTGATCGGGCAAAGCTCTATAGCACGCCAAAGAACCATATCTGCAGAGCTCTGCAGCACGACAAAGAACCATATCTGCGGGCATGAGAGAGGAGATCAAACTTGGAAGAAAAGGCTGCTGCCCCTAGGTGACTGGGCAAAGCTGTGCAGCACGACAAAGAACCATATCTGTAGAGCTCTACAGCCCGAGAAACAACCATATCTGCGGACGTGAAAGAGGAGATCAAACTTGGAAGAAAAGGCTGCTGCCCCTAGGTGACCGGGCAAAGCTCTGCAGCACGACAAAGAACCATATTTGCAGCGCTCTGCAGCATGACAAAGAACGATATCTGCGGACGTGAGAGAGGAGATAAACTTGGAAGAAAAGGCTGCTGCCCCTAGGTGATCGGGCAAAGCTCTGCAGCACGCCAAAGAACCATATCTGCAGAGCTCTACAGCAGGACAAAGAACCATATCTGCAGAGCTCTGCAGCACGACAAAGAACCATATCTACAGACGTGAGAGAGGAGATCAAACTTGGAAGAAAAGGCTGCTGCCCCTAGGTGACCGGGCAAAGCTCTGCAGCACGACAAAGAACCATATCTGTAGAGCTCTACAGCCCGACAAACAACCATATCTGCGGACGTGAAAGAGGAGATCAAACTTGGAAGAAAAGGCTGCTGCCCCTAGGTGACCGGGCAAAGCTCTGCAGCACGACAAAGAACCATATTTGCAGAGCTCTGCAGCATGACAAAGAACCATATCTGCGGATGTGAGAGAGGAGATCAAACTTGGAAGAAAAGGCTGCTGCCCGTAGTTGACCGGGCAAAGCTCTACAACACGACAAAGAACCATATCTGCAGAGCTCTGCAGCACGACAAAGAACCATATCTGCGGACAAGAGATAGGAGATCAAACTTGGAAGAAAAGGCTGCTGCCCCTAGGTGACCGGGCAAAGCTCTGCAGCACGACAAAGAACCATATTTGCAGAGCTCTGCAGCATGAGAAAGAACCATATCTGCGGATGTGAGAGAGGAGATAAACTTGGAAGAAAAGGCTGCTGCCCCTAGGTGATCGGGCAAAGCTCTGCAGCACGCCAAAGAACCATATCTGCAGAGCTCTACAGCACGACAAAGAACCATATCTGCAGAGCTCTGCAGCACGACAAAGAACCATATCTGCGAACGTGAGAGAGGAGATCAAACTTGGAAGAAAAGGCTGCTGCCCCTAGGTGACCGGGCAAAGCTCTGTAGCACGATAAAGAACCATATCTGCAGAGCTCTGCAACACGACAAAGAACCATATCTGCGAACGTGAGAGAGGAGATCAAACGTGGAAGAAAAGGCTGCTGCCCCTAGGTGACCGGGCAAAGCTCTGCAGCACGAGCAAGAACCATATCTGTAGAGCTCCGTAGCACGACAAAGAACCATATCTGCGGACGTGAGAGAGGAGATCAAACTTGGAAGAAAAGGTTGCTGCCCGTAGGTGAGCGGGCAAAGCTCTACAGCACGACAAAGAACCATATCTGAAGAGCTCTGCAGCATGACAAAGAACCATATCTACGGACGTGAGAGAGGAGATCAAACTTGGAAAAAAGGCTGCTGCCCCTAGGTGACCGGGCAAAGCTCTGCAGCACGACAAAGAACCATATCTGTAGAGCTCTACAGCCCGACAAACAACCATATCTGCGGACGTGAAAGAGGAGATCAAACTTGGAAGAAAAGGCTGCTGCCCCTAGGTGACCGGGCAAAGCTCTGCAACACGACAAAGAACCATATCTGCGGACAAGTGAGAGGAGATCAAACTTGGAAGAAAAGGCTGCTGCCCGTAGGTGATCGGGCAAAGCTCTACAACACGACAAAGAACCATATCTGCAGAGCTCTGCAGCACGACAAAGAACCATATCTGCGGACAAGAGAGAGGAGATCAAACTTGGAAGAAAAGGCTGCTGCCCCTAGGTGACCGGGCAAAGCTCTGCAGCACGACAAAGAACCATATTTGTAGAGCTCTGCAGCATGACAAAGAACCATATCTGCGGATGTGAGAGAGGAGATAAACTAGCAAGAAAAGGCTGCTGCCCCTAGGTGATCGGGCAAAGCTCTGCAGCACGCCAAAGAACCATATCTGCAGAGCTCTACAGCAAGACAAAGAACCATATCTGCGGACGTGAGAGAGGAGATCAAACTTGGAAGAAAAGGTTGCTGCCCCTAGGTGAGCGGGCAAAGCTCTACAGCACGACAAAGAACCATATCTGAGGAGCTCTGCAGCATGACAAAGAACCATATCTGCGGACGTGAGAGAGGAGATCAAACTTGGAAAAAAAGGCTGCTGCCCCTAGGTGACCGGGCAAAGCTCTGCATCACGACAAAGAACCATATTTGTAGAGCTCTACAGCCCGACAAACAACCATATTTGCGGACGTGAAAGAGGAGATCAAACTTGGAAGAAAAGGCTGCTGCCCCTAGGTGACCGGGCAAAGCTCTGCAACACGACAAAGAACCATATCTGCGGACAAGTGAGAGGAGATCAAACTTGGAAGAAAAGGCTGCTGCCCGTAGGTGACCGGGCAAAGCTCTGCAACACGACAAAGAACCATATCTGCAGAGCTCTGCAGCACGACAAAGAACCATATCTGCAGACAAGAGAGAGGAGATCAAACTTGGAAGAAAAGGCTGCTGCCCCTAGGTGACCCGGCAAAGCTCTGCAGCACGACAAAGAACCATATTTGCAGAGCTCTGCAGCATGACAAAGAACCATATCTGCGGATGTGAGAGAGGAGATAAACTTGGAAGAAAAGGCTGCTGCCCCTAGGTGATCGGGCAAAGCTCTGCAGCACGCCAAAGAACCATATCTGCAGAGCTCTACAGCACGACAAAGAACCATATCTGCAGAGCTCTGCAGCACGACAAAGAACCATATCTACAGACGTGAGAGAGGAGATAAAACACGGAAGAAAAGGCTGCTGCCCCTAGGTGACCGGGCAAAGATCTGCAACACGACAAAGAACCAAATCTGCAAAGCTCTGCAGCACGACAGAGAACCATATATACGGACGTCAAAGAGGAGATCAAACTTGGCAGAAAAGGCTGCTGCCCCTAGGTGACCGGGAAAAGCTCTGCAGCACGACAAAGAACCATATCTGTAGAGCTCTGCACCACGACCAACAACCAGATCTGCGGACGCGAGAGAGGAGATCAAACTTGGCAGAAAAGGCTGCTGGCCCTAGGTGACAGGGCAAAGCTATGTAGCACGACAAAGAACCATATCTACAGAGCTCTACAGCACGACAAAGAACCATATTCGTGGACGTGAGAGAGGAGATCAAACTTGGAAGAAAAGGCTGCTGCCCCTAGGTGACCGGGCAAAGCTCTGCAGCACGACAAAGAACCATATCTGCAGAGCTCTGTAGCACGACAAAGAACCATATCTGCGGACGTGAGAGAGGAGATCAAACTAGGAAGAAAAGGCTCCTGCCCCTAGGTGACCGAGCAAAGCTCTACAACATGACAAAGAACCATATCTATAGAGCTCTGCAGCACGACAAAGAACCATATCCGCGGACGTGAGAGAGGAGATCAAACTTGGAAGAAAAGGCTGCTGCCCCTAGGTGACCGGGCAAAGCTCTACAGCACGACAAAGAACCATATGTGTAAACCTCTGTAGAGGGACAAAGAACCATCTCTGCAGACGTGAGAGAGGAGAACAAACTTGGAAGAAAAGGATGCTTCCCCTAGGTGACCGGGCAAAGCTCTGAAGCACGACAAAGAACCATATCTGCAGAGCTCTACAACACGACAAAGAACCATATCTGCGGACGTGAGAGAGGAGATCAAACTTGGAAGAAAAGGCTGCTGCCCCTAGGTGACCAGGAAAAGCTCTACAGCACGACAAAGAACCGTATATGTAGAGCTCTGCAGCACGACAAAGAACCATATCTGTGGACGTGAGATAGGAGATCTAACTTGGAAGAAAAGGTTGCTGCCCCAAGGTGACCGGGCAAAGCTCTGCAACACGACAAAGATCCATATCTGTAGAGATCTGTAGCACGACAAAGAACCATATCTGCGGACGTGAGAGGGAAGATCAAACTTGGAAGAAAAGGCTGCTGGCCCTAGGTGACTGGGCAAAGCTCTGCAGCACGACAAATAACCATATCTGCAGAGCTCTGCCGCACGACAAAGAACTATATCTGCGGACATGAGAGAGGAGATCAAACTTGGAAGAAAAGGATGCTGCCCCTAGGTGACCGGGCAAAGCTCTGCAGCACGACAAAGAACCATATCTGCAGAGCTCTGCAGCACGACCAAGAACCATATCTGCGGCCATGAGAGAGGAGATCAAACTTGGAAGAAAAGGCTGCTCCCCCTAGGTGACGGGGCAAAGCTGTGCAGCACGACAAAGAACCATATCTGCAGAGCTCTGCAGCATGACAAAGAACCATATCCACGGACATGAGAGAGGAGATCAAACTTGGAAGAAAAGGCTGTTGCCCTTAGGTTACCGGCAAAGCTCTGCAGCACGACAAAGAACCATATCTGCAGAGCTCTGTAGCACGACAAAGAACCATATCTCCGGACGTGAGAGAGGAGACCAAACTTGGAAGAAAAGGCTGCTGCCCCTAGGTGACCGGGCAAAGCTCCGTAGCACGACAAAGAACCATATCTACAGAGCTCTGCAGCACGAAGAAGAACCATATCCGCGGACGTGAGAGAGGAGATCAAACTTGGAAGAAAAGGTTGCTGCCCCTAGGTGACCGGGCAAAGCTCTGCAGCATGACAAAGAACCATATCTGCAGAGCTCTGCAGCATGACAAAGAACCATATCTACGAATGTGAGAGAGGAGATCAAACTTGGAAGAAAAGGATGTTGCCCCTAGGTGACGGGGCAAAGCTCTGCAAGACGACAAAGAACCATATCTGTAGAGCTCTGCACCACGACCAAGAACCATATCCGCGGACGTCAGAGAGGAGATCAAACTTGGTAGCAAAGGCTGCTGCCCCTAGGTGACCAGGTAAAGCTCTGCCACAAAGAACCATATCTGCAGAGCTCTGCAGCATGACAAAGAACCATATCTACGGACGTGAGAGAGGAGATCAAAATTGGAAGATAAGGCTGCTGGCCCTAGGTCACCGGGCAAATCTCTGCAGCACGACAAAGAACCATATCTATAGAGCTCTGTTGCACGACAAAGAACCATATCTGCGGACAAGAGAGAGGAGATCAAACTTAGAAGAAAAGGCTGCTGCCCCTAGGTGACCGGGCAAAGCTCTGCAGCATGACAAAGAACCATATCTGTAGAGCGCTGCAGCACGACAAAGAACCATATCTGCGAACGTGAGAGAGGAGATCAAACTTGGAAGAAAAGGATGCTTCCCCTAGGTGACCGGGAAAAGCTCTGCAGCACGACAAAGAACCATATCTGCGGAGCTCTGCAGCAGGACAAAGAACCATATGTGCGGACAAGAGAGAGGAGATCGAACTTGGAAGAAAAGGCTGCTGCCCCTAGGTGACCGGGCAAAGCCCTGCAGCACGATAAAGAACCATATCTGCAGAGCTCTGCAGCATGACAAAGAACCATATCCGCGGACGTGAGAGAGGAGATCAAACTTGGAAGAAAAGGATGCTACCACTAGGCGGCCGGGCAAAGCTCTGCAGCACGACAAAGAACCATATCTGCAGAGCTCTGCAGCACGACAAAGAATCATATCCGCGGACGTGAGAGGGAAGATCAAACTTGGAAGAAAAGGTTGCTGCCCCAACGTGACCGGGCAAAGCTCTGCAACACGACAAAGAACCATATCGGCAGAGCTCTCCAACACGACAAAGAACCATATCTGCGGACATGAGAGAGGAGATCAAACTTGGAAGAAAAGGATGCTGCCCCTAGGTGACCGGGCAAAGCTCTGCAGCACGACAAAGAACCATATCTGCAGAGCTCTGCAGCACGACAAAGAACCATATCTGCGGCCGTGAGAGAGGAGATCAAACTTGGAAGAAAAGGCTGCTGCCCATAGGTGACCGGGCAAAGCTGTGCAGCACGACAAAGAACCATATATGCAGAGCTCTGCAGCATGAAAAAGAACCATATCCGTGGACGTGAGAGAGGAGATCAAACTTGGAAGAAAATGCTGCTGCCCTTAGGTGACCGGGCAAAGCTCTGCAGCACGACAAAGAACCATATCTGCAGAGCTCTGCAGCATGACAAAGAGCCATATCTGCGGCCGTGAGAGAGGAGAGCAAACTTGGAAGAAAAGGCTGCTGCCCCTAGGTGACCAGGCAAAGCTCTGCAGCACGACAAAGAACCATATCTGCAGAGCTCTGCAGCACGACAAGGTACCATATCTGCGGCCGTGAGAGAGGAGATCAAACTTGGAAGAAAAGGCTGCTGCCCCTAGGTGACGGGGCAAAGCTTTGCAGCACGACAAAGAACCATATCTGCAGAGCTCTGCAGCACGACAAAGAACCATATCCATGGGCGTGAGAGAGGAGATCAAACTTGGAAGAAAAGGCTGCTCCTCCTAGGTGACCAGGCAAAGCTCTGCAGCATGACAAAGAACCATATGTGCAGAGCTCTGCAGCACGACAAAGAACCATATGTGCGGCCGTGAGAGAGGAGATCAAACTTGGAAGAAAAGGCTGCTGCCCCTAGGTGACGGGGCAAAGGTGTGCAGCACGACAAAGAACCATATCTGCAGAGCTCTGCAGCATAAGAAAGAACCATATCCGCGGACGTGAGAGAGGAGATCAAACTTGGAAGAAAAGGCTGCTGCCCTTAGGATACCGGGCAAAGCTCTGCAGCACGACAAATAACCCTATCTGCAGAGCTCTGTAGCACGACAAAGAACCGTATATATGGACGTGAGAGAGCAGATAACACTTCGAAGAAAAGGCAGCAGCCCCTAGGTGACCGGGCAAAGCTCTGCATCATGACAAAGTACCATATCTTTAGAGCTCTGTAGCACGACAAAGAACCATCTCTGCGGACGTGAGAGAGGAGATCAAACTTGGAAGAAAAGGCTGCTGCCCCTAGGTGACCGGGCAAAGCCCTGCATCATGACAAAGAACCATATCTGTAGAGCTCTGTAGCACGACAAAGAACCATCTCTGCGGACGTGAGAGAGGAGATCAAACTTGGAAGATAAGGCTGCTTCCCCTAGGTGACCGGGCAAAGCTCTGCATCACGAAAAAGAGCCATATCTGCAGAGCTCTGCAGCATGACAAAGAACCATGTCCACGGACATGAGAGAGGAGATCGAACTTGGAAGAAAAGTCTGCTGCCCCTAGGTGACCGGGCAAAGCTCTGCAGCACGACAAAGAACCATATCTGCAGAGCTCTGCAACACGACAAAGAACCATACTGCGAACGTGAGAGAGGAGATCAAACTTGGAAGAAAAGGCTGCTGCCCCTAGGTGACTGAGCAAAGCTGTGCAGCACGACAAAGAACCATATCTGCAGAGCTCTGCAGCATGACAAAGAACCATATCCCCGGACGTGAGAGAGGAGATCAAACTTGGAAGAAAAGGCTGCTGCCCTTAGGTTACCGGGCAAAGCTCTGCAGCACGACAAAGAACCAAATCTGCAGAGCTCTGTAGCACAACAAAGAACCATATCTGTGGACGTGAGAGAGGAGACCAAACTTGGAAGAAAAGGCTACTGCCCCTAGGTGACCGGGCAAAGCTCCATAGCACGACAAAGAACCATATCTGCAGAGCTCTGCAGCACGACAAAGAACCATATCCGCGGACGTGAGAGAAGAGATAAAACTTGGAAGAAAAGGTTGCTGCCCCTAGGTGACCGGGCAAATCTATCCACCACGACAAAGAACCATATTTGCGGACAAGAGAGAGGAGATCAAACATAGAAGAAAAGGCTGCTGCCCCTAGGTGACCGGGCAAAGCTCTGCAGCACGACAAAGAACCATATCTGCAGAGCTCTGCAGCACGACAAAGAACCATATCTGCGGACGTGAGAGAGGAGATCAAACTTGGAAGAAAAGGCTGCTGCCCCTAGGTGACTGAGCAAAGCTGTGCAGCACGACAAAGAACCATATCTGCAGAGCTCTGCAGCATGACAAAGAACCATATCCGCGGACGTGAGAGAGGAGATCAAACTTAGAAGAAAAGGCTGCTGCCCTTAGGTTACCGGGCAAAGCTCTGCAGCGTGACAAAGAACCAAATCTGCAGAGCTCTGTAGCACGACAAAGAACCATATCTGTGGACGTGAGAGAGGAGACCAAACTTGGAAGAAAAGGCTGCTGCCCCTAGGTGACCGGCCAAAGCTCCGTAGCACGACAAAGAACCATATCTGCAGAGCTCTGCAGCACGACGAAGAACCATATCCGCGGACGTGAGAGAGGAGAGCAAACTTGGAAGAAAAGGTTGCTGCCCCTAGGTGACCGGGCAAATCTCTGCACCACGACCAAGAACCATATCCGCGGACGTGAGAGAGGAGATCAAACTTGGCAGAAAAGGCTACTGCCCCTAGGTGACCGGGCAAAGCTCTGCCGCACGACAAAGACCATATCTGCAGAGCTCTGCAGCATGACAAAGAACCATATCTGCGAACGTGAGAGAGGAGATCAAACTTGGAAGAAAAGGCTGCTGGCCCTAGGTCACCGGGCAAAGCTCTGCAGCACGACAAAGAACCATATCTGTAGAGCTCTGTAGCATGACAAAGAACCATATCTGCGGACAAGAGAGAGGAGATCAAACTTAGAAGAAAAGGCTGCTACCCCTAGGTGACCGGGCAAAGCACTACAACACGACAAAGAACCATATCTGTAGAGCTCTGCAACACGACAAAGAACCATATCTGTGGACGTGAGATAGGAGATCAAACTTGGAAGAAAAGGTTGCTGCCCCTAGGTGACCGGGCAAAGCTCTGCAACACGACAAAGAACCATATCTGCAGAGCTCTGTAGCACAACAAAGAACCATATCTGCGGACGTGAGAGGGAAGATCAAACTTGGAAGAAAAGGCTGCTGGCCCTAGGTGACCGGGCAAAGCTCTGCAGCACGACTAATAACCATATCTGCAGAGCTCTGCCGCACGACAAAGAACCATATCTGCGGACATGAGAGAGGAGATCAAACTTGGAAGAAAAGGATGCTGCCCCTAGGTGACCGGGCAAACCTCTGCAGCACGACAAAGAACCATATCTGCAGAGCTCTGCAGCACGACAAAGAACCATATCTGCGGCCGTGAGAGAAGAGATCAAACTTGGTAGAAAAGGATGCTCCCCCTAGGTGACGGGGCAAATCTTTGCAGCACGACAAAGAACCATATCTGGAGAGCTCTGCAGCATGACAAAGAACCATATCCATGGACGTGAGAGAGGAGATCAAACTTGGAAGAAAAGGCTGCTGCCCTTAGGTTACCGGGCAATGCTCTGTAGCACGACAAAGAACCATATCTGCAGAGCTTTGCAGCATGACAAAGAACCATATCCGCGGACATGAGAGAGGAGATCGAACTTGGAAGAAAAGTCTGCTGCCCCTAGGTGCCGGGCAAAGCTCTGCAGCACGACAAAGAACCATATCTGCAAAGCTCTGCAGCACGACAAAGAACCATATCTGCGGACTTGAGAGAGGAGATCAAACTTGGAAGAAAAGGCTGCTGCCCCTAGGTGACCGGGCAAAGCTCTGCATCACGACAAAGAACCATATCTGTAGAGCTCTGTAGCATGACAAAGAACCATCTCTGCGGACGTGAGATAGGAGATCAAACTTGGAAGAAAAGGCTGCTTCCCGTAGGTGACCGGACAAAGAACCATATCTACAGAGCTCTGCAACACGACAAAGAACCATATCTGCGGACGTGAGAGAGGAGATCAAACTTGGAAGAAAAGGATGCTGCCCCTAGGTGACCGGGCAAAGCTCTATAGCACGACAAAGAACCATATCTGCAGAGCTCTGCAGCACGACAAAGAACCATATCTGTGGACGTGAGATAGGAGATCAAACTTGGAAGAAAAGGTTGCTGCCCCTAGGTGACCGGGCAAAGCTCTGCAACACGACAAAGAACCATATCTGCAGAGCTCTGCAGCACGACAAAGAACCATATCTACGGACGTGAGAGGGAAGATCAAACTTGGAAGAAAAGGCTGTTGGCCCTAGGTGACCGGGCAAAGCTCTGCAGCACGACAAATAACCATATCTGCAGAGCTCTGCAGCAAGACAAAGAACTGTTGGAAATATGCCCTAGAGGCAATAATAAAATGGTTATTATTGTATTTCCTAGTTCATGATAATTGTCTATTATTCATGCTATAATTGTGTTAACCGGAAACCGTAATACATGTGTGAATACATAGACCACAACGTGTCCCTAGTGAGCCTCTAGTTGGCTAGCTCGTTGATCAATAGATGATCTCGGTTTCATGACCATGGACATTGGATGTCGTTGATAACGGGATCACATCATTAGGAGAATGATGTGATGGACAAGACTCAATCCTAAGCATAGCACAAGATCGTGTAGTTCGTTTGCTAAAGCTTTTCAATGTCAAGTATCATTTCCTTAGACCATGAGATTGTGTAACTCCCGAATACCGTAGGAATGCTTTGGGTGTGCCAAACGTCACAACGTAACTGGGTGGCTATAAAGGTACGCTACGGGTATCTCCGAAAGTGTCTGTTGGGTTGACACGAATCGAGACTGGGATTTGTCACTCCGTGTGACGGAGAGGTATCTCTGGGCCCACTCGGTAAAAAATCATCATTATGAGCTCAATGTGACTAAGGAGTTAGTCACGGGATGATGTATTACGGAATGAGTAAAGAGACTTGCCAGTAACGAGATTGAACAAGGTATGCGGATACCGACGATCGAATCTCGGGCAAGTACCATACCGATAGACAAAGGGAATTGTATACGGGATTGATTGAATCCCTGACATCGTGGTTCATACGATGAGATCATCGTGGAGTACGTGGGAGCTAACATGGGTATCCAGATCCCGCTGTTGGTTATTGGCCGGAGAGGTGTCTCGGTCATGTCTACGTGTCTCCCGAACCCGTAGGGTCTACACACTTAAGGTTCGATGACGCTAGGGTTATAGGAAAAAGGTATACGTGATTACCGAAGGTTGTTCGGAGTCCCGGATGAGATCCCGGACGTCACGAGGAGCTCCGGAATGGTCCGGAGGTAAAGATTGATATATAGGAAGTCCAGTTTTGGTCACCGGAAAGTTTTCGGGCTCATCGGTATTGTACCGGGAGTGCCGAGAGGGTGCCGGAGGACCCCCGGGAGGGGGTGACGACCAAAGGACCTCATGGGCCCTTAGAGGAGGTGTGCCAGCCCATATTGGGCCAGCCAATACCTTCTAGAAAGGGCCCATGCGCCAGGGATCTGGAGATAGAGGCAAAAGGGATTTAAAAGGGGGGGGGGTCCACCTCCCGTGTGGGAGGAGGACTCTCCCCCCACTTCGGCCGAATCCCTCCTCCTTGGAGGAGGGGCCAAGCCAGCCCTCCCTCTCCTTCCTCCTATATATATGCAAGGGTTTGGGCAGGTTTGAGACGACGAACTCTTTCTCTCTCGCTGCAGCCCTATTCTGCTTCTTCCTCCTCCGCAGTGCTTAGGCGAAGCCCTGCCGGGATACCTTGCTACTCCACCACCACCACGCCGTCGTGCTGCTGCTGGAGCTCTTCCCCAACCTCTCCTTCCTCCTTGCTGGATCAAGGCGTAGGAGATGTCGCCGGGCTGCACGTGTGTTGAACGCGGAGGTGCCGTCCGTTCGGCACTTGATCGGATCTACCGCGATCTGAATCGCTGCGAGTATGACTCCATCAACCGCGTTCTTGTAACGCTTCCGCTTAGCGATCTTCAAAGGTATGAAGATCCAATCTCTCCCCACTCGTTTGCTGGTTTCTCCATAGATAGATCTTGGTGACACGTAGGAAAATTTTGATTTACTACTACGTCTCCCAACAGTGGCATCATGAGCTAGGTCTATGAGTAGAATCTATGCACGAGTAGAACACAAAGCAGTTGTGGGCGTCGATTTTGTTAATATGCTTGCCGTTACTAGTCTTATCTTGATTCGACGGTATTGTGGGATGAAGCGGCCCGGACCAACCTTACACGTACGCTTACGTGAGACCGGTTCCACCGCCTGACATGCACCAGTTGCATAAGGTGGCTAGCGGGTGTCTGTCTCTCCCACCTTAGTCGGATTGGATTCGATGAAAAGGGTCCTTATGAAGGGTAAATAGCAATTGGCATATCACGTTGTGGTTTTGGCGTAGGTAAGAAACATTCTTGCTAGAAACCTATAGCAACCACGTAAAAACTTGCAACTACAAATTAGAGAACGTCTAACTTGTTTTTGCAGCATATGCCTTGTGATGTGATATGGCCAGAAGGATGTGATGTGATGCATTGTGATGTATGAGATTGATCATGTTCTTGTAATAGGGTTCACGACTTGCATGTCGATGACTATGACAACCGGCAGGAGCCATAGGAGTTGTCTTATTTATTGTATGACCTGCGAGTCAATCACAAACGCCATGTAATTACTTTACTTTATTGCTAAGCGTTAGCCATAGCAGTAGAAGTAATAGTTGGCGAGACAACCTCATGAAGACACAATGATGGAGATCATGGTGTCATGCCGGTGACAATGATGATCATGGTGCCCCGAAGATGGAGATCATAGGAGCAAGATGATATTGGCCATATCATGTCACTATATTGATTGCATGTGATGTTTATCATGTTTACATCTTATTTGCTTAAAACGACGGTAGTAAATAAGATGATCTCTCAATAAAATTTCAAGAGAAGTGTTCACCCTAACTGTGCACCGTTGCTAAGGATCATTGTTCCGAAGCACCACGTGATGATCGGGTGTGATAGGTTCTAACGTTCGCATACAACGGGTGTAAGCCAGATTTACACACGCGAAACACTTAGGTTGACTTGACGAGCCTAGCATGTACAGACATGGCCTCGGAACACGGAAGACCGAAAGGTCGAACATGAGTCGTATAGAAGATACGATCAACATGGAGATGTTCACCATGGATGACTAGTCCGTCTCACGTGATGATCGGACACGGGCTAGTTGACATGGATCATGTGTCACTTAGATGCCTAGAGAGATGTCTATCTGAGTGGGAGTTCATTGAATAATTTGATTATGTGAACTCGATTATCATGAACTTAGTCTAAAATTGCCTTTAATATCTATATTGTAGATCCAATGGCCAACGCAAATGTCAACCTCAATTTCAACGCGTTCCTAGAGAAAACCAAGCTGAAAGATGATGGAAGCAACTATACGGACTGGGTCCGTGGCTTGAGGATCATCCTCATAGCTTCCAAGAGATTGTATGTCCTTGATGCACCGCTAGGTGACCCACCCATTCTCCCAGCGGACCAAGACGTTACGAACGCTTGGCAGTCACGCTGCGATGATTACTCCCTTGTTCAGTGCGGCATGCTTTACAGTTTAGAATCGGGGCTCCAAAAGCGTTTTGAGCAACACGGAGCATATGAGATGTTCCAAGAGCTGAAACTGGTTTTCCATGCTCATGCCCGAGTCGAGAGATATGACATCTCTGACAAGTTCTTCAGCTGCAAGATGGAGGAGAACAGTTCTGTTAGTGAGCACATCCTCAAGATGTCTGGGCTTCACAACCGCTTGACTCAGCTGGGAGTTAATCTCCCGGATGACTCAGTCATTGACAGAATCCTCCAGTCGCTTCCACCTAGCTACAAAAGCTTTGTGATGAACTACAACATGCAGGGGATGGAGAAGTCCATTCCTGAGTTGTACTCGATGCTCAAATCAGCAGAGGTCGAGATCAGAAAGGAGCATCAAGTGTTGATGGTAAACAAGACCACTAGTTTCAAGAAAGGCAAGGGTAAGAAGAACTTCAAGAAGGACGGCAAAGCTGTTGCCGCGCCCGGTAAGCAAGTTGCCGGGAAGAAGAAGAACAAGAATGGACCCAAGCCTGAGACTGAGTGTTTCTATTGTAAGGGTACCGGTCACTGGAAGCGGAACTGCCCCAAGTACTTAGCGGATAAGAAGGACGGCAACGTTAAAGGTATATGTGATATACTTGTTATTGATGTGTACCTAACCAGCGCTCGTAGTAGCTCCTGGGTATTTGATACCGGTGCAGTTGCTCACATTTGTAACTCCAAGCAGGAGCTGCGGAATAAGCGAAGGTTGGCAAAGGACGAGGTGACGATGCGCGTCGGGAATGGTTCCAAGGTCGATGTGATCGCCGTCGGCACGCTACCTCTACATCTACCTTCGGGATTAGTTTTAAACCTTAATAATTGTTATTTAGTACCAGCTTTGAGCATGAACATTGTATCTGGATCTCGCTTGATACGAGATGGCTACTCTTTTAAATCCGAGAATAATGGTTGTTCTATTTATATGAGAGAAATGTTCTATGCTCATGCCCCGCTGGTCAATGGTTTATTTTTGATGAATCTCGAACGTGATGTTACACATGTCCATAGTGTGAGTACCAAAAGGTGTAAAGTTGATAACGATAGTCCCACTTACATGTGGCACTGCCGTCTTGGCCATATTGGTGTCAAACGCATGAAGAAGCTCCATGCTGATGGACTTTTGGAGTCACTTGATTTCGAATCATTTGACACATGCGAACCATGCCTCATGGGCAAGATGACCAAAACTCCGTTCTCCGGAACAATGGAGCGAGCAACTGACTTGTTGGAGATAATACATACCGATGTATGCGGTCCAATGAGTGTCGAGGCTCGCGGTGGCTACCGTTATGTTCTCACCCTCACTGATGCCTTGAGCAGGTATGGGTATGTCTACTTAATGAAACACAAGTCTGAAACCTTTGAAAGGTTCAAGGAATTTCAGAGTGAGGTCGAGAATCAACGTGACAGGAAAATAAAATGCCTACGATCTGATCGTGGCGGAGAATATTTAAGTCACGAGTTTGACACGCACCTTAGGAAATGTGGAATTGTTTCACAGCTCACGCCGCCAGGCACACCTCAGCGAAATGGTGTGTCTGAACGTCGTAATCGCACTCTATTGGATATGGTGCGATGTATGATGTCTCTTACCGACTTACCGCTATCATTTTGGGGATATGCATTAGAGACTGCCGCGTTCACTTTAAATAGGGCACCGTCTAAATCCGTTGAGACGACACCGTATGAATTATGGTTTGGAAAGAAACCTAAGCTGTCGTTTCTAAAAGTTTGGGGTTGCGATGCTTATGTGAAGAAACTTCAACCTGAGAAGCTCGAACCCAAAGCGGAAAAGTGTGTCTTCATAGGATATCCCAAAGAGACTATTGGGTATACCTTCTACCTACGATCCGAAGGCAAAGTCTTTGTTGCCAAGAATGGATCCTTTCTCGAGAAAGAGTTTCTCTCGAAAGAAGTAAGTGGGAGGAAAATGGAACTTGATGAGGTAATTGTACCTTCACTCGAACCGGAGAGTAGCGCAGCACAGGAAGTTGTTTCTGTGGAGCCTACACTGGCTAGAGAGGAAGTTAATGATGATGATCATGAAACATCAGATCAAGTTGCTACTCGAAGGTCCACTGGGACACGTTCCGCACCAGAGTGGTACGGTAATCCTGTCCTAGAGATCATGTTGTTGGACAACGGTGAACCTTCAAATTATGAAGAAGCGATGGCGGGCCCGAATTCCGACAAATGGCTTGAGGCCATGAAATCCGAGATAGGATCCATGTATGAGAACAAAGTATGGACTTTGGTGGACTTGCCTGATGATAAGCGAGCCATTGAAAATAAATGGATCTTTAAGAAGAAGACTGACGCAGACGGTAATGTGACCGCCTATAAAGCTCGGCTTGTCGCTAAGGGTTATCGACAAGTTCAAGGAGTTGACTACGATGAGACATTCTCACCCGTAGCGATGCTAAAGTCTGTCCGAATCATGTTAGCAGTTGCCGCATTTTATGATTATGAGATCTGGCAAATGGACGTCAAAACGGCATTCCTTAATGGCTTCCTCAAGGAAGAACTATATATGATGCAGCCGGAAGGTTTTGTCGATCCTAAAGATGCTAACAAGGTATGCAAGCTCCAGCGCTCCATCTATGGGCTGGTGCAAGCATCTCGGAGTTGGAACATTCGCTTTAATGAGGTGATTAAAGCGTTTGGGTTTGTACAGGTTTATGGAGAACCCTGTATTTACAAGAAAGTGAGTGGGAGCTCTATAGCATTTCTTATACTGTATGTGGATGACATGCTGATAATGGGAAATAATATAGAACTCTTGGAAAGTATCAAGGCCTACTTGAATAAGTGTTTTTCAATGAAGGACCTTGGAGAAGCTGCTTACATATTAGGTATTAAGATCTATAGAGATAGATCAAAATGCCTCATTGGTCTTTCACAAAGCACATACCTTGAAAAGATATTGAAGAAGTTCAATATGGATCAGTCCAAGAAGGGGTTCTTGCCTGTGTTGCAAGGTGTCAGATTGAGTATGACTCAATGCCCGACCACGGCAAAGGATAGAGAAGAGATGAGTGCCATCCCCTATGCTTCAGCCATAGGCTCTATCATGTATGCCATGCTGTGTACCAGACCTGATGTGAACCTTGCCATAAGTTTGGTAGGGAGGTACCAAAGTGATCCCGGAGCGAAACACTGGACAGCGGTCAAGAATATCCTGAAGTACCTGAAAAGGACAAAGGACATGTTTCTCGTTTATGGAGGTGCCGAAGAGCTCGTCGTAAAGGGTTACGTCGATGCTAGCTTCGACACAGATCCGGACGACTCCAAGTCGCAAACCGGATACGTGTATATTTTGAATGAAGGGGCAGTGAGCTGGAGCAGCAGCAAGCAAAGCGTCGTGGCAGCATCTACATGTGAAGCGGAGTACATAGCTGCTTCGGAAGCGGCAAAGGAGGGAGTCTGGATGAAGGAGTTCATCACCGACCTAGGAGTGATTCCGAATGCGTCGGGCCCGATGACTCTACTCTGTGACAACACTGGAGCTATTGCCCTTGCGAAGGAGCCCAGGTTTCACAAGAAGACAAGACACATCAAGCGCCGCTTCAACTCCATCCGTTATTACATTCAGGAGGGAGACATAGATATTTGTAAAGTGCATACGGATCTGAATGTCGCAGATCCGTTGACTAAACCTCTCTCACGAGCAAAACATGATCAACACCAGAATGCTATGGGTGTTCGATTCATCACAATGTAACTGGATTATTGACTCTAGTGCAAGTGGGAGACTGTTGGAAATATGCCCTAGAGGCAATAATAAAATGGTTATTATTGTATTTCCTAGTTCATGATAATTGTCTATTATTCATGCTATAATTGTGTTAACTGGAAACCGTAATACATGTGTGAATACATAGACCACAACGTGTCCCTAGTGAGCCTCTAGTTGGCTAGCTCGTTGATCAATAGATGGTCTCGGTTTCATGACCATGGACATTGGATGTCGTTGATAACGGGATCACATCATTAGGAGAATGATGTGATGGACAAGACTCAATCCTAAGCATAGCACAAGATCGTGTAGTTCGTTTGCTAAAGCTTTTCAATGTCAAGTATCATTTCCTTAGACCATGAGATTGTGTAACTCCCGGATACCGTAGGAATGCTTTGGGTGTGCCAAACGTCACAACGTAACTGGGTGGCTATAAAGGTACGCTACGGGTATCTCCGAAAGTGTCTGTTGGGTTGACACGAATCGAGACTGGGATTTGTCACTCCGTGTGACGGAGAGGTATCTCTGGGCCCACTCGGTAAGACATCATCATTATGAGCTCAATGTGACTAAGGAGTTAGTCACGGGATGATGTATTACGGAACGAGTAAAGAGACTTGCCAGTAACGAGATTGAACAAGGTATGCGGATACCGACGATCGAATCTCGGGCAAGTACCATACCGATAGACAAAGGGAATTGTATACGGGATTGATTGAATCCTTGACATCGTGGTTCATCCGATGAGATCATCGTGGAGTACGTGGGAGCTAACATGGGTATCCAGATCCCGCTGTTGGTTATTGGCCGGAGAGGTGTCTCGGTCATGTCTACGTGTCTCCCGAACCCGTAGGGTCCACACACTTAAGGTTCGATGACGCTAGGGTTATAGGGAAAAGGTATACGTGATTACCGAAGGTTGTTCGGAGTCCCGGATGAGATCCCGGACGTCACGAGGAGCTCCGGAATGGTCCGGAGGTAAAGATTGATATATAGGAAGTCCAGTTTTGGTCACCGGAAAGTTTTCGGGCTCATCGGTATTGTACCGGGAGTGCCGGGAGGGTGCCGGAGGACCCCCGGGAGGGGGTGACGACCAAAGAACCTCATGGGCCCTTAGAGGAGGTGTGCCAGCCCATATTGGGCCAGCCAATACCTTCTAGAAAGGGCCCATGCGCCAGGGATCTGGAGATAGAGGCAAAAGGGATTTAAAAGGGGGGGGGGGTCCACCTCCCGTGTGGGAGGAGGACTCTCCCCCCACTTCGGCCGAATCCCTCCTCCTTGGAGGAGGGGCCAAGCCAGCCCTCCCTCTCCTTCCTCCTATATATATGCAAGGGTTTTGGCAGGTTTGAGAGGACGAACTCTTTCTCTCTCGCTGCAGCCCTATTCTGCTTCTTCCTTCTCCGCAGTGCTTAGGCGAAGCCCTGCCGGGATACCTTGCTACTCCACCACCACCACGCCGTCGTGCTGCTGCTGGAGCTCTTCCCCAATCTCTCCTTCCTCCTTGCTGGATCAAGGCGTAGGAGACGTCGCCGGGCTGCACGTGTGTTGAACGCGGAGGTGCCGTCCGTTCGGCACTTGATCAGATCTACCGCGATCTGAATCGCTGCGAGTACGACTCCATCAACCGCGTTCTTGTAACGCTTCCGCTTAGCGATCTTCAAAGGTATGAAGATCCAATCTCTCCCCACTCGTTTGCTAGTTTCTCCATAGATAGATCTTGGTGACACGTAGGAAAATTTTGATTTACTACTACGTCTCCCAACAAGAACCATATCTGCGGACGTGAGAGAGGAGATCAAACTTGGAAGAAAAGGATGCTGCCTCTAGGTGACCGGGCAAAGCTCTACAGCACGACAAAGAACCATATCTGCAGAGCTCTGCAGCACGACAAAGAACCATATCTGCGGCCGTGAGAGAGGACATCAAACTTGGTAGAAAAGGCCGCTCCCCCTAGGTGACGGGGCAAAGCTGTGCAGCACGACAAAGAACCATATCAGCAGAGCTCTGCAGCATGACAAAGAACCATATCCGCGGACGTGAGAGAGGAGATCAAACTTGGAAGAAAAGGCTGCTGCCCTTAGGTTACCGGGCAAAGCTCTGCAGCACGACAAAGAACCATATCTGCAGAGCTCTGTAGCACGACAAAGAACCATATCTGCGGACGTGAGAGAGGAGACCAAACTTGGAAGAAAAGGCTGCTGCCCCTAGGTGACCGGGCAAAGCTCCGTAGCACGACAAAGAACCATATCTGCACAGCTCTGCAGCACGACGAAGAACCATATCCGCGGACGTGAGAGAGGAGATCAAACTTGGAAGAAAAGGTTGCTGCCCCTAGGTGACCGGGCAAAGCTGTGCAGCACGACAAAGAACCATATCTGTAGAGCTCTGCACCACGACCAAGAACCATATCCGCAGACGTGAGAGAGGAGATCAAACTTGGCAGAAAAGGCTGCTGCCCCTAGGTGACCGGGCAAAGCTCTGCCACAAAGAACCATATCTGCAGAGCTCTGCAGCATGACAAAGAACCATATCTGCGGACGTGAGAGAGGAGATCAAACTTGGAAGAAAAGGCTGCTGGCCCTAGGTCATCGGGCAAAGCTCTGCAGCACGACAAAGAACTATATCTGTAGAGCTCTGTAGCACGACAAAGAACCATATCTGCGGACAAGAGAGAGGAGATCAAACTTAGAAGAAAAGGCTGCTGCCCCTAGGTGACCGGCCAAAGCTCTGCAGCATGACAAAGAACCATATCTGTAGAGCGCTGCAGCACGACAGAGAACCATATCTACGAACGTGAGAGAGGAGATCAAACTTGGAAGAAAAGGATGGTTCCCCTAGGTGACCGGGCAAAGCTCTGCAGCACGACAAAGAACCATATCTGCAGAGCTCTGCAGCAGGACAAAGAACCATATCTGCGGACAAGAGAGAGGAGATCAAACTTGGAAGAAAAGGCTGCTGCCCCTAGGTGACCAGGCAAAGCCCTGCAGCACGATAAAGAACCATATCTGCAGCGCTCTGCAGCATGACAAAGAACCATATCCACGGACGTGAGAGAGGAGATCAAACATGGAAGAAAAGGATGCTACCCCTAGGTGGCCGGGCAAAGCTCTGCAGCACGACAAAGAACCATATCTGCAGAGCTCTGCAGCACGACAAATAATCATATCCGCGGACGTGAGAGGGAAGATCAAACTTGGAAGAAAAGGCTGCTGCCCCTAGGTGACCGGGCAAAGCTCTGCAACACGACAAAGAACCATATCTGCAGAGCTCTCCAGCACGACAAAGAACCATATCTCCGGATGTGAGAGAGGAGATCAAACTTGGAAGAAAAGGCTGCTGCCCCTAGGTGTCCGGGCAAAGCTCTGCAACACGACAAAGAACCATATCTGCAGAGCTCTACAGCACGACAAAGAACCATATCTGCGGCCGTGAGAGAGGAGATCAAACATGGAAGAAAAGGATGCTGCCCCTAGGTGACCGGGCAAAGCCCTGCAGCACGATAAAGAACCATATCTGCAGAGCTCTGCAGCATGACAAAGAACCATATCCGCGGACGTTAGAGAGGATATCAAACTTGGAAGAAAAGGATGCGACCCCTAGGTGGCCGGGCAAAGCTCTGTAGCACGACAAAGAACCATATCTGTAGAGCTCTGCAGCACGACAAAGAATCATATCCGCGGACGTGAGAGGGAAGATCAAACTTGGAAGAAGGCTGCTGCCCCTAGGTGACCGGGCAAAGCTCTGCAACACGACAAAGAACCATATCTGCAGAGCTCTCCAGCACGACAAAGAACCATATCTCCGGATGTGAGAGAGGAGATCAAACTTGGAAGAAAAGGCTGCTGCCCCTAGGTGACCGGGCAAAGCTCTGCAACACGACAAAGAACCATATCTGTAGAGCTCTGCAGCACGACAAAGAACCATATCTGTGGCCGTGAGAGAGGAGATCAAACTTGGCAGAAAGGATGCTGCCCATAGGTGACCGGGCAAAGCTGCACAGCACGACAAAGAACCATATATGCAGAGCTCTGCAGCATGGCAAAGAACCATATCCGCGGACGTGAGAGAGGAGATCAAACTTGGAAGAAAAGGCTGCTGCCCTTAGGTTACCGGGCAAAGCTCTGTAGCACGACAAAGAACCATATCTGCAGAGCTCTGTAGCACGACAAAGAACCATATCTGTGGACGTGAGAGAGGAGACCAAACTTGGAAGAAAACGCTGCTGCCCCTAGGTGACCGGGTAAAGCTCCGTAGCACGACAAAGAACCATATCTGCAGACCTCTGCAGCACGACGAAGAACCATATCCGCGGACGTGAGAGAGGAGATCAAACTTGGAAGAAAAGGTTGCTTCCCCTAGGTGACCGGGCAAAGCTCTGCAGCATGACAAAGAACCATATCTGTAGAGCTCTGCACCACGACCAAGAACCATATCCGCGGACGTGAGAGAGGAGATCAAACTTGGCAGAAAAGGCTGCTGCCCCTAGGTGAGCGGGCAAAGCTCTGCCACAAAGAACCATATCTGTAGAGCTCTGCAGCATGACAAAGAACCATATCTGCGGACGTGAGAGAGGAGATCAAACTTGGAAGAAAAGGCTGCTTGCCCTAGGTCATCGGGCAAAGCTCTGCAGCACGACAAAGAACCATATCTGTAGAGCTCTGTAGCACGACAAAGAACCATATCTGCGGACAAGAGAGAGGAGATCAAACTTAGAAGAAAAGGCTGCTGCCCCTAGGTGACCGGGCAAAGCTCTGCAACATGACAAAGAACCATATCTGTAGAGCGCTGCAGCACGACAGACAACCATATCTGTGAACGTG